>WNNJ02001164.1:0-69333 GCA_012934845.2 Pomphorhynchus laevis | reverse complement strand
TTTATATTATTTATAAATTAAACATAATGCTAAATAAAAAAATAAATAATTAAGTAATAAGTCATCAAATAATAAAAAATTATAAATAAAAAATTGCATAAGATTTTAAATACTTTATCAACTTCAAATAAAAAGCTAAAATTTAAAATCAATTTTTATGAATTGACTAATAAATAACAGACGATGTATCCGAGTAAGGATTATAGGTCATTAGGAGGAACTGCTATGTTATTAGGTTTCGGCCACTATTCCTCGACCCGGCATAGCAGCGTGGCCAAATACATGCTAATGATGTTTTTCCTCGATGAAAGTTGATTATCAAGTATCTTATTCTAATACAAGTATATTATTTATTGTAAAACATATGGACAAAAAAATTATTTTTGGCAAAGAAAAAAGTAAGATTATAAATAAGATTTTATACTATATTATTATAACATACAAGACAAAGCCTATATGGCTGTTCAGTCTGCTCACGAAAAAATAAAATAAAAATTAAACAAAATGTAGAATTGATAGAGTTAAGAAAATCAGGGATACGATAGCTTCTCCATATTATCGATCTGTTCCAGACATATTCGCAATCGCTTCTTAAATAAAGTCAGCGTTGTGGAGGCAACAACGTATTCAACAAGACTATTCCACACGTTAACTACACGTCTTGACAATCTTGTGACAGGCGATAGTTTCCCAGTATGCTGTTTAAAAATTGTCATCGAATGATGTCGCCTGGATCTATTATTACGACACACCATAATATTTCGAGGATATCCATCAAATTTGTGCAATAATTTCCACGTTGCAACCAAGTCGATAAACATTAACCTCACCTTCATGTCAAATATGCCAATCACTTTAAGTCTCTCACGATAAGGTAAATACTTACAGTCTGGACATTAACGGGTAATACGGCGAAGAACTCCATCGACAGCATTCAGTTCAGTCCGTGTACATGGGAAGCAAGATGGAGAGCAATACTCAAGTATTGGTCTCAATAACGAGTTAAACAGCACCCTGAACGACGATGGATTTATTTTCAGAAAGCAATTTTTGATAGTGTGCATCATTTTTCTAGCTTTGCCTAATTGAATGTTGTAATGATGTCGTGTCTTTAAAGATGAATCGATCAAAATACCAAGATCACGATGAGTCGAAACTATCTCAAGTTCTTTTACACCAATGAAGTAGGTATGACATCATTTGCGTCCACGACCCAATCTAATATTCTTACACTTTTCCAGGTTTAATGATACTTCTGTAGTAAGAATCCATTCATACACTAAATCCAGGTCACGCTGCAATGACAAACAGTCTCGTTCAGTCGATATCACATTCCATAACTTCAAATCGTCAGCATAGGCTAAGTGTGGTACATTAAGCGATCTCAACAACTCGTTGATAAAAATGCAAAATAATAATGGCCCGAGAACCGTTCCTTGAGGTACACCACGTATAACACTGCGTTTAGATGAAAAAGCATTACCTACTCTTACACAAAATTGTCGACCACTCAAGAAGTTCTCAATCCAACGAGTCAGATAGTAATCTACACCAATAGATTCGAGAATACTTATTAATTCAGCATGTGGAACGCGATCAAATGCCTTGGAGAAATCCAAATAGACGACATCGACAACCAATCCACATGAAATTGCGTCAGCCCATTGTTCACGAGCACATAAAGTATTCGTTAGACATGAGCGGCCATGCCGAAAACCGTGTTGAGAGTCGCTCAAATAGTTTATTGAACCCAATACATTTATTAATCTTTTGTGAACAATTCTCTCAAGTACCTTACTTACAGTAGATGTTAAACTTATGGGCCTAAAATCACTAACATCGCAAGCATTTTTCGTTTTCGGAAGTGGTACCACAATCGCCGATTTCCAATCATTTGGAATTATCGACGTATTGAGAGAAACGTTGAATAATTTGGAAAGCGGATATGACAGGATACATTTCAAGAGCTTAAGGATATAAGTGGGGATATCGTCAGGACCAGCTGACACGCATTTAGCTAACCTTGATAGCTCTATCTCAACTTCCTCCATCGTGATAATTATATATGGACTCTGACAGATTGATGAACCATTACAAATATTGACTTTATTAGCATCATCCCTATTTAACGATAGTGCAAACACATCAGCGAACGCCTCAGAAATTTTCATAGGGTCTTCAACTAATTCGTTTCCGATATGAATGCGTCGGACACTAGAATTAGATACTCTTGATCGACAAACATAATTCCAAAATCGCTTGGGTGTGTGTCCTAAAGACATAGCAACATCATTCTCGTACAAGTATCTCTTTTTTGATTTTAAGCGATTGCATTTATTGCGTATTAGTTTGTACTCACTATATAAAGCATCACTCTTACTACAGAGACTCCACGCCTTATTTCTCAACCTTATACAACGCTTTAGTTCGCTATCAAACCACGGAGGTTTATCAGACCTCTTACGCTTGGAAAATACACGCATGGGAGCAAATTCGTCTAGGACTTGAATTACCCCACTTTTGATAGACTGCCACATGCTCTCCACATCACCATCATTACTTACAAAAGAAATCCTTTTAGCATATTCAATTATCTCATTATCTGGGATAACTTTCCGTACTCGCTTCTCAACAATCTCTACACTGTCTGATCCGGTCGAATTAGTAGGAATCAGAAACTTGACCACCACATGATCGCTTGAACTAATTGGGGGTTCTTTGTCAATTGAAGAAATATCATATTCAAGTCTAGTAAACAGCAGGTCAATCTTCGAGGATGATTCTGCGGAGAAACGAGTATCAAAATGAACATGTTGAATAAGCAACATTTCATCATACAATAAATTACATAACGACATAGTATATTTATCATAAGTTGCAATACTGGAGAGGGCGGAATTGTATGAATGCATGTTAAAATCACCAAAGATAAAAAATTTATGGCACTTGGGTATATTCTTAAGGAAATCAATAAGAGCGAACGATATTGCGCCGGGAGCACGATATACTATACATAAAGTAATAATAGCACTCCCAGATTGCGTAATACTCAACTGTAGAGCCTTGGCAGAGCATGAATCATCAATGAATTTTACGGCTGAACTAACAATCAAACTCACATGCACATAGAAGGCAACTCCACCACCGCGTCCATAAGCTCGATCAGATCTATAAAGAGCGAATTCAGGTATGTGAACCATATCATCAGATATGTCAGGATGAAACCAACTTTCACAAACTCCAAAGACATTGACATCATGACAACGTATCCAATACCTAATCTCATCCAACTTATTAACTGCGCTACGTGCATTTGTAAATGCAATTTTCATGGAAGACGAAACATCTCGACATGGACTAGCTGTTGCTAGTACGGTAATCAAAGATCCACACATGCTAGAGGATACTGATCTATCTACAGTTCTAATGGTTTCCAACGGACAAATGGCTTTCGACGAACAACTCGAAAATTTCTAAAAATAAATATTTATAAATTTCTTTATTTTTCTATATAAAAATAAAGATAAATAATAAATAATTATAGATGATTTTATACAATTTATATTTATATAGGGTTAAGATTTAAATTGAAATTTAAAATAAAAGTCAATTACTATGAATTGACTTATAAATAACAGACGATGTATCAAAATAAAGTTTAGAGGTTACCAGGAGGAATTGATTATTATCAGGTTTCGGCTCTTATTCTTCGATCAAACATAACAGCGGTGCGTAATACATGCTAATGACGTATTTATTAGTATGTATTAGTATTAATAATCATATTTTTTAGGTTCTCGAAAATAAGCTTCAAATTAAAATGCACATACTGTGAATCACAACAAGATATTATTATTATAACATACAAGACAAAGCCTATATGGCTGTTCAGTCTGCTCACGAAAAAATAAAATAAAAATTAAACAAAATGTAGAATTGATAGAGTTAAGAAAATCAGGGATACGATAGCTTCTCCATATTATCGATCTGTTCCAGACATATTCGCAATCGCTTCTTAAATAAAGTCAGCGTTGTGGAGGCAACAACGTATTCAACAAGACTATTCCACACGTTAACTACACGTCTTGACAATCTTGTGACAGGCGATAGTTTCCCAGTATGCTGTTTAAAAATTGTCATCGAATGATGTCGCCTGGATCTATTATTACGACACACCATAATATTTCGAGGATATCCATCAAATTTGTGCAATAATTTCCACGTTGCAACCAAGTCGATAAACATTAACCTCACCTTCATGTCAAATATGCCAATCACTTTAAGTCTCTCACGATAAGGTAAATACTTACAGTCTGGACATTAACGGGTAATACGGCGAAGAACTCCATCGACAGCATTCAGTTCAGTCTGTGTACATGGGAAGCAAGATGGAGAGCAATACTCAAGTATTGGTCTCAATAACGAGTTAAACAGCACCCTGAACGACGATGGATTTATTTTCAGAAAGCAATTTTTGATAGTGTGCATCATTTTTCTAGCTTTGCCTAATTGAATGTTGTAATGATGTCGTGTCTTTAAAGATGAATCGATCAAAATACCAAGATCACGATGAGTCGAAACTATCTCAAGTTCTTTTACACCAATGAAGTAGGTATGACATCATTTGCGTCCACGACCCAATCTAATATTCTTACACTTTTCCAGGTTTAATGATACTTCTGTAGTAAGACTCCATTCATACACTAAATCCAGGTCACGCTGCAATGACAAACAGTCTCGTTCAGTCGAGATCACATTCCATAACTTCAAATCGTCAGCATAGGCTAAGTGTGGTTCATTAATCTATATAAAAATAGATTTCCTTAAGATACCAAAATGTCTAACTTTGCCATTTGAATAGTTGCAGAGATTGTTCTTATTTTGCTAAAACAATCGTTTTATTATTTGAGAAATACGATATGTGAGAAATGTAATCTGCATACGATTGTTGTTTCTGATAACAATTCAATTTGTCATTTCAACTTGCCATTTCAATTTTGATCATTTAACATTGACCCCGAGCACCTTCCGTTTCCATGATTCTGATAACAATGATTAGTAGTGTTCCTTAATAAAAAATTCCATGATTCTGATAACAATGATTAGTAGTTTTCCTTAATAGAAAATTCAATTTTCTCCCAATTCCTGTAGTAGTTGAAACAATGGCTGATATTAAATTTTCACTTTTTACAAATGTCAAACGCTCATTAAATCTTGCGATTTGATGGCATTAGATACGGAACTGATTGTTTTGTGAGCATAGGATGGAGTTAAGTGGTTAAAAACGCATATGTACGCAAAAGACGCTCGATTATCTCATCTGAAAAATTCATACTTACTATATCCATCGTTGTGGTGCGAAATGTGAACACTATATTTTCCGTCGCTGACCGTTATTAACCCCACGATACATCGTTCATATGCCTCATCAAATATAGTGTCGTGGATAGCATTGTGTAGGATGATTGTTCCACTGAAAACTCGACAGTAAAGTACATGATTTAAATTAAATGTCACTACAGCAACTGCATCTCGAACAGAACAGCAGCTACATTCCAAAACTGTTCTTTCTGAAAATAAAAAAATTGAAGAAATAGACGTCAACCACGTTTGTTCTAGTCAAATTCACATTTTCGTAAACTTCAGTCTTCTAATTCATCAAAACTAAAAATATTACGAAGTAAAAAATAAATATATTTTTTAAATATATTTATTATATAATTATAATATTATAACATCATGCAACAGCACATTGCATACACGATATCGGCATTTCTGCCTCGAACTGTCTTTCTTCTATCTACAAACGTCTCTCCAATATCCATACAGTCTCCTAACCTTCCTCGTTGCCGCCCCACTCGCCTGGAATCAACTCCCTCTCGACGTCCGCCGCGCTCCCTCCTTTATCACATTCAAACACCTCCTCCGTTCACACCTTTTCGAAACATGATTAACATTTTTGTACTTTTTGCGGTCAAGTAAGCGTGCGCTGGCACGCATTTGCCACGTCAAAATAAATCTTTTTTATAATATCATAAATATAATATTAATAAATAAGAAAAATAAAGATATTAGTGAGTTTATCTTATGTAGAAAGTCATGTATATCTAGCATTCTGTAAATGTTTACAGACATTGAAAATTATATACTCGATAAAAGCAATGCTTGAACAAAGTTTGAGTGCCAATTTATTTGCTTGTTAAATTAACATCGTAGTTATAATTGTCGTTGACAATAGTAAACGCATCCACAGCTAACGTGAAAATCTTATATATTCGTACGAGCTGATTTTGTCCTATTTGATGTGAATTTGTATATTTAATATACTCATGAGCATGTTTATTAAATGAAAATTAGTGCATATTATATTTATAAACGCTGGCAAGCACATTCAACTTTTGTTCATTATTTCGATTTCATTGCATGTCGAAAAGGAGGTAATATAATGTGGCTCCTATTTTATCAATGCTAATTTATGTACATGTTCAAATTAAAATGTTTATTAAAAATATATTATTATATATATTATCTTTGTTTTAAAAGATAAATATTAAATATATAAATATTAAATATATACTATCTATGTTTTGTAAAGAAACTCCATTGCTTTTTAAACACATGATCACATTCTAATTTTCAACTAACAATTGTATCGTTAAAAATGATTTCTGGTAAGTGTTCATATTAAGACATGGTAAATACTCAAACAAGGCATGGTAGGTACCCAAAATGCTGGAGACTGTCGCACAGGGTACTTAATATGTGAAATTCTCTGCCTAATTAAATTGCTTCAGCCTGGAGTCTTCATTTGTTCAAAAAATTATTAAAGACATTGATCATCAAGACGAGAAACGATTCATGGATATATTTGCAGTGATTTGTTTTTTTTTGCTTGTTGATTTCTTTTTCTTCGTTTCTTATTTTTTAGTTTCATTTTCTTTTTTTTAAACTGTGATCAGGCAAAATAGCCTTATGGCTAAGCCTTGTAATAATATTAATATCAGTAAAACAACATAAAGAAAATTAATTCATAAAAATTCAAGGAGTAAGCAGATTTTTATTACAGGAAGCAATTGAATCACATTTTGCTGTGCTGCATGGTTACCCATATAATCCGTAATCAAATAAATTTCAGGAACGAAAATTAAAATATTCTATTTTAATATGCAGAATATTACTTCAAAATGGTAACTTTGGAGAAGGTCGTTAGCTTAAAAACACTGACATTTTTTATTTAGATTTTAAATTCGTGAAATTTTTAACAAGCAACATAGAAGAGTGTTAAGTATATTTAAATAGACGTTTGTTGTAGCAGTGATGTCATCAAAGAAAATATACGCAAAGCTGACAGCAAGAAAACATATTTTAAAAAATTAAAAATAATATAACATTTTTACTATTGTGAATATTGCATACACGAGCCGTTATTCTTAACTGGTCGGTTTGATATTATCCTCGTGTGATTGTTTGATTCCTATCAGCATCACTGTACACTACAATCAGCGTGAATAAAAAAATCGGTGTGTGGTGGATTCGAATTGCGAATATTAGTTACCGCCCACACCAAATATAGAACACATTAATTGTGTAATTTGGTATGTAAGCCAAATATAAACCAGCATTTCGGCGACAAGGAATCAGCAGAAGCATTAAAAGGACCGAAACACGAAATGTAGGCGTGGGCTCACTGCTGATGAGGTCCACCCACGCTGATTGTAGTGTACAGTGATGCTGATAGGAATCAAACAATCACACGAGGATAATATCAAACCGACCAGTTAAGAATAACATTTTTAATTTGCAAATAATAACTATTAAATTCAAATTTCTATTAGCAATTATACAATGTAAGATTATGTTACATTAAAAGCAATTTTTCTAATACAAATTTATTGTTTCTAATATTAATTTTGAATTGTGTACGTACTGTTCGAATTTATGCTTGAATAAATAATAATCGAAAAATTTTAAACATTTCTACTCTATTATATTTATCCTGTTATCCCATTCTCCGTGGCATTCGTCATATTCGAAAAACCACCAATTTTCCATTTTCAACACTCTAATGTTCTCTATCCTGCTATCTCGTCTTCATTATTGCATCTCACTTTTCTCAAACTCCCCATGTTGTGTTACTGCCCTCTGTATCGATTTCTTCGCACTGCAGCACACATACTTCGACGCCGGCGTTTTGATGCAATATCCAATGAACTTATCAATCGTCATTGGTGTGATGTACATAATCGAGTTTTATATTACTCTGCTGTTCTCGTTTTTCGTTTAATTTATCACCCCCTCCGTATCTTCACCTATAATTGCACGGTGCTGAACATTCGTCCTCCAGAGCACTTCGCTCAAACAATCAGTTCATGCTACACATTCCTCGTCATCGGACGAACTTTGGCTTGCATTCCTGTCTCATTTCTATACCTTTCATTTTGAATTCTCCTCCCGTTAAACTTCGTTACCAGCCTAACCTCACTACCTTTAAATCCATGCTTCGCACCTTTCTACCTAGAAATAAGGGTATACAACTAAGCTAGCAATGAGATCCTAATTTCATTGTTCGAACATCGGCTACGTGGTATGGACTTCAGACTTATCATTTTTTATTTTTTATTTTAGTGGACTTGTAAGCAGCCTGTCCGAATGAGCTACTTAAAAAATTAATAAATCTATCTATCTACATTTACTTAATTTCCATGTATTCAATTTTCAAAATATTTATCAACATGGCCTGCTTTCAATTTACTAATTCCATACCATAGAAATCTTAACCTCATGCGCTTCTATCACTACCTGCACAATTGATAATTACGAAAACTACCTTACAGACAGTCAATTTATCCGCGTGAATTATTTGAAACAAACACCTGATTGATTCTATGTCAATCAAACACTTAATTCAACCAAGCGTATATATTCTCAAATACTCGTACTTATCTTCCAAAAAATTCTATACACCAGAATGAGAAGATTTCAGTCTAATGCATTAATGTATAATGATTAATACATAATGACATTAATACATAATGATCTCTGCATTCTGTTTGATTCTGAACTTATGTCTATCATCAATAAACTTCTGCCTAGTCGACTCCGACGCTCTCAGCGCTTGCACCATGCTCCCTGGTTCGATTCTGACTGTAGTCTTTCTAAGCGTCGACTCCGTCACTCTTTTCGTGTGTATAATCGCTTTCTTAAACGTTCTCCCAACTCACTCCCTCCAAATCTCCGTGATTCCTACTTTTCTCTACGCCGTTCACATCTTATTCTTATAGGTACTAAACGTACTATCTTTTGGCGAAATCAACTCTAAATCTCATTGGAAAATCTTAAACTCAATTCTTTCACGATCATCTACCCATTGTAATATAAATCCTGATGAATTTTCTTCTTATCTACAAACTAAGCTATCTAATTTACTTTCCCTACTACCCATAGCCCCCTTGTACCCACTCTTATCTTTAAATACTTCCCTCCCAGAACTATTCCACCTTCTTCCCGTTTCGTCTGATGAAGTTTCTTCGGTTCTGCTGTCAGTACCTAATAAAACCTCTCCTTCTGACCCAATTCCCACTCACTTGCTTAAAAATATCTGCTCCTTTATCTTACCCTTCCTAACCACATTGTTCAACTCGTCCATTCGTAGCCGTACATTTCCTTCCATGTGGAAATGCGCCACTATTCGTCCTCTCATCAAAAAGCAATCTCTCGACTCCTCACTACCATCTTCGTACCGTCCAATCTCACTTCTCCCAACACTCTCTAAACTCCTTGAGCGTCTCGCTCTCAAGCAAGTTAATACATATCTCTTTTCCTCTAACTTGTTTCCTCCCTTCCAAGCCGCTTTTTGCTCTAATCACTCTACTGAAATTGCCTGTCTTAAAGTTTATAATGACTTACTCATCTCGCGTGATAATAAATTATGTAGTGTCATAGTTTCTATTGATCTATCGTCTGCTTTTGACATCGTCGATCACTCGATTCTTCTACATCGCCTTCGTCATGATTATGGCTTCTCTTTACCCACTGTATCATGGTTTTCTTCATATCTATCAAACCGTACATTTCGCGTCTATTCTAACTATTCTCTCTCCCATCCTTCATCCATCCCGACCGGTGTTCCACAAGGCTCCGTATTAGGCCATATGCTTTTCTCTCTTCTTCTCGGTGACTTGTCTTCGATTTCTCATAAATTTAACTTCCATGTTATGCAATATGCTGATGACATTCTCATATATGCTCACGCACCTGCTTATCGTATTCATGATCTTAGTGTTTCTGCTTCCGACTGTCCCTTCTCAATTTCCAATCATCTTTCTTCCCTTCGCCTTTCTCTGAATCCTGATAAATCTAAAATTATGTGGATCCTACCTCGAAGCTTCGGCGTAGAACCTCCTTCCGTATCCTTAAATTCTACAATTCTTCCTATCGTTGATAATCTCGTTTTCCTAGGCTTTCATTTCGACAACCGACTTTCACTTAAACCTTTCGTTAGTGATAAAGTACGCTCATCTACATTGATACTCAGCAATCTCCGTCAAGTTCGTAGATTGATCGATTTCCCTTCTTGTATGACTATAATATCTTCTCTTATTTTCTCAAGACTTGATTAATGTCTTAGTCTATTTTCCAACTCACCTAAATCCACTCTTCTTCCTTTACAACGCATCATCAACGCTGCCGTCCGAGTTCTCCTCCGTCTTCGTCGTTTTGATCATACATCCCACTATCTTGTTTCTCTTGATTGGCCTACCATTTATTGTCGTGTTCAAATTCGTCTTTTTATCATTGCTTTTCGCCTTATAACTTCTCATACCTCTTCATTTCTCAACAACCTTTTCTCGACAATTCTCGTACTGTGTATTGTGCTCTGCGTTCCCGTAATTCCCTTCTATTACATATCCCAATCTACTCTACCTCTTTTGGATTCCGCTCCTTCGTTGTGGCTGCTCATCTCTTGTGGAATCAACTGCCTATTCATATCCGCCAATCAACATCTATGCCGTGCTTCAAACGCCAAATCCAATTCCATTTCAACAATTAACTAATTATCTGTGACTTTTGATGTTCTTTTTTGTTTGTTAGTGGTCATGTAAGCGTGCATTTTGCACGCATTTGCCACGTTAAATAAATTATTGTATTATTATTAACACATCCCTATTAGATTCTGTTAAAAATGTAATACTACTTTAGAGAATTTCAGCATTCCAACAATAATTTTTAATTACTAAATTAAAAACTATCTTCACAACTAACTGAAAATCCACCATTACCCCATCTATTCTGACAATTTCGTATCTCGATACATTTCTTACTGCATAATATAGTGTATTATCTCCAATATAACAACAATTTATCAACTTTGTATAGTCTTGCTCTAAATCAAATAATAAATCTGATCAGCTGAGTCTACATATATTATAGATTTTATAAGATTTTATATAAAATTATTATTACAAAACAAGTCTTTAGCCGCAATGACTGTTTTGACAGCTCATCAATAACTGAAAGTAAAATGACTAATAAAATAATTAAGTAAAATGTACATGACAAAAAATAAAATAAAAACGGTTATATTCTTGGGCATGTAGTTCGAATATTGCATTGATCAGGAAGAGCAATCCTATTGAGGACTGATTTTGGAACTCCTTGATCATATTGGTGCATACCAACTTTTCAGGTAACATGTTCAACAATTATAGGGCTCGAAGCGATAGTCTGTACACATGCAGACATTTTTCATGATATTGGATTCAAAGACACAAAATATGAACACGTTAACAACTTCGTCTATTAATAATTACACATCCTTAGGCGAGGTCGGATATAACGCATACCTAACTCTACGAGACGCTCTGCATATGGCATGCGAGCCAGTGTGGTATATAACTTAGATCCACGCCTAAGGATGCTATCGAGACTCCATTTCGCTTTGGATGCACGGAAAAGCGGAATGAATGCCATATTCTATATGATGCTTATTTAAGCATTAAACAACGTTTTGAAGCACTCAACATTCAGCAAACACTACGAATTGTTCAGCATATACAGAATGCGTCTGATTTTAGAGCATATACTATCAGTGTTCACGTGTGTCTTCAACAATGATTGAACAACGATACCTAGATCACGTGTGAAAGATACTAAGTTTACAAGATAAAATCCTTACATATAACTAGAACGCACTATACCCTTACCAAACCGTGAGTGAACACACTTATCGAGATTCAGACAAATACCAGTGCGACAACTTCATGCGTGAATCACATTCAAGTCCAACTGCAATGTATATACGTCTAATTATGATTCAACTTCTGTCCAAACCGTAATATTGCCAGCAAAAGTAAGGTGCCTGCAGTGCATCTGAGTAATTAATGTGTTTAAATAAATATTTAACAAGAGGCCCAAGAACAGAATTTTGAGGCACATTATATTTGACGTTATGAGATTAAGACAATATCGATCCCACGCGGGCACAATATGATCGATGCAACAAAAACTTCAATTCAATCCACTACAATTAGATTGATGCCCTATTTTTCTGAGCACTTATAAAAGATAACAATGACAAGTACAATCGAAAGCATTGCTGAAATCTAGGAAAATACAGTCCACAGCCATATTCCCAGAAACACTGTCGACCCATTATCCTCTTGCACAATACAGATTTAACAAGCACGACTACCTTTCGTAAAATCATGTTTATTTGGACTTATAAGTTTCTCTTGTTTTAAGAAACTCAATAAGTATTTACAAATAACGCGCTCAAATACTTTGCTCACAATACTGGCTAAGCTTACGGGTCTGTAGTTTTTAAGTATCTGAATGTCACCCTTCTTAAAACTAAAACAACAACAGCACATTTCTATTCTAGCGGAAGCTTACAAGTCTCAAGTTACATTTGAAATGTTTTGCATATGGATAAGTTAGAAGGTGACGCAAAGTATGTACCAGCAAAGGGTGAATGTTATCTGGTCCTTGAGACGAATAAATCGATAATCTGGGTAGCTCATCGTAAACCGAAGATGATGTGACTAAAATAGGCGTGTAAGAAAACGTGCCACTTATATTATCAAATATTATCAAAGGTGTTTCTTGAATTTTTACGATAGTTATTTTCAAGCCGAAAATTATAAGTAAAAACGTCTGCGAGCTTTGCGTTAGAATCAATAACTTCATCGCCGAGCTTTTGCGTAGATATAAGGGGCCTAAGACATTTTTTATGTGGACATGGCCAAAATACTATCGGGGCTGAGTGGATTGAGTTAATTATTTTTGACTCGTAGATAAGTCTTTTCTTAGCTCCAAACCTAGCATCCTGAATTCGACAAGCATTATACTTAGAACGATATGTTGAGTCGAAGCGGTATATTCTGTAAAGACAATTCCGGTTCGTAACAGCTTTTTCAATATAGAGTCAAACCATGGAAGTATCCATCATTTAGTAATCTTAATACGCTTCACAAGGGCATAACGAGTGCTCCTACGTCTCCGTAGCTTCGAATACACATCCACATATATTGTTCAACTCTTATGGCCAACCACCCACATCCGCATTCAACTCCGCCTTTTTCTCGTAACTTTTCGTTTCATCGCTGTCGGCTACCCATCGTTCTCAACCTCCCTTTCTTAGACGACACCCGTCCCACCTCTCTATCGCTAAGTTCCCGTCATTCCATCTTATTTCACGTTCCCAATTACTCTAACAACTACGGTATCCGATTTTTCTTCGTCGCCGTCTCCTCGCATGGAATCAGCACCCTCTCGACGTCCGTGGCGCTTCATTTTTTCTCCCATTCAAATATCACCTCCATACCCACCTTCTCGACACATGATTTAGATTTTTGGTTTTGGTTTTATTCGTCTTCATGCAAGCGAGCGCCCCCATGCATTTGTCGCGAAAAAATAAATCTATTTTTATTTTTTTATACATATAATTCAAACCGAATAAAATATCTCTACAAGTTCATCAGCTGCACTTTATCTGATTATAATATCAACTGCTACAGGAGCCAAGGTATTCGAAGCTGGTCAGCATTTACACGATTATAAAAAGATCGGAAGATCATCTGAAGTTGCTAAAGATTGTTTACACGTTCCCAAATACTCTAAATATTACGGTATCCGATCCTTTCTCGTCACTGTTCCCCTCGCCTGAAATAAGTTTCCTCTCGACATCCGCCCCGCTCCCTCCTTTATCACAATCAAATACCTCCTCAGTTCCTACCTTCTCGACACATGATTAAAGCTTTTGTTATTTTCTTCGTGGTCATGTAAGCGTGCCCCAGCACGCATTTGCCACCTAAAAATAAATCTATTTTTTAATATGTGTGCGGCTTAAGAATTTTAAATAGGTTTTCGAAAATAATCGATTAAATATCATCAATGTGAGAATAAAAAAGTTGTAAGTGGAAAGATAACTTCTGACAGAGGATCGGCTTTTTCATGTGTGCGGCTTAAGAATTTTAAATAGGTTTTCGAAAATAATCGATTAAATATCATCAATGAGAGAATAAAAAAGTTGTAAGTGGAAAGATAACTCATGACAGAGGATCGAAGATAAAAAAAAGATTTATTTTAACGTGGCAAACGCGTGCCAGCGCACGCTTACATGACCACAAACAAAACAAAAATGTAAATCACGTGTCGAGTAGGTGTAAACGGAGGAGGTGTTTGAATGTGATAAAGGAGGGAGCGGGGCAGACGTCGAGAGGGAGTTGATTCCAGGCGAGTGAGGCGGCGACGAGGAAGAATCGGACACCGTAGTTGTTGGAGTAAATGGAAACGTGGAGTAAGAGGGTATGACGGGAACGCAGCGATAGCGAGGTGGGGCGAATGTCGTCTAAGAAAGGAAGGTTGATGAACGATTGGGAGCCGACAGCGGTGAGACGAAAAGTTACGAAAAGAAGGCGATGTTTGTTGCGGATGTGAATGGTAGGCCAGGAGAGTTGATTGTTGATGTTTCTAAGGTTCCATCTTTACAAAGCCTAGAAAGCCGAATTTTTATTACGCGAAATATCATGTGACGGCGTAGATTGTGAAATATATGCAATGATGGTGTCTAGAAAAATAAATAAAAATTTTTGCGACCGAGAGTTCCTTTGTGGTTTTTGCACAGCTTCTCGTTGTAAAACATTGATCGAAAAGTTTAATGTTTTAAATGAGATAATTTTTCCCGTACTTGCAATGCTATGCACAAAGTCTTTAATAAAGACTTGGTTTGATCAATTCTTTCGAAAAGCTTACTTTAACCTATACCGAAAAACGGTTTATCTTTAAATAGTGATAACTTTCATCCCAAATCACTTCTTCCAGCGGTGTCAAAAGTAATAGAGACTGCGGTTTTTGAAGTTTTTCCGATCCATATACCTGGGTTATATTCATAAAGACCAATCGCTTTTAGACCTAATATAAATACAAATGACGCTCTGCGACAACTTATGGATATTGTATACCAACCTATTGATTGTGTAATGGAATAGTAAAAATTATACAACTATATTTTAAAAAAGCCTTTGATTATGTAAATCATAGAAAACTTATAAGCTGAATAAATATAATTTCCCGAAATAAAAAATTGCTTGGTCGAGATTATATTTGTCTTATCGAAGTCAAAGAGTAGTTATTGAGCAAATACACTCAGATTGAAGATATACGCGTCGAGGAGTACCACAAGAAGGATCTTTATCGCAACTTATTTTTACATGTATTTAAATGATCTAGCCTCGAATTCAAATAAATGTATGTTTGCCAAATACGCTGATAATTTAAGTACAGTGGTGAATACGACTATATAGTGGTGAATACTCGTTCCTAATTTAAGGAGAACGCGTGATGAATCGATCATTATCTTGAAAATAAATGCAACCGAGTTACGAATTTTTTCAGTATAAACTCTTAGTCACTGTTACAAGTAATCTATCATGAGATAGGCACATAAAAACTACTCTTAGCAAATCATGTTCAAGATTGTTTATTTTGAAACGCCTTAAATATTTAAAAAGATTTATTTTAACGTGGCAAATGCGTGCCAGCGCACGCTTACATGACCACAACAAAACAAAAACGTAAATCATGTGTCGAGAAGGTGTGAACGGAGATGTTTGAGTGTGATAAAGGATGGAGCGCGGCGGACGTTGATTCTAGGCTAGTGAGGCCGACGAGGAAGAATCGGAGACTGTATTATTACAGTAATTGGAAACGTGGTGTAATATGGTGTGACGGGAACGCAGCGATAGCGAGGTGGGGCGAGTGTCGTCTAATAAAGGAAGGTCGATGAACGATTGGGAGCAGACAGCGATGCGACGAAAATTTACGATAAGAAGGAGGAGTTTGATGTAGGTGTGGATGGGGGCTAGGAGAGTTGGGCAAGCTATGTGGATGTGTGGCCGAAACGACGGAGACGAAAGAGCTCTCGAAAGGCGGAGTTGATTATTCGTAGTAGGGGTATGATGATGGATTTTGGAGAATTTGCAAAAAGGATGAAGCAGTAATCGATTTTAGGGAAGAGAAGCGAGGAAAGAAGAGACATACAAGAACGGAAATCGATAAGGGGGCGGATACGTCAAATGTCACGGAGAATTAAGCTAGACGAGCGGACCTTGTTGCGGACGAAGGGTTTAGGAGAAAGGTGATCATCGAAATGGAAGCCTAGGAAAGTGAGATTGTGTACCATGGGGATGATCGATGACGCAAAGATACTGTGGGGCGTGATTGAAGAGATCTCCTCCCATTGTATATTGGAAAGATCCTCCTACGGGGCAGGATCCACATTATTTTGGACTTGTCGGGGTTTAGAACGAGATGGAGATTGGAGAGACGTTTGTCGATAGAAGAAATACAGTTATAGGCATAAATGCTGATATCGTGTAAGGATATGACCTCGCAACCGCTAGGCATTGTTGTCTAGGGCACATACCCTAGACAACAATCTATTGTATATGTCACTCTTATATACGAGTCTAACATTGAGTATACTTACATATGCCTACCCACTTTTTATCACCACGGCAGTAAACATTAAAAACAAATAAATCGTCTGCACAAAAAAGATTGGAAACTCGGTATGGAAACTCCTTTAAACCAATATTTCAATTTCAAAACATATTTTATATACACGCAAAGAGATATCGATCGCAAAGTTTCAAAAGTATTTTATAACAACAAACCATTGACACGACCTGAAATATAAGCGGATATATAATATGCCTCACATTCGAGCATCAATATATAAAAATTCATTTGTTCTAAAAACCTTGCGGTTTTTAAGCAGTAACATAAACAATGTTTAATTTTTCTTTTGTTTATTATTATAATAAACAGCAGCAAATCTCGTGTCGCTTACAAAATATGATAAAAAAACCCCAGCAAATGAAAAAGAATTCACAAAGTCCTTCTCTTGGCTTCGATGGCTTTCTTGAGAGTATCATTAGATAGACTACGAGGGATATCAAGGCACCTTAGTGTATTCCACTCATTAATTACGTTGGTTGCAAATCGATGGTGAACAGGAATTCTTGTAGTAGGCTTTATTAATTTCCACACATACCTACGAATTCTCGTCTATCATTCACGGATAGTAAGCTGAAGAGACTCTCAAAGCCATCGAAAATAATTTCGACTTGATAAATCAATGGCTGATCTGAGATATTTTAAAATGCCGAGACGTAGAGATGTCAAATGTTTAGCAAATCTCAAATTGGAAAAATTCGGAATCATGCGCGACCCTTTACGGAACAGGTTCTCAGGTAACAGGTAAACCATATTCAAGGATGGGTAGAATATATGGGCAAAATAGTAGCTTGAATATTGATGGACTTATCCGATCAAAAGAATTAAAAAAACCATAAAATACGATAGCCTCAATTACAAATATATCTAGTGTGGACATTAGTTTTTAAGCTACTGATCATCATCACCGCCACTATATCGTAACATCGTCAGCATACATAACGACATCAGAACGAATTACAGATGGGAGATCATTGATATATACAATAAAACTAAGTGGTGAGATAAGAGCATCCTGATGAACGCCAAAATGAATAGCGAATGAGGTGGACATATATGCACCTACACGTACTCTGAATGAGCGTGAACTTAAGTAATTTACAATCCAGGCGACATACATTGGACAAATAATAAATGACCTCAATTTGTGAATGAGACGATCATGCGGAACTGAATCGAAATCATAAGAGAAATCTACGAAAAGTATATCCGATTAAACTCCTCCATCTAATGAAGACTGCCGTGAGTTGGAAGAAACCAAAAGGTTACTTATTGTTGATACATTTGGTCTAAAACTGTATTGGGAGTTAGTGAGTTTATTGTTGATTTCCAAATTAGAATATATGTTTTTGACTATTGACTTTTCAAGCAACTTACAAATAACACATGCCAAGGCAACTTGGCGATATTTCTTACACAGTTGTCGATCTCCCTTTTTATACACTGGAACTACAATGTACTCCTTCCAATGCGAAGGAATTCGAGATTGGAGAATAGAAAACTGAAACATACGGAAAACATAAATATATTTGCGGAGCAATTTTTCAAAAGAATTGATGGAAGTCCGTCCGGATCCGCAGTGGTATTCGGTTTTAGTTTACAGAGAATCTTCAAAACATCGTCAGCACAAAACGACAAATTAGATCGATCGAATGCTTTCGAATCCTTTTTTGATTCAAAATTAAACGATGTCCGTGAAGAGCAAAACATCGATGAGAACAGATGGGCAAATAAGTTTGCCATGATACTATTACACGTGACCTCGCTTTGGGAATCATCCATCAACGATGCTAGTGGAATATTAGAGTCCCTGATTTTGCAAATGTAAGAGAATAGAACCTTGCCATCCATAAAACTCAACTTCTCAAGCTGACGACGCTTCTGCCACTTGAGAGTGGTAAATATATTCCTAATTTGTTTGAGACTCATAAGATAGTCGTCCACGACGAAATGAAATCCACGCATGTTTACGCGCGCGTGTGGATACCGGAAAAGCCCATAGAACCCAGGACAAACTTCCCTGTGTTTTTAACTTGGGCAAATGCGATATCAGTAAGTTATAGATATGTCCATCTAACCATATTCAATCTGTAGATAATTGCGTCGAAATCAGCAATACAGAAATTCAGAGGCTTACCTTGCAGGGGACTTACCGACGTTACATTGTGGGCGCATTTAAATGAAAAAGACAGTATGTAATAATCGTTCATCCCCAGTCCTGAAAGATTATCTATGTGAGTTATACCAGACTTAAACGAAGACAAGATCACGTCTAGCTGGGCAGGCGGCTGGCTTACGAAACGGGTTGCCTCAAATGCATGCTGATGCAGACTACTGTTGTGTAGAACACTCAATAAAACCGAGTCCGATGCAATGCGACTAGGAGACGAAATAGAGTCCCGATCTGTTGAGGGAATATTCATATCTGCTAAGATTAGACATTTTTATGTTTACCACAGAGATCAATAAGATCATTAAATCATCGCTACTTGCCAAAGGAGGACGATAGAACACTATCACATGCATAAAAATGACCTTATCAAGGCACAATTTGAGGTATTAAGCCTTCATCCCATTGACATGACTAATCGTCTGCAAACACACTAGATCAATACCTAAACTACAATATAGCACAACATCCCCTCCTCTTCGACCAGATCGATCACAACGAAACAGATTATATTCATCTATGGATAATAAGCTATCACGAACAAGATCAGCGAGTCAAGATTCATTAAAGACAATAATATTTGGATGATGATATGTAGCTATATCCTTCAATTCACCAATATTATTGAGAATGCTTCGAACGTTTGAATATATAACTTTGAACCATTTGTGGTTTTTACGATAAGGCGCATTAGATCTTATCTTACAATTCTCAGAAATATGTTTCATAGCGGAGGCCATCTCAATCGTGGACTACGCCGAACTACCCGAAAATTTACAATATGCAGATCAGTTTATCCAGATTCTATTCGAGTATTTAGCTCAGTTCGAGCAACACTCCAGAGACAACGCTCAGCGAAGACATATATGCTAACAATCGAAATGGAGACTGCCTCAATTTAAATCTGCGCTTTAACAACTCACGAACAACTGAGGAGGTACGAAAGACAACTTTTATAAAACAAGAACGTCCTTTAAGATGGTTGCTGGCGCATATCCTAAATATCACCATAGGGCGAACTTCTGAAATATAGGGATCTTTTGGAGAAATAATAACTCTCAATATTTTTTGGAATTGTTCAACATCATGGGCCACTCTAGTTTGAGCCACATCTGACGACGACTCAGGAACGTTCGTAATAATCAAACACTAATCCCGGAAGATTCATTAAATTTGCCGCACACGAACGACTTTTGACTAAAAAGCGGTTGCTTATATAGTGTGACTATTTTGTGACTATTATGTTAGTTGGTCGTTGAGAGAATATCTGACTGGAAACTTTACTGGATTGTTTACCCTCGATTACAACCTGGTGTAGAATTTCGATATGATTAGAGTCTATGTCATTGTTATCAGATTGCTTCGTGAGGGAAGATGAAGTAGGCCATGTGGATTGTTACTTGACAACGGAATTGTATGCTTCTTTGATAGGTACCATTTCCGACTCGGTGTCTATATTCAGACCAGATATGATTCTACTAATTGTGAAATTCGATATCATGTCATCCGGGATTATAGGAATGGTGTTTTTTGTATCTCTCAGGATTCCAACATATGTATGATTAGACACAATATCGTGATTTGGCATAGTTTGACAATCTTCACTCGATAGATTATTCGTCCTAGTCACATCTTAAAGTGCTGCAAAACTCCAACCGGCGGAGTTTAATAATAACTCTCAATATTTTTTGGAATTATTCAACATCATGGAAATATTTCGCAATAAAATCGAAGCGCTGCAATATCCACAAATAAATTTCTTATCGCACATAGCCGATTGCTCGGACTCTAGAATTGAGACGGTTGTCCAGACATCGCAAACCAAGAAGTCACAACAAACTTGTTAGGATTTGTACTTTGGAGGATTTTTTATCTTTATTTTCCCCATTAAGTATAGCGGATCAGCAATTGTATTGTAAATTGCTTTAATTTTCTTAACAATTCGTATTTTAATATTGTTTTTATCTTTATTGTGTATATTATCTAACGAAAATTTCATACGTATATTGGTAATTAAATGCATCTCAGTGATATTTATGCCGAGGATTCCAATTCGATTGTTTGCTAACAGTAAAATAACAAAATTAATGAATTGTATATATTATCTCTCAAAGTTATCAACTTTATCTCTCTAAAGTTTTTTACGAAAAACTTTATCTCTCAAAATTTCTTTTTATATTATTGTAAGTATTTATAGCCAAGACAATGTTTGACCATAAACCCTAAAATTTTGTTTATTTACTCTGTAGCCACCTAAGATAGATAGCTTCGTTCTATTTGAAAAAGGCTTTATTATATAGGTATACATATAATTAGCAGTTTTAGAACCTGCACGCGACTATTGCCGGAATATTTACATAAAACTCTTAGACCGAAATTACAATTTATTAATAAATATAATTTAGATCTATCAGACAGTTATTTTTTAGTGACAGTAGACGTTGCATCGCTCTATAGCAATAATCCATACAATGATGGGCTAAACCCTAAAATATTTGACGGTACAAGAAGTATGGACAACAAGTAGAATAGATTTTACAAAAATCTATTGATGGTTTACAAAATAGACAAACATGCGGTACGCTATGGGCACACACTTGTTAATGGTAAATGATATTTTATACGTGTGCCAATATGAAGAAGCAGTGATGGAGAAAATCTAGTGAATCCTCGATGTTTCTTACGATATATAGATGATCTATTTTTTGTTTGGAGTGAAACCCAGTACGAGTTGAAGAGTTTAACGAACTTTGCAAAAACAGGTCTGTTAAGATTCACTTTTGAGGTTGGAGGTTGAATTAATGTATTTACTGCACTCTGTTAGCGCCCATTCCAACACAAAAGTTCATTTGTTTACGCTGAAGCATTACGGAGCTGACGAAAATGCCCTTAAATGGTGAACTTTAAATTTCTATTAGAAATTTAACTCTAAGGTTATAAAATAAAAGATACACACAGACAATATCAAGTAGTGAAATATGTTAGAAAAATTAGCCAAGTGGATGCCTGTGAATTACGAGGAAAAATGGCGAAGCGACTTCTACATGTAATACAATATCCTAATATATAAAAAAACAATATTGCCACGTTAAATAAATACATTATTATAGTGGAATTTTTAATTAATGGAAAGATATGTCAAATATTAATAAACAATTACGATAGCATCAAGACATTCGATCAAGAGCTCCACAATTTGGGCTTCAACGTAAAAACAAATAAGAAATTAAGTGGATAATAGTGAAACTATAAGGATGCGTAACACAGAAGAAATTGATTCACATGCGAGTTGCAGCATCCAAGCGATGCAATTGAACATAAGTAGGTTAAATAGGTCGGCAACTAAATCAACGATTTAACAAAATGGAGATCGGATTTTAAGACAGAAAGGAGTGATTTATGATTGCGCTGCAGAACACCTTTGAGACAATAACGCATGTTCACTACAATATGTAATCGTAAAATCCGACATCAGTGAATTGAAGTCTAGAAAAAAGTATGAGATGCGGGCAATTGGAAAGCTAATGACAGATAACCATACGAGATTGAATAAATAATATATATATATATCAATAACAAAACATTACGTGATATGGAAATAATCATATTTTTATAATTTAATTTTCTTTCTTGTTGATGTTTTGAACTTATTAAAAACAGTTTGTTGACGTTGTTGGCAAAACGTTTTCAAAAAATATTTTCCGGCTCGCCTTTCTAAATTTGGCATTGCAAACTTGATATATGCAATCCAGCCCTGCAAATCATTATATATATTATATTTTATATAATATATGTATTTTTATATATATTTTTATATAATATATATATTATATTTTATATAATATATTTACTTCTATTCATTTATATTTTTGTATTTTATTTGTGTAAACTTATACTCTAAAATTACAACTAACTCAATACCACTTGAAAAAGTCTTAAAACCTAGGAAGTATGTTTTTTAGTTGTTTTACAGTAAAGGTTTTACTATATATTACTGTATATAGTATTTTAATAAATATTGTCCAATATATAATTTAATATTTTTATAAATATTTTTGTATTTTTATTCTTGCTTTTATGTTTTTAGTTTCGTTGTATCTGTTATGTATATAATTATATATTTATATATTTATATATTTGGTGTTTTTTATTTATATATATTATTTAAATTATTTTTATTAATTCTTTACTCTGAAGTTACGACTATTTTATTACAACTTGTAAAAGTTTAAATACGAAGAAATGCCATTATTTTTAGTGGCTTTGCTGTTAGTTTTTTACTGTTTATTATTGCATATTCTATTAGTATTAATATTGATTTATATATCTATATAATTTTATATAAAAAATTTATTTTTGTCTTGCTTGTATTTTTGTATTTTTTTTGTGTGGTTTTTTATATATATTTATTTATATTTGCTCATATTTATTTTTATTTATTTACATTTATTTATCTATATTTATAGCATATAATTATGTTTATAGCATATAATGTTTTTAGCATATAATTATGTTTATAGCATATTATGTTTATAGCATATAATATGTTTATTTTAGATATATATTTTTGTTTTTTTGTTATTTTTTAAGTATTTAAATATTCTGAATTTTCAGCAATTCTAGTTCAACTTGAAGAAGTCTTGAATAACTGAAACGTCGTTTTTAGTTGTTTTGCAATTAGTTATTTTAAAATTTTTATCGCATATAGTATTTAAAAATATTCTTTAAGATATCTATAATTTTTAATATTTTGTGTAAACGCAGAAGCTGTTAATTTTGTTTAAAGTAATAATATAAATATAGATTTATATATGCATGTATGTATTTATAAATTTTATATTCTTTTAATATTTTTATAGTTTTTTTTATATTTTAAATAAATATATATTTGTTTTTCTAATTTGTTTATATTTTAATTATTCAAGCTGAATTTACAATTGTCTTTTTACAATTTCTAAGTCTAAAAACTTAGAAACATCGTTATTTTTGTTGTTTGTGCATTTAGTTATTTAGTATATTTTGTTGTATATTGTTATATCTTTTAATGTTATGTATTATTTATTAATTTTTTATTTATTTTTATTATATATAAGAAACATTACTTAATGTTTCTTGTATATATGAATAATTAATGAATAATTAACTAATAATAACTAACTAATTAATAATATATTATTAATTATTTATTAATTATAAATTAATTATTAATTAATTAATTTTTATGAAATACTTTAAAATACATAAGGATAAAAGAAAATAGTTATAAATAAAAAATAATTATAAATAATTTTCAATATATATCGGAAACAGTGTCATTCATTCACTGCATCGATATAAATATGAGAATAAAGAAGTTTTTTCCTATTCCTCCTTGGGGGAGGAATAGGAAAGAGGAGGTACGAGATGAAAAGCTTTACCGTTAGCATTGTTAGAATGAGAAAGATTAATGGAAGTTTTGTACGTAGTTGAACGAGGAGTGTGTGAGAGAGAGTAGGTTCAATAATGGGATTATAAGATGCGAAGTCAGGTGTTGATGCGAGAGAAACATCTAAAACAGCATTGGTCTGAGTGGTCGTGTGTGATACAGGAGTAGAGGAGCAGGATAACTGTAGTAGTCGTACTGATGTACAAAAACCGCAAGTGAAATGTTTACGTTTATACACCGAGTGGTCGGATATTTTAACACGAACAAGTGTCCATACATCACAACTCATATATAAGGATTAAAGACACAAATTTATAAATAAATATATAAATAAAAAATAGTTCTGTACTCTCCCAACGTTTTAAACTTCTTACCACTTCATCTACTTGCCGTATCTTTCCTGACCGCTCCCCTTCTGATATTGCCCAGCTCAATTTAGCTCGCATTGAGAAACATCGACGTGAAACAAACGGCGAGTCATCTTATCTATACGTCGAATCAACAGCAATTTTCACGTTGTACACACAAGGCCAAAAAATCGATGGCGTCCGATCTCTCCCCTTGTCTTCTTCGCAAGTCAATCTCGCTCCTAAGCATACTTTTCGTCTTAGTCTATTCAACACTCGCTCCATTCTTCACAAAGCTGATATGTTTCTCGATATCTACGATCAATTATCTATCGATATTCTCTGCATTACCGAATCCTGGCATTGTGACTCCGACGATCTTGCTATTCGTCGTCTATGTCGCTCTGGTTGTTCTCTAGTTGAATCAGCTCGTCAAATTGCATCTCATACATCTACTGCTTCTAACCATGGCGGTATTGTTGCCATTGCTCGTCACCCAATGTCTTTACGTAAAATCAACGTTAACATCCGTTACACTTCGTTCGAATTACTCATATGCAGATTATCAACGCCTTTCCCTCTGGAACTTGTGATTGTATACCGTCCAGGTTCAGTTGCCCCATCACGTATCTTCTTTAACGACCTTGCAGATCTTATGTCTCACTGTTCATTGTCTTATACTCCTTCTTTTGTTCCCGGTGACTTTAACATTCGTCTTGATCGCCCGTCTGACACTGACTCCATCACTTTGACTAATCTTTCTGATTTTAACTATAAATTACTTTCAACAAGCCCAACTCATATTCTCGGCGGTGCTCTCGACATCATTGATGTTCCTAATTGCTTCAATGACTATACCACCTTGTCAATTACTGATCCTGGTTTGTCCGATCATTTCCTTGTCACCCTTACTCTTATTCGTCCCCATCCTCCTTCTCCGCCTTTACCATTATCTACACCAAGTCGACCCTGGAAGCTTCTCGATATCCCTATTCTCTGCACAGCATTAATCAATTCTTCACTCTTTTCACTTCCTCTTAACTATCTCTCTCCCGATGATCTCTGCATTCTGTTTGATTCTGAACTTACGTCGATCCTCAATAACCTTCTGCTTAGTCGACTTCGACGTTCCCAGCGCTTGCGCCATGCTCCCTGGTTCGATTCTGAATGTAGTCTTTCTAAGCGTCGACTCCGTCACTCTTTTCGTATGTATAAACGCTTTATTAAACTTTCTCCCAACTCACTTACTCCAAATCTTCGTGATTCCTATTTTTCTCAACACCGTTCATATCTCATTCTTATACGTACTAAACGTACTCTCTTTTGGCGAAATCAACTCGAGTCATCTTCCAACTCTAAATCTCATTGAAAAATCTTAAATTCAATTCTTTCACGATCATCTACCCATTGTAATATAAATCCTGATGAATTTTCTTCTTATCTACAAACTAAGCTATCTAATTTACTTTCCCTACTACCCATAGCCCCCTTGTACCCACTCTTATCTTTAAATACTTCCCTCCCAGAACTATTCCACCTTCTTCCCGTTTCGTCTGATGAAGTTTCTTCGGTTCTGCTGTCATTACCTAATAAAACCTCTCCTTCTGACCCAATTCCCCCTCACTTGCTTAAAAATATCTGCTCCTTTATCTTACCCTTCCTAACCACATTGTTCAACTCGTCCATCCGTAGCCGTACATTTCCTTTCATCTGGAAATGAGCCACTGTTCGCCCTCTCATCAAAAATCAATCTCTCGACTCCTCACTACCATCTTCGTACCGTCCTATTTCACTTCTCCCAACCCTCTCTAAACTCCTTGAGCGTCTCGTTCTTAAGCAAGTTAATACATATCTATATTCCTCTAACTTATTTCCTCCCTTCCAAGCCGCTTTTCGCTCTAATTACTCTACCGAAATTGCATTTCTTAAAGTTTATAACGACTTACCCATATCGCGCGATTATAAATTATGTAGTGTCATGGTTTCTCTTGATCTATCGTCTGCTTTTGACATCGTCGATCACTCGATTCTTCTCCATCGCCTTCGTCATTATTATGGCTTCTCTTTACCCACTGTATCATGGTTTTCTTCATATCTATCAAACCGTACATTTCGCGTATATTCTAACTCTTCTCTCTCCCATCC
The DNA here is from genome assembly GCA_012934845.2 of Pomphorhynchus laevis. Classification (NCBI taxonomy): domain Eukaryota; kingdom Metazoa; phylum Acanthocephala; class Palaeacanthocephala; order Echinorhynchida; family Pomphorhynchidae; genus Pomphorhynchus; species Pomphorhynchus laevis. The sequence continues at coordinate 42,230 of WNNJ02001164.1, read as the reverse complement.
TTCGTCAATTCCGTCCGGTGTTCCACAAGGCTCCGTATTAGGCCATATGATTTTCTCTCTTCTCGGTGATTTGTCTTCGATTTCTCATAAATTTAACTTCCATTTTATGCAATATGCTGATGACATTCTCATCTATGCTCATGCACCTGTTTATCGTATTCGCGATCTTAGTGTTTCTGCTTCCGACTGTCTTGTCTCAATTTCCAATTATCTTTCTTCCCTTCGCCTTTCTCTGAATCCTGATAAATCCAAAATTATGTGGATTCTACCTCGACGCCTCGGCTTAGAACCTCATTCCGTATCATTAAATTCTACAATTCTTCCTATCGTTGATAATCTCGTTTTCCTAGGCTTCCATTTTGACAACTGACTTTCACTTAAACCTTTCGTTAGAGATAAAGTACGCTCATCCACCTTGATACTCCGTAACCTCCGTCAAGTTTGTAGATTGATCGATTTCCCTTCTTGTATGACTCTAACATCTTCTCTCCTTTTTTATAGACTCGATTATTGTCTTAGTATATTTTCAAACTCACCTCAATCCACTCTTCTTCCCCTACAACGCATCGTCAACGCAGCCGTCCGAATTCTCCTCCGTCTTCGTCGTTTTGATCATACATCCTACCAACTTGCTTCTCCGATTTGCCTACAATTTATTGTCGTGTTCAAATTCGTCTTCTTATCGTTGCTTTCCGCGTTGTAACTTTTCATACCTTCATTTCTCAACCTTCCTTTTCTTAATAATTCTCGTCCTGTTTTCTGTTCCTTGCGTTCCTGTAATTCCCTTCTTTCACATGTCCCAAACTACTCTACCTCCTTTGGACTCCTCTCCTTCCTGGTGGCTGCTCCTTTATCGTGGAACCATCTGCCCATTCATATACGCCAATCAACTTCCCTCCCGTGCTTCAAACGACAAATCCGATCCCATTTTAACAATTTATCTGCTTGACTTTTTCATTTTTGTTTGTGAACTTGTAAGCGTACAACGTGTACGCATTTGCCACATTAAATAAATTTGTATTATATTATATATGTTTAAGTATTTTATCTTTATTAAGCTTACATTCTGAGTTTACAACTATCGTATTACAACTTGAAAAAATCTTAAACTACTAAAACGTTATATAAGTATCTCTATATTTATATAATTTTAATTTATTTATTTAAATTATATAAAGATTTAGCAATAATCTTTTATATTATAGTATTCACTTCAATCCACAGCGCCTGAACACAATTGAGTGTCAGGTTAATCTAATGACTTATAGTCTCCTTTAGTTTATTCATGTTCACCTGTTTAATATTTACATCTAATTTATTTAATTAGATGTAGGAATAATTTATTAATAACTAATTAATAATAGATAATTTATTAATAATTGATTAATTTATAATTAATCAATTATTGATTAATTATTAATTTAGCAATAATTAATTAGTGAACAATTAATTAATAATTATTCATTAAATAATAATTAATAAATTTATTTTAACTCAATTAATTACCAATTAATTTATAATTAATTAACTTGTTAGTACTTAATTTATTATTAATTACTAACTTATTATTAATTATTATTAATTAATATATAATTAATTAATTAATATATTTATTTATTTCAATCAAGCAACTACTCCGTATATTTCTTATAACTTTCTTTAATGACGAGTTATATAGCGAACTTCCTGGTTGCCTTGAATTGCATTTTCGTTTCTCCACTTTAAATTTATTATTTTATCTATTTATATTTTGTTAATATATACAATGTATATTTTTTAAATTTATTTATATTTAATATCTGTGATCTATTTGTATAAATCTTTTGTATTTTGTGTAGAAAATGCGGTCGTGCAAATTTATAAAATTCACGACGACGCTACGAACGTTTTCTGATCAGCGAACATATGTACTACAATTTAAAGTTAGAAATATTGGCTTGCTGTGCTTAATGATCTGTCTACGAATTGCTTTTACAAACACCGCCATTTCACATAATAGTTCCTTTCCGATTATGATTTGTACTGTAGATATCTCTGTAATAACGTTTAAGCCGTGTTTTGTTATTTGTACATAGAGTGTAAATCATATTTAAAAATCCAATTACAGTTTATGTAAATCATTGGCTTAAATCGTTGTACATAGAGTGTAAATCGTTGTACATAGAGTGTAAATCGTCTTTTGACGACTATATAAGGCGTGGATTTTTTTTGGAATTTGGAAAGTCAGTTTTGTAAATGTGCGACGCAGATGCGGAGAACTTTCTCCCTACTATAAACTGCAACTGATGGCAATATTGCAAATGTTGAGGATGCACGAGCTTGCAAGTGTTGTTCAGAGCATTAAATCCTCGACGATTTCTGATTCTATAGATATGTTCATCCATCGGTTAAAGTTACAGTAAATTGAAAGTGGATATTCGTAAAAAAACCTATACAAGAAATGTTAGTCATTCACAGTTCGATGAACATCATGCCAATCGTTTAATTACCAACATAAGATCATGGGGTCTAATAATATCAATTCTAATGTTCAACAGCAGAAGAAAATCTACACAAGTTCCATCGGGTTGATGAAAAACCCCACAAACTACAAACAACTTCATACTACTAGCCATACTACCAGCCCATACTACTAGCCCGTACTACTAGTCCATACTACAAGCCCATACCACAAGCCCATACCACAAGCTCATACTACAAGCCCATATTACAAGCCCATACTACTAGCCCATACTACTAGCCCATACTACTAGCCCATACTACTAGCCCATACTACTAGCCCATACTACAAGCCCATACTACAAGCCCATACTACAAGCCCATACTTCTAGCCCATATTTGTAGCCCATACTACAAGCCCATACTACAAGCCCATACTACAAGCCCATACTACAAGCCCATACTACAAGCCCATACTTCTAGCCCACATTTCTAGCCCATACTACTTGCCCATACTACTAACTCATACTACTAGCCCATACTACTAACCCATACTACTAATCCATACTACTAGCTCATACTACTAGTCCATACTACTAACCCATACTACCAGCCCATACTACTAGCCCATACTACTAGTCCATACTACAAGCCCATACCACAAGATCATACTACAAGCCCATTTTACAAGCCCATACTACTAGCCCATACTACAAGCCCATACTACAAGCCCATACTACAAGCCCATACTAAAAGCCCATACTACAAGCCCATACTACAAGCCCATACTGCAAGCCCATATTTCTAGCCATATTTCTAGCCCATACTACTTGCCCATACTACTAACTCATACTACTAGCCCATACTACTAACCCATACTACTAGCTCATACTACTAGTCCATACTACTAACCCATACTACCAGCCCATACTACTAGCCTACACTACTAGTCCATACTACAAGCCCATACCACAAGCCCATACCACAAGCCCATACCACAAGCTCATACTACAAGCCCATATTACAATCCCATACTACTAGCCCATACTACTAGCCCATACTACAAGCCCATACTACAAGCCCATACTACAAGCCCATACTACAAGCCCATACTGCAAGCCCACATATTTCTAGCCATATTTCTAGCCCATACTACTAGCCCATACTATTAGCCCATACTACTTGCCCATACTACTTACCCATACTACTAACTCATACTACTAGCCCATACTACTAACCCATACTACTAACTCATACTACTAGCTCATACTACTAGTCCATACTACTAACCCATACTACCAGCCCATACTACTAGCCCATACTACTAGTCCATACTACAAGCCCATACCACAAGATCATACTACAAGCCCATTTTACAAGCCCATACTACTAGCCCATACTACTAGCCCATACTACTAGCCCATACTACTAGCCCATACTACAAGCCCATACTACAAGCCCATACTACAAGCCCATACTACTAGCCCATACTACTAGCCCATACTACTAGCCCATACTACTAGCCCATACTACTAGCCCATACTACAAGCCCATACTACAAGCCCATACTACAAGCCCATACTACAAGCCCATACTACAAGCCCATACTACAAGCCCATACTACAAGCCCATACTACAAGCCCATACTACAAGCCCATACTACAAGCCCATACTACAAGCCCATACTACAAGCCCATACTACAAGCCCATACTACAAGCCCATACTACAAGCCCATACTACAAGCCCATACTACAAGCCCATACTACAAGCCCATACTACTAGCCTATACTAATAGCCTATACTACTAGCCCATAGTACTAGCCCATACTACTAGTTCATACTACTTGCCCATACTACTAGCCCATACTACTAGCCCATACTACTAGCCCATACTACTAGCCCATACTACTAGCCCATACTACTAGCCCATACTACTAGCCCATACTACTAGCCCATACTACTAGCCCATACTACTAGCCCATACTACTAGCCCATACTACTAGCCCATACTACTAGCCCATACTACTAGCCCATACTACTAGCCCATACTACTAGCCCATACTACTAGCCCATACTACTAGCCCATACTACTAGCCCATACTACTAGCCCATACTACTAGCCCATACTACTAGCCCATACTACTAGCCCATACTACTAGCCCATACTACTAGCCCATACTACTAGCCCATACTACTAGCCCATACTACAGCCCATACTACTAGCCCATACTACAAGCCCATACTACAAGCCCATACTACAAGCCCATACTGCAAGCCCATATTTCTAGCCATATTTCTTGCCCATACTACTAGCCCATACTACTAGCCCATACTACTAGCCCATACTACTAGCCCATACTACTTGCCCATACTACTAGCTCATACTACTAGCCCATACTACTAGCCCATACTACTAGCCCATACTACTAGCCCATACTACTAGCCCATACTACTAGCCCATACTACTAGCCCATACTACTAGCCCATACTACTAGCCCATACTACTAGCCCATACTACTAGCCTATACTACTAGCCCATCCTATTAGCCCATACTACAAGCCTTTACTACAAGGCTATACTACTAGCTTATACTACTAGCCCATACTACTTGCCCATACTATTAGCTAATACTACGAGCCCATACTACGAGCTTATACTACGAGCTCTAAACGACTTAATGCCCATACTACATGAGGCACATACTACGACCCCATACCATACGAAGCCATACTATATGTGCCTATACTACATGATTCCATCCTGCTTGAAGTTGATACTACGACTCTACATACGATCCCATACTACATAAGCCCATACTACATGAGGCCTCTAATTAAACTCCACGCTACACGAAACCATACAACATGAGCCACATACTTCCTGAGCCCGTTACTACTTAGTAATTGGTAGAAAATTATATTTTTATTGTCCTGTAGCTTACTTTAATATTTTTCGATGCACGTTTTCGCAGTTTAGCAATTGGTTTTGAATTTGCAAATTTTGCCTCTAATTAGTGATTTACCCTAGTCGCACTAAGATCTTTGAATTTTATAGATTACCAATAGTATGAGACGACATTTTACTCGCGCATCCAATGCCTTTAAAATACTCGATCGTACAAAGTTGATTACAGTAGAAAGGTCAACCCAGACTATCGATAAAAGATCGATTTCACTTATTGCTGGAGTACCAGAAGCCACCAGATCTGTTGTAACCAAGCTGCAAGAATATGACGCCGAATTATACGGTATTGTTGAGATTTGTTGTTTTTAATTATATTTTATTATTCTTTCAAATCGAATGTATTGTAGTAGAAATCAGGTACTTGAAATAATATGTCAGACAATAGGAAATGTTATAATAAACTTACTATATATTTTCGTTCTATTAACAAAATGCTTGAATTTATGATTTTAATTTTAGTCTTGTTTTTGTTCTGCATGGATTACATAAAGCTATAGTAAAGTTAAATGTATGTTTATGCTCTTGTTCATTTGACGACCCCTTATAAGTTAGCGAATGGTAAAACAGAGCAAACCATGTTTGTTAGATTATTCATAGTAAACGCTTCGAGCCACAGCTACCTGAAGATAGCGTGGTACTACATACTCCCTTAGTACCCCTCTCGCGGAACTCGGTCGAACGCCTTCTCCAAATCTACAAAGCACATGTAGACCAGTTGAGTGAACTCCCAAGACCGTTCTAGGATTGTTGTGAGAGTAAAGAGCTGATCCGTAGTTTCACGACCTGGACGAAAGCTACATTGCTCCTCTTGCAACTGTCCCTCAACTATAGGCCTTATCCTTAAGTAAAGAATTCTAGCAAATTGCTTACCAGTTTGGCTAAAAAGAGTGATGCCCCGATAATTGGAACACACTTTTCATTCACCTTTCTTAAAGTTCGGTACCACCACCCCAGTTATCCACTTACTAGAAATCTTGTCCGGCTTCAATGCAGCATTGAAGATCCGTGTTAGCAAATTCACGCCAACAACGTCGAGAGCCTTTAAAGCTTCAGGTTGAATCTCGTCTACTCTATAAGACTTGCCATTACAAAGTTTTTTTAACAACAACGACCTCTTCCAAAGAGAAGAGCTCTTCTGTTTGTTCTAATGCTTTACTTCTACAAGAGAAGGCATGTCCATTGGATTAAGGATACTCCTAAAATACTGTTTCCAACAATCAAGAATTTCTTCAATGTCTGTCAGCTAGAAAGCGCGATAATTTAACACCACTCGCATTGAAATCAGAGAGTCCGTTCCTCCCCAACACCCTTCCAAGTGCTACTGTCGCTACCAACATGATCATTGAAGTCACCCAATAGAACGAGGGAATATCCAACAGGAGTACTATCAAGCAGAGCCTGAAGTTTTTCCACGAAATTTGCGTATTCCGAGATAATGTTTTTAGCATACGCATACAAAACAGTTATTCCTTTTCCCTCTTTGACGAAAAGTCTCAGAGACGCCAGCCTTCCGTTCACCGGGTTAAACCTCTCTACCACAAACGACAACCGGGGACTTGTAAGTATCCCTACACCCGCCTGCCTTCGCTTTCCGTTGGTAACTCCCGAATAGTTCAAGGTCTAACCTTTATCCAAAAGTTTAGTTCCAGAGCCAGAATAGTGAAGAGAAGTTACTCCAGCTATTTCTAGACCGAAGCGAACCATCTCTTCAACTAATTCTGGTTCCTTACCTGCCAGCGAGATGACATTCCACGTTCCTACATGAAGGCTAGTCCGATTCGAATATTGATGCCTCTTTCGCTGTCTCCATACAACTGCCTGATCACACGGCACCCGACAATGAAAACTCTTTCGGTCAGTGGTGAGTTGACCATTGTTCTTCGCACTTGATTTATGTTTTGTAAATTTATTGCTTGTCATTTTCATTGTCTTGACTTGTTTGTTCGGCTATCTCTCGTTCCCAATATCCTTTGATAATCCAACATCGCTACTGTAAAGAAACAAATATCCATGACTCTTTTCCGCCTTTTCGTCCATTGTCCAATCCGCCGTTGAAGTCATCGGAGGGATCTGAGATAGTGTATGATAGAACTATCCCTACGGCTGATGCAAGCCAGTCAATTATTTATCAGTTGATCTACGAATGTCGAACATATGTTGCCTGGGCCGCTTTACGAAGAGGCTAATTCACAATAGGTGCCAGCTATATACTTAATCGACTGGCACCTAGCGGCCTTATATATTTATATATGAATTCGTAGTTCACAATACGGCCATTAACTATGAATTAAACCGTTGATCTATATTTAAATGTACTTATATTATATACTAATTATATTAATATCATTAGTATATAATATCAATATTAATATAATAATATTATACATTTGCTTCCTAATATTAATTACATATATATGTGTGTTTACTTATATAATTACATATTGGTATGTTTATATTTATATTTTAAATATTTTGATTATTTAATCCCTATTAAGTATATACTCGATATTTACAAATGATTTCGTATTTAAAAAACATCCACGATATTCTTTAATCATGGGGGATATAGTGTTGTATAAATATATTGTTTTTTCTGACTTATAAAACTAATTCGTTCATCAACATTTAAGTTCGATATGGTGAGATAAACCGGCTTTGTAAAAGAATTTCACGTTCTGGTAGAAACAAAGAAACTCAAAGGCACTTGATCAGAAAGGTAAAACAGAGATTACGCATCTGCGAAGTTATCAACGATCGACGCTGTTTCTTAACGGGTAATATCAACGCTGAAGTTATTAGCAGATTAAGTTTACTTGAAGGTATGACACGCTTTTTTATCCATTTCATTTTAATTGTTTTATGCGAATTTATTTGAAATGTAAATAACGTTCATTTTCGATTTGTACCTTTCACCTTCAAGAAATAAGTTACCTAGTAGCGCTAGTTTTGCTATTTAAAATAAAATGCTATAATTATACATTTTATTTTGTATTTTTGTTTCTGTAATTTGACGAGTTCATTGCAAACGACTTTGTTGATTAGAAATAACTACTAGTTTATATGCATCGATAATTCTGAAAAGAAATTATATTTTTAAAGTTTATCGAAGATTAATATTCGTAATTACTCTTTGTTAAGTAAATAAATTGACTTGTTTTGATAAAATGTAATTTCAGTGACATCGTACAAAAATCACATGACTATTATAAGTAACGGTAGCGACCTTAACTTCTACAATGTCACTTTTAATTTAAACAATTTGTTTTATTTTTGCCTATCTATAAACTTTATGTATTCTATTTTTGATCAACCCATAGTCAATGGAATCGAATTGTCCGATTCTGAATTGGAATGCAGTGAAATATCTCGTCCTTCAGTATCAATGGCAGAAACTAGGTCGATTATTGACAATTCAATAACGAACAATACATTAGAAAACACCGATTCTGTTCAACAATCTAAGCCTAATATTGTATCATTTAATAATAATTTTGTTACTGAAGATGAATGCAGTATATCACCGACTAAAAGAAAAGAGCACAGCTTGTCTAAAATTGCCAAGAAGAAAGCAAAGGTCAGTATGCTTTTGATAGATAATGTTTAATGTTTTTATATATATATGTAAGATAAGTTATTGTAGAGCCTGTGTTTGAGATCCATTATTGGACTCTTGTTTATTTTTGACAGTATATATATAATAAAATTGAAAAAACCGATTTTGACGAAACGTTAGCAGTGCGACCTATTAAATAAAAAATTATCTATTGGAGCTAGTATTGTATATATAAGAGTTGTTTTAACAAAGACTATATTGCCTGTTGAAGTATACTAGTTATCCCTAATTTCGATATGAAGTTTTCAAATTAAATGCCTGAATTGTAATTACTAATAACGTATCAACACTAAGATATCGGTAACGTATTAAGAATATCAATTTTTCATCTAATGACCTTTGTTCACTGATTATATCAGTGATTACGTTTCTTCAACGTTCTTATTGAATGATATTCTCTATAGTATGATATTCGTTTTAACGCTTTCCGGTGTCATTTTTAAATACAATGTCACATATTGTTTGTAAACTGCTATTGCATTTTGCTATATTTTGCAGGTTGTGCCGGAAGAAATCAAATTAGAAATGTTGATTAAATCAACTAATGCCGATAATATATCTTTTTTCTCCTCCGATATAGAAAACATGAACAGGCCATTAAATAAAGAAGTCAATGACAATGACAATGGCAGAGAATCGACAAATTTGGGTAATTTAAATTATTTTGCAATGGCGTTTCTATGCAATTTTTTTTCACCTTTAACAAAATGGTAGTTATGAATAAAGTAATAACTGATGTTGCAAATACTGATTTAAACGCTTGTGATACATCTGTAAATGCTTCTGAAGAAAAAAAGAATGATGCCACACTTGAACAAGCAGCACTTGCTGAACGAAAGAGGGCAAGGGCACTTGCTCGACTTCAATCAAACTTGATTATTTGTATGAACGATTACAAACAAGGTATTTATATAATTTTGTATTGCTTATATTTGTTATTAAGTAGCAAGTACGTGTTTCATTTGTCCTTATAGATAGCGCCGTTGTTAAATCAGTTCGATCGATCAGTGGAACTCGATCGACAAGTACACGCTCTTTAACAAGTTCCACTCGACTGAGAAGTAGAACTCGTATTATTAACAGCAACAACAATAAGAAGGAAGTTGGTACGCCCTTGGACACTATTAATACAACTCCAGCAACGTTACTATGCAGCAAAATCACCACCGAGTTTAATAACAATACTAAAAACGACTACAGAATAATCGGGCAATCTCGGAAATTATTCTGTTCTTGTCGTCAGGTAATTTTATTACACTACTTTGCATTTGAATTTGTACTATATATAAACTATATGTCTAAACTACGTTATAGTGGTCTAGGAATAACCGTTACGTTTTGCTAAGCAAAACAGTACATTTTGCACTGCAAAGTCATCTGCTATTTGACAGCAGCAGCTGATGCTTTTTAAAAGCAAATCCATGAGATTAAATAGTTCTATTTTCATTTTATTTGTCAGCCATATGGGATAATAACTTAGAAAGTTAATATTTAGCAGTCGATTTCTTTATCATGATAACCAATATAATGTTTACATTATATTACTTAGTATCTTTCGTTTTTAGGATTCGAGAATTTTTTATGTCAATATAATATTATATATTATAATATAATACAAACTTTATAAATAATATAATAATATTATTTGAATTTATAATAAAATTTCATAATATTTGAAGTTAATATTTGAAGTTATAATAATATTTTATGATATTTGAAGTTAACATGTTAAGCTATAATGTTGATATAATACTAAATTATATAATTATAATATATAATTATATAAATTATATTCTATATAATATAATCATATTATATTAAATATATCAACATAATTACGATTTAAACTATTACAAAACAAACTTATATTAAAGTTCTACTAATATCTAAATTAATTCGAAAGCAAACTCAGATAAACTTTAACTACCTTTTAAATCTAAATTTATGTCAAGTTAATTTATTATATGTTAAATTTCTGTTCAAGTTAATTTGATATTTATTTGGAAACAATATTTATTAGTGTATTAAATTGATTGTTTTACAGCCATCTTTCGGTCGTATGATACTATGTGATAATATAGAATGTGCAGTTAAATGGTACCATTTTCAATGCGTTGGTATAACCGACTCTCCTAAGGGAAAATGGTTTTGTTGTAATTGCCGTGTTGAAAGCGAAGGTAACGAAAGTTGCCATATTATAACCTCAATTGTTACAAATATTTTAAAAAATTAAATTAGATTTGAAAAGTAGCATCTACACTCCTACTCGAAAACGGAGTGGGAAGAGTAACAGTAGATCAATACTAGGTAGATGACTAATATCAAGTAATGTATTTGTTCATTTTTATTTTCTGTGTTCAGGAGTTGGTCTATTTAAAGATCAAAAACAAAGTGCTCGTCTTTTGTTGGATAATGCAACGGAACCTAGATCATCATTAAATTTGAATAAAACCAGTGTCAAATGTCGGCTTAGAGCTCATCCGAAATAAAATGAATAATATGAATAACCAAGATAATGGTTGGTAATAAATAATTCAATACGAGCGCTCCTTAACAGCAACCAAATGTTTGATGTTTAGTGAAACGTGATTAGCAGTAACAAATTGACGATTGTTTCAATTTTAAGCCCTTACGAGATGAGGAAGGTGATCGTTATTGAGATAATTGTTTTTTTTGATCACTGCATTCTATTCCTGCCGGTTAAAATTTTTGTGGTTCTTCTAAAAGTGTTAAAATTGTGATTGACTTATATCGTTCCTGTTAATGCCTTACCGAACGAAACCTGTTAATGACATGCAAATTGTATTCTGTCAATTTGTGTAACGATTCGTTTCCATTTCGTACTCTGTAATTAATGCTGTTTACATATTGTGTATTAGCTGTTCAAATATTTCGCTGTATTTTGTTGTTTCAAAACTTACTGTCAAAGTGAGTTTAACAGACTGGATATAAATTATTATTAATGAATGATAATATAATAAACTTATATTTTCTGGTTTTATATGAATATATTCCAAATGATTATCATTTAGGTATGAAAATGTAAACTAGGAGCAACGTTTTGCTAGCATTATCATTAAGAAAAGTTTAATTGACACCAAAAGATTATCACAAGACATTCACATATTATGTTAAGCAAAAGTATACATTTTCGAGAAGGTATATTTGAGCGTGGAAAATGCATATTCACATATTATGTTAAGCAAAAGTATACATTTTCGAGAACGTATATTTGAGCGTGGTATTTTGTACTGTGTGCTATTATATTAATAGAATGGCATATTGTAGTAATGCAGAAACAATGTTCACTGTATTATTTTTTAAATATCAAGAATCGAATATTAAGCTAATTCAATTGATGTAATATTTGCAAAAATTCAATGTCTACTAAGATATAACAGTAATATTTTCTAAACTTATTTATTGATATACTCAATCAAGTCAACTGTTACATCGGCTTTATAAATTTACATGAACAAAGAAACAGTTTAATTTCAAAAATTACAATATCTCGATATCTCTTGTTATCATCTTCAGGATAATACATATCAATAATACATCAGTAATACGTAATCTGTTTACATATCAATCTGTTTACGTGATAAGTAATGGCAATAAAAAGTAAAACGTTTTCGAAACTGTTCGGCAGAAGCCCTTAATTGCAGTTATTAAACCATTCAAGTTTTTGAAGTTTATCTGTTTAGTTTTGAAAACTCTCTAGTCTCTAGTAAGTTATTTAATATAACTATAATTGATAAAACTCGGTTGAAAGCGAATTTAGTTTTTTTATTATCTGTATTAATATTTAATATTAATACAGAGAGTAACATATAATATTAATATTAATATTATTAATATTAATTTCCGTTTAAAAGCGGAAAGGATGAATCGCAATGACATTATAAATCAGGTCGACCCTACTCTCAAGAATGCCATCGAGCATGCATCAGTATCTGGATCATCTTCGCGGTTGTCAACATACCCGACAAACAGTTATTCTTCCAGAATAAGTAATACAGTCTTTCAAGATGCACTAGCCACCATATACGGATTTCTCCATCCATCATCACCGAAATACTGCCAATGTAAAGAACAAAACTCGATATCACACACTTTCTCGTGCCCTTTAGGCGGCTTGCCATCAATGAGACACGATGCCGTCCGTGATTTTCTAGCGAATAGATTATCCGAATGTTGTCGTAACGTAGCAATCGAGCCAAAACTATCTCCTCTGCATGATGAAATATGCTTCCAAAATCACGGTACAACTATTGATCGTGAAGCGAGACTTGACATATCATGTTCCGGAATCTTTGGAAACAGAACGGAGTGTACTTTCCTTGATATCTGCGTGTTCAACGCATACGCTCCCTCTAACTCCAGTAAGAGTATCGGACCATGCTTCGAATATCATGAACTAAGGAATAACAGGAAGTATCTTGAGAGAGTAAATACCATAGAGCATGCGTCATTTATTCCCGTAGTATTTTCGATGCTCGGTGCGGCGGGTACGGAAGCGGCAATCCTGTTAATTAGAATCGCGGGCTCCCTGGTAAGGAGTCATAACTGCTCATACAACGATGAAATAAGCAGATTACGTAATGGCATCAGCGTTATCCTTGCAAAGATGACTTCTCGATGTGTCCGTGGAGCTCGATCGGCTATAAATCGTCCTCAAAGGGATTTATGTTTAATCAATGAATAATAATTTAGTGACTTTTTGAATATTAAAACTGGCTTGGTGAGGTTTTTTTCTTTAAAATTGTAAATTAAGGCCCATTTGCGGGAACCTATATTAATGTAATAATATTTATAATAATAAAAAAAATTAAAAAAATAATTTTAATATTAATAATAATATTAATTTTAATATTAATGTTAATATTAATTTTAATATTAACATTTAATATTTTATACGTTTAATATAAATAATATATACTCTATATTTATTAAATATATTACTAGTATAATTATTATCAAATGTGTATTATTTAGATCCAAATTATATAAATATATGAAATATATGTTTCGATACATTGATGATATATGTGTATTTAATTCTAATAATTTTTATTCAATTAGTGAGCACATTTATCCAGAAAGCCTTATTCTTAACAAAACCAATATTAATGATAAAGAAGGTGTATATCTAGATATGAACATTAAATTAATATTAACTAAAACTACTATTAATTTATATCGTAAAGATGACATATTTAAATTTACAAGAAACATATTTTTGCATGAGCATTCATGCATACCATATAATATAAAATATAATACATTAAATAATGAAATTTTAAGAATTGCAACAATATGTAATGATATTGGCTTTCTTCAAAATCATTTAAATAATTTAATAGATACATATTTTAAACTAGGTTACTATAAAAATAACATCAAGCAGAAAATAGTAAAATATATAAATCAACACAATAATATAAAGAATAAATTTAAACTCTTAAGTGGCAAATTTTTATGGATGGATAATAAATAATATACTTTGTATTAGAATAAGATACTAGATAGTTATTTCAGAGGAAATACATCATTAGCATGTATTTGGCCCCGCTGCTATGCTGGGTCGAGGAGTTAGGGGCCGAAATCTGATAGCATAGCAGTTCCTCCTGATGACCTCTAATCCTTGAATACATCATCATCTGTTATTTATTATTCATAATTATAACAATTGACTTTTATTTTAAATTTCAATTTTTTTATTTTAACTTGATGTAAATTTTATAAAATAATTTAATTATTATTTATTATTATTTAATTAATTTATTTTTATTTATCATTATGTTTAATTTATTAATAACTTGATATGCGTAGACTAAGTTACCTGATCTTATTATTTTGATGATTTTTATATTTTACGATTTTCTATTTGCGTTTATTTTTATAGTGACGTGTTTAAATTGTACATCAATTATAGTATTTAAATGATAAAGACAACTAATATTTTTACATATTATTGTAATACGTAAAATACTAAACGTATACATATAAAATACGTTTAATATTATATGTTATGCATGGATATTCGTGCCAAATATGTCCCTTGTAAATTTATTAAATATATCATCTTTACGTATAAGTTAATAATCGATTAATAGACGTTACATCAATATTCATATCTAGATAAATACAGTTTTTATCATAAATATTAGTTTTAATAAGAATAAGTATATCATGATAAAGTTTGTCACTTGTTGAATAAAAATTATTAGTGTTTAATCATTAACATGCTGTACATATATTTTACACTACTCTCTCTATACATACGATTTTAGATCTGAAAAGTAATTAGCAATTAGTATTTGCGGAAGCTCTTTTTTCTTTTTCTTGCTATTATCATTCATTTTGATTGTATAATTAATGAATCCCTGAATCATTCTCCTTCAGTATCCCCGTAAATATAGGCCAGAACATCAAATCAGCTAACTGTCAGTCTACGTATTTAATATAAATATAAAATAAACAAAAAATAATAATGCTAAATCAAAATTTAATAATTAAATAATAAAATAAATAATTGTTATAAGATTTTTTATAATTTAAATCAAGTTAAAAAAATAAAAAATGAAATTTAAAATAAAAGTTATTTTTATGAATTGACTAATAAATAACAGACGTTGTATTAGAATAATGATTATAGGTCATCATAATATATTTAAATGATCAAACACATTCGGTAGTGCTACACATTTTTCTGATTCTTCTCACTTCATTCCTTGTGCTAATTTTTGATTGATCTGTTACGAGTACTTTAAGTATGTATATCTGTCGGTTTGAAGTTTGGTTTTCTGTATAGCTCAGTAACTAGCTTATTATTTTCTCTTGTCAATTGGACATCGAGAAAATTTATAGACGTTCCTTTATTTATAGTAAATTTTAACGGCTCTGGATTATTAAGCGTTGATAATATCTCGTTCTCCTTAGTATCTATATCTCCTCGTTTAGTAAGAAACAGTCGTCGATATAACGTCGGTACAAGATGATATCATATCTTAGCGAAGATATTATTGGTTGCTCGTACATGTGCATAGTTATCACAAGGTATGTTGGTGCAACTGGTGTTCACATAGCTGTTTTTCCTACTTTTTGGATATTTCTACTGTGTCCAATTCAAATAAATGTTGTTTGCTGTGCAACTCAAAACTGCAACATTTCACCACATCTACACGTAAACACTGATCGACAGAGGGAAATAGCCAAATCAAATATAAAAATATCGCATAATTTTTTACCTTCTTTATTCTACACTGCCAGACGGTGTACCGTTTTAGCTTTGAGAATCCTCATCAGTTGTAGAACATACAATGCATACACATGAAAAACAAACAGTATATAGATTACAATATATGGAAAATACTATATATATAAATATATTAAAAAATATAAGAAAAAATATAAATATATACTATAATTTCTATATTTTATACTATATATATTCGTCTAGCATTGTGAGAAATTGCTAGTGTCTTTACAGTTATCACAAAAACAGTCGAAACGCACCCTAACCATTTCATCCGGCTGACGATGACTGCTGGGTGGTTAGGCGCGTCTCGGAGTGATACATTAGACTAATGGAGCTAATGATCGAAGTCCAATTATTTAGCATCATGTATGGATTAAAAATCAGTCATAGCCAGTTTTGGCTCATGGACCACAGTTTCAAGCGAATTTTTGCACTAACAATTTGTGAAATAACGCATTCCTTTTGAAATCCTTTGAGAAATTCAGTGTCCTCATAATCAACGGATGCGCATTTGTGCATAATATAAATAATTACTAGAGGGTCCACGCATCAAGCCAGTAAAAATGCTTTATGCACCTGAGTTTCGTCTAGCATTGTGAGGACTAACCATTTCATCCGACTGACGATGATTGCTGGGTGGTTAGGAACGTTTTGGAATAATACATTAGACTGGTGGAGCTGATGATCGAAGTCCAGTTATTTAGCAGCAAATATGGATTAAAAATCAATCGTAGCCAGCTTTGGCTCCTGGACCACAGTTTCAAGCGATTTTTCGCATATATATAATGGTGTTGCTTGTTAGAATAGATTTTGATTCACGATATTCAGTCACCATTTCACTTCTAGACGATCAATAAGTACCCTGCAACACTCATCAGTAGAATGAAGTACTCACTGGTCGTTTCGGTTGCCTGTGTGACATTGTGAATAAAGGCGCTTCCGACACTTTGCAAAATTGTGTGAGGCTTACGCTCTTTACCAGATCGAATCGCTCTGCGGACCATCCCTAAACACTAGGCAGAGGTAGTTGCTGAATTGTCGCTGCACTCGTTGGATACTCATTGGTCAGCTAGAAGTCGCATAGTCCTCAGATGGGATCTTCAAGACCAGTTATATATTTTCTTTTTGGCAGCACCACCGCTATGGTGGTATAACAAGGATTTATTTTAACGTTTTGGCTTCTAGGTCTTTAACATCTACAATACAAAAACTGTTCAATTAGCTTATCATAAACAAGCAAAAAATAAATTTGTATGTTATGCCGTTCAAATTATAGGCATGTTCCGTATTCAGCCCACTTGGCTCATCCGGACATAGAGGGGCGTAGTAATTATTGTAACCTATGTACGCCAACTAAAGGTTGATGGTTTTAACGCATCCTTTATATAAAAACGCACGATTTATATTTAACTTTTTTAATGTACTAAAATTAATTAATTATTAATATTGTATTATAATATATTTTAATATATAATCTTTATTTCGTAGAATTAATACTAAAATAGTGTTTTATATCAGTATTAATTTTAATTACCTTACAATATTTTTAAAATGTTTTTTTAAAAGCATTATAGGTAAACCTATGATTTATTGGACTTTTATGAAATTTTGGATTCCAGTATAATATAGATATAGTTATTTGTTGATTCAATCGTTTTATCCATTGTATCTAGATCAGAACAGTAATTACTAATTATTGTGTCTAAACTCAAATTACTGTTGATTGCATTCTCATATGGGTTAGTACAATTAAATTATTTTATTAGTTTATGATAAGTGACATGAAGAAAGTTATTAAATACTAAATATACGATTGTCTATGTAATCATTCCATTTTTGATATTATATGTATTTAAGCTTTCAGTATCAAAGACATTAGATGTATTTAAGTCATTATATAACAAATTGTAAATTTTATTTTTATCATTATTATTAACCTCAGTTTTTCAGATCATTAACATCATCTTTTTGTCGTTAAGCTCTATCGAATAAAGCTAAAACATTTGCTTCACGTGATCCGATAATAGTTAATTGTGCCATTTGGTATCACTGATGCTCCCATAAATTAGCCGTGATATTTTCTCGAATCAATCCATCAATGTCATGTATATACGGTTCCTCATCCTCATACTGTTTCTCATCCAAAACTGACTGCTACTGTTTTCTTTCGAGGTCAAAAAGATTCTCTGATGTGCAGGTCCGTTATTGAGTAACTTAATTAAATGGCAGGCGTGCATCTTGAGGTAATTGAGTACTGTTCTAACAAACTTAAAAGTAATACATGCGGTATCGATGGACATAATAAATCTTCATAATCAGTTGGCGTTAACGAAAACGGTGCTAAGAGTTGTTCTAAGCCAACTACGTCTTTGTTATTTAATCGACTCCTTCCAGGATAAGAGGTAAAATTCCACAAGCGAATACTTGATACATACACAACAAACTTTGTTATCAGTTTCAGTCTCTTTCTCTATCATCAAATCGACTGTCCGTGGATTACGGCGTAACGATTGTTCGTCAAAGAATTGCATGAAAGATAATATCGAGCATCTTTCACATAATAGAAATAGGGTGGTATATGAAGAATATGTGTTCTAGGTTGAGTAATCAAAGAATTAATTTCTAAACGCGCTCTCTTCTTAGAGCCTTCATATAATTGTTCAACTTTATCTTTCTTCACAGAAGCTAAAATTGCTTGCTCTGCTTCCTTCAAACTTTCGGCAAATATAGTTCCAGGCAGCATAGTTTGGTTGACTTCTCCCGCTATTTCGAAGACACCATCCTTTGCTAGTTCGTGGTCAGCTGGCAGTAACCTAAGACATATGTTTTGTGACTGAGGGTTAGAGATTGCTTGAAAGCATGAAGCAGTTCAAATTGTTAAAAAAAAAGCATTTCTGATACGCTATCTTTCCAAAAATTGATGGAATTAGTATCTTTAAATACGAATTCGTCGTCCAGCGATTCTAAAAGATCTTGTAATGATCTCGGGACGTAGCAAAGTTTACTACTAGTAATACCGGTACTGGCTGCTGCTTGTTTTACGATGCTCCTTTCTTTGCCATTAACGGTAAGGATAGTACTGGTCCAAAAAGAAATTTTACAGTAATTTGCCTCGTGGTACATAAAATAGTAAGTTGTCTCGAAGTGAAAAAGAGGTTAACGTTGACTCTAGTGAACTTAGTTCTTTGGAAAACTTAGATTTGAAGGATTTCTTGGCATCTACATTCCGTTTATTATTGAAGTTAAGCCGTCTTTGTGCTTTGTTTCGGACACGTCGTTGTACATATCTCTGGTGAAAACTTCTTCCGTGTTGGAAATTGAGTCATATCGCCAGTAAAATAAGAATTGTGAATCTGTTCACAACGTGAACCGTATACTTTTATATTAGTTATCCGTCGAAACTGTTCTTCACGCTGTTCTCTTTTTTCTTTATTTTTGAAATTCGGCATGGCTCAGTCGTAGTCGTTAGTTTTAATTTGATTGTAATATAAGCTTCCCTTCATCCGATTATATTATCGACCACAGGAGGGATGGTCCGACCACGAACGCAATATTGAAGCAAATATCAAGATAGATATAAAGTCGCAGTCATTCTTTATACATAGATTTATACGAACTCTACGATCAAGGATCTCAACATCAATAGCAAAGGATGTTTTAATGTCAATAAGGATGAAACCTTACGGTTGTCGAAAAGCAGAAATGGAACAACCAATGATTACACAAAATCATATAAAATTAAATCAGCTAACTGAGTCTACGTATTGTTATATAATTATAAAATAAACAAAACATAATAATGCTAAATCAAAATTTAATAATTAAATAATAAAATTAATAATTGTTTTTAGATTTTCTATAATTTAAATCAAGTTAAAAAATAAAAATAAAAATAAAAAATAAAAAATAAAATTTAAAATAAACGTCATTTTTATGAATTGACTAATAAATAACAGACGTTGTATCAGAATAAGAATTAGAGGTCATCAGGAGGAACTGCTATGCTATCAGGTTTCGGCCCTAACTCCTCTACCCAACATAGCAGCGGGGCCAAATACATGCTAATGATGTATTTCCTCTGAAATAACTATCTAGTATCTTATTCTAATGCAAAGTATATTATTTATTATCCATCCATAAAAATTTGCCACTTAAGAGTTTAAATTTATTCTTTATATTATTGTGTTGATTTATATATTTTACTATTTTCTGCTTGATGTTATTTTTATAGTAACCTAGTTTAAAATATGTATCTATTAAATTATTTAAATGATTTTGAAGAAAGCCAATATCATTACATATTGTTGCAATTCTTAAAATTTCATTATTTAATGTATTATATTTTATATTATATGGTATGCATGAATGCTCATGCAAAAATATGTTTCTTGTAAATTTAAATATGTCATCTTTACGATATAAATTAATAGTAGTTTTAGTTAATGTTAATTTAATGTTCATATCTAGATATACAACTTATTTATCATTAATATTGGTTTTGTTAAGAACAAGGCTTTCTGGATAAATGTGCTCACTAATTGAATAAAAATTATTAGAATTAAATACACATATATCATCAATGTATCGAAACATATATTTCATATATTTATATTGTTTAGATTTAGTTTTTACACAGTTATGAACAAATTCATATTCTATAAAGCTTAAAAACAAGTCAGCTATAATTGGGCTACTATTACCACCCATTGGAACACCTTTTACTTGTCTAAATATAGATGTCCCTACTTTTAAATAATTTTGATTTATCAAAATATTTAAGGATTCTATTAATTCAATTTTATCCATATATTTATATTTATTTGATGGTTTAATTTTTGTTAGATAGGCGTTATAATTATTATAACATATATATGTATATCTTTTTCCGAATATAAGGTTAATTAATTTTACTAACGCTTCTTTAATATCTACTAAATCTAGATTTGTATAAAGCGTACTAAAATCGTATGTATTTATATTTTGAAAATTTATTCCTTTTGTCTGTTCTAAAAATTCTTTTGTAGAATTAATACTGAAATAGTGTTTTATACCAGTATTAATTTCGATTACCTTGCAATATTTTTTAAAATGTGCTTTACTTACTTTTAGTATCTTATTCATATTGACAGAAAGTGGTTTTAATGTACATTTAAACGCACTACATATTAACCTGGGTTTTATTGGATTTTTATGTAATTTTGGATTCCAATATAATATAGGTATACTTTTATTATCTGATTCAACCTTTATACCCTTTTTATCCATTATAGAACAGAGACTTGTAATAATTGTTTCAAAACTCAACTCACTACGTTCATATGTTGGATTTACATTTAAATCATTAGAATTAACCTCTTTCATTAGTATATCATAATAAAGCTTTTTGCATATGAAGACAGTTATTACTAGCTTTATCAATAGTTGTTATTATATAGTTATCCTTTAATTTAGTAAGTTCTGTATACATATCTTTATTAATTTTATCTTTCCTTTTATAATTGTTTGTTATTTTCATTTTATTTTTAATTTTATCAAATATATAATCTTTCCAAATGTTTATCTTATGTATATTCGAGGTTTCACTATTAATCAGCTTACTAAAGTAATCATTTAAGTTATTATATAACGAATTGTAAATTTTATTTTTGTCGTTGTTATTATTTAATCTATATTTATACCATTTTGATAGCATTTTCCTAAATTCATTGTTTTCAATTAATTC
This sequence comes from Pomphorhynchus laevis, assembly GCA_012934845.2. Taxonomy (NCBI): domain Eukaryota; kingdom Metazoa; phylum Acanthocephala; class Palaeacanthocephala; order Echinorhynchida; family Pomphorhynchidae; genus Pomphorhynchus; species Pomphorhynchus laevis. The sequence goes on along the minus strand of WNNJ02001164.1, from coordinate 20,229 downwards.
TAGATTATGGGTACATATATGTTCATTTATTTTATCAAAACTAAGACTTTTACAATTGCATTCTGTTTCCATTATGTTTCTAATATTATCGTTACATATTGATTTTAATTCTTTATTGTAATTACAAATTTTTCGTCCTAATGGTGGTAGGAGTTTATACCTTATTTTAGGAATATATTTACTTAAATCTGACCCCATTATTTCTTTACTTTTAGAATTATTTAAAAGTCCGGCTATATTTATGTTATCTATACATTTATTAATGAAGTTTATTGTTAATGTATATTTTTTATTGTTATTATTAACAAAACAATCCCGGTCTAACAAATTAGTTAATTTTGATAAATAGAAATATGTTTGTTTGATTTATCTAATTATTCCTCACATCGTTAAAAGTTTAAATCGGGAACAATGCATATTTATGAGTCACGAATTGCCTAAATTCAAGAGTCGATTGATAATACAGTATCCTCGCTAAAATGCTAATACTCTTGTTAAGTGTTTATATACATGTATGGTAAATTCACGTTTTCGTTAATTGTCTATAAATAAAACAGTTTATGCCTATTGAACGAGCTAATTTTTTAATGATAATAATTTAATGGGATATTGTCTTTAATAGGCCCAATGACTTTGTAATTTAAATTGTTTTTAGGTAATTTATTTGTCTACTAAGGGTGGGTGCACTGTTTGGCCATTAAATGCCAAAGTTTAAAACTAACAATGTACTCACTCGACTTTTGTATCATAATATTGCCATATCATCGTTACATATTGATTTCAATTCTTTATTATAATTACAATTTTTTTGTCCTATTGGCAGTAACAGTTTACATCGTATTTTAGTAATATATTAACTTAAATCTGATTAGTTATTTCGTTACTTTAGTATTGTTTAAAAGTCTACCTATAAATATGCTACCTATACATTTATCAATAAAGTTTACATTTAAATCATTATAATTGACTTCTTTCCTCAATATATCATAATAAAGCTTTTTGCATATGAATACAAAGTTATTACTAGCTTTAGCAATAGTTGTTATTATATAGTTATCCTTTAATTTAGATAGTTCTAAATACATATCTTTATTAATTTTATTTTTCCTTTTATAATTGTTTGTTATTTTTATTTTTTATTTTATTAATTATATAATTTCTTCAAATTTTAATCTTTGATGTATTTAAGCTTTCGTTATTAATGAATTGTAAATTTTATTTTTATCATTATTATTTAATCTCTATTTATACCCTTTTGATAGCAATTTCCTTAATTCATTGATTTTAATCATTTTAAGTATGCTCTTCTATTTTAAAAATTTAGATTTTTATATAATATTTTTGATGCCATCGTTACAGATATTTTTCAATTCTATTATAATTACAAATTATTTATCTTAACGTGTACAATAATAAAATTAGTTCGTTCATAGTATCAACTTTGCCATGTTTTTCAGATATGGCCTTCCAGAGATGACCCAAACGGCATACTTCACTATATTGCACGTGAATGAAGATTCACCTGATACTTATTTGAAAAGAAAGGTTCAAATCTGAAAGTGAAACATGGGTTCTGAAGGCAACAGCGCCGATACAAGCCTTCTGCTATGTACATGGGTACCATTGCACGGCGGTAGCGAACGAAACAATACCGAGTCATGTTAAAATCTGACCTGTTGAGAGTCAAAGTGTATAGAATTGAGTGATGAATGAAGGATGTCGTTGCTTCTTTCAAATGCAAAATTATCTAGTGTTACGTAGAAAAAAGCTAATATATAATCGCCGTTTTTATCCATAATAGAGGACACTTTGTTATATTTCAAATTCAAAAATTAACTGGGATTATCAATGCAATAAAAGTTACTTTATTAGAGTAAATTACCTTTTGTCCTGTGATTTTTTTCAGTTAATTGCTAAAATTTGCAGCATTTAAAACAACAAGAACCTGATGGTTCAATATGAAATAGTCTCAAAAAGCTATGATAAAATACCTGTTATTAAATTGCTGCAAGACAAAATTGATTAAGTAAATAGGTTAAATGCATAATATTTGTCCTGCTGCACATCACCATATTAACTAGATTTGCAACAATGATGATCATGATTGAGATGTTTGTCAGCCATTAACTGACCAGAACTGTCACGGTTAGACTGTTCTATTCGGAATGATTACGTCTAACTTTTACTATTATACGTACAAGCTATTGTAAAATTCAGGAGGGTTCACCAACTCGAAGATGGATATAAACTCTTGAATAAATATGTAAAGACTCCATGTCTACTTTGACGCACAACATCTTTTAATTGATCTCGTATTTTCTTAAATTTATTGGGAAACCGCTTTCGTGATATTGGAATATTTATACCGACGAGACATACATTCAACGTCTGTGTAAACGTCACTGCAAGTAATTTTGATCAGGTAAATCTACTAATTTCTCAGTTGACGAAATTTAACGAGATGTGATTTCTATAAAAAATAATAAAGTTTATAATCCTAATGCGATATACGTCGAACATATAAAAGCATCACCTCATTTGTTATGTAAATTCTGGTTGTTCTGTTTCAATGTGTCTATGTTCGAATTCTTTATTTTAAATTCATGAAATGGCGAGTAATCAAGGTATTATGCAAAGCTAAGGGTGGCATGTATAGCAAAAATTCATATAAGGGAATTACGTTGTTAAATCAACTTATAAATTACTCACTGATATCATAACATCCTGCCTGACTTCTCAAGAACTTGTTATCTTGGAAGCACATCAAGTCAGATCTCTACGTCGGATGTCTCCTTTGAATGATCTTGGAAATTGTGTTCTCAACTGCTTCAGCAGTCAATCGTCACTGTGCATTGTATTAGTGGATTTCCAAAATGATTTTGTTTCGTTGAATAGATACATACTCGTTCAAAAACCTGTGAAAAATACTGAAATATCTGGACATTTTCTGATGTTGTTAGAGGCGATATTAAAACGAGCTTTCTGTGTATATCCTATGGTTTGAAATAACCAGAACCATTTCTATTAACAAAGGTGTTATGTATGATGCCCTGCTCAGCACGCTTTTATTTTATAGATCGTCCAGCTCAATTATACCTCGACTTTAGGTCAGTTAAGTGCACTCTTTACTCTGATGGCATAGTTATGATGTCTAATGAGAGTTTCACTGTAAAACACTCCATGTTGGCACTGAGTATGTATTGTAATTCAAGCAAACTCAAAGTTAACATGAGAAATCTAAAGTAGTGAAATTCCGTAGAGGTAGTCGTCTTGGTCACGTTGATAATCTTTCTTTTGAGAGTGAGCTGTTAGACATTTGAAAGTTACAAATACCTTGATGTGATGCTGTTTTTTCGCTGTTCGTTTGAGCTACATTTCAAACTAAAAGTCTAAAAAACCAAACTGTCTTTACTAGTAGCCTAGGCTTTCTTTCAAAAAGCCTTTCGTTTTTCAGGGTAATGTCGCTTTATATTATCACCTACTGAATTTAAAATTTCTGGGTTGATATATGTGAGCTGCAAACTTTTCGAACAGGTACGTTTGTATATGGAGAACTGTAAATCGCACTTAAGATATTTCATCAAAGGTGTCTTAAACAATGTTAGCTTTACTGGCACAAGTTGTTCATCGTAGACAATGTTTAACATATCAAATACAAAATGGTTGTGTTCCTGCTTAGGGACGGTCAATCCATTTAAAACCGAATTTTAAACATAATGATGTTGCTTGGTCGTTCTTGTGTCCGACAACAAATGTTTAATTACTTCAGTCAGTAGCAATGTTCAATGAACTCAACTGTGCCATGATAACAAGTGTGTATGCTCAGACTAACATTCTATATATTTATTATATATCATTAAATGTTTTCATTTTTTTTGAAGAAAAAAATTTATTTTCGTAAAACATACAAGAATGTGACCAAAAGTAAAGAATTCAAAAATCCAATCATAAGCTAAGTTATTTCTCTTTAATTCGAATCTTCCGGCTTTCGTGACATCTCTTCTGTTGATCGAAAATTATCGTGAATAGGTTTTCCATATGTAGAGCGTGGCGCTCTTAAACAGGCAGATGCAGCACGAGCTAAGGCATATGAAATTTTCGCTCGTATATTTTTTATTATTTGAGGATATGGGAGTTCGCGTTTTGAGCTTAATTTTGACGCTATTTGCTTCATTATCCTATTAGATTCCTGACTTGATCCTACTGAAGACGAAAAAATTAACGGACTGAAATGCGCCTGTTCTAAACTTAAAATTCGCTCTCCATACTTCGAAATTTTCCGTTTTTCATGGTATTCAAAGTCAGCCTTACACTCAGTTCGGGAGTTAGAGGGAGCATGTACATTAAATATTGCGACATCCAAAAATGTCCGCTCAAACCGGCTTCCGAATAGTCCACTACATACAACATCCAGACGCGCTTCTTTCGATATGCTTGTGCTATTGTTGTTAAAACGATAATCAGATGGAACGGGTGCTAATACTGGTTCAACCTCCACGCCACTGCATATCCCGCTTAAGAGATGAGAAAATATATCCCTTACTTCATTATGCCTGATAGATGGTAGCGCTCCGGTCTTGCACGAAAATGCATGATTGATAGTCATTTCTGAAGAACATATGCGTTTTTTATTTTCTAATGCTCGCAAAGACCATCCATAGCGACCTGCTAATGCATCGCTAAACTCATTGTTTGTAAGCCGAAACCCCTCGTGACGTAGAGGTAGGGAAGATAGCCACGATGAAGCTCCCTTGTAACTAGCATGTGCCAATATCTTAAAGTAATCCGATGGTAGAGATTTTAGTATTAATTCTTTCCTCGATTTGGCTACATTTAATCTCATGTATGAAATATTTCTAGCTGTTTGAGTTTGAACATCCCTCAGGTTTTCTCCCGTATATCTGTCTCGATAGGTTTCGTACATTCTACGAGAATAATCGTACTCCAAGTCAGCGATGTATTCCGGATCAACTAACCCAATGCCCCCTAACTTGAACGGTAGAGTTAATAATTCTTTATGTGCTTGTTCAATTTTCGCTTGTGTGATTGACTCAATAAAACCGCTATACAATAGGTTTTTAAGACATCTGGTGACATCCGTGCACATTGGTACTGTTCTGTAAGTATATATCCATTTCCATTGCACAGAGTGTATTAACCCGGAATAAGCAGTTTGTCGATCAATTTTACTAACTTCAACTAATCTTTCAAGTGTGGATGCCCAGGATGTTACCCTGGTTTTTATAATATCCAAAACATCAGCTTCTGCTCCAATGGGAGTTCCGAGTACTTCGATAGCACGCTCACTTATTTTACAGCCAGAGAAGTTGCTAGTGTCGAATTCATGTTCCTTGTGTATTAGCAGCTGTGTCTTTAGTGGATTAACGTAATATCCAAATTTTGGGACTGTTTTTAGTATTTCCCAGGCTCTAGATAAATCATCGCTAGGACCGACAAAGTTTGCATCGTCTGCGTACCATCGTTGAATCACGGATGGTAAACATTTTTGAATATGAAGGATGAGTGGTAGAGTCGAAACGGCAAATGCAGCCATGGCCAAAGGGTCACCTTGAGTGAAACCCTCTTTTGAAAATATCGGATCACTACCAGTAAACATTGTTGATGATTTTATGTATAAGTTCACTAGTATTGTTTCAAGAGACGGACAAATGAATTTTATGTTTGCTAATGTTAGACGTCGATTTACGGAATTAAAAGCGTTTGTTGCATCCTCGGCCAGTAAGCCAAAGTCAACCCGAGAGTGAAAGGAATCTGATAAGGAATGAACAGCGAATTCTATTCCGCTTCTCTGTGATGCGCACAATTGCACAGTTCCCATTACATCCTGAATATGTCCTCTAATTTTTCCTAAAACGACTTTGCTAATTATCCGTCGTTCCACTTGTCCCACGCCAATTGGTCGTATACCTGCAGTCTTTTTTAAAGCTATAAGTCTACTCGCTACAAACGCACGCAAACTGTTAGGATGGATATGCTCTGAAGCTCATCGTATTGCAAATTCCGCTAGTGATGTTGCCAACTTCTTAGATTGGATACCGAATCCAGTTAACATTCTCTTCCACATTATTGCATTTAAGCCTGAAGGTCCAGCGCCACCTTGTGTTCTCCTTGCTGCTGCTATGATTTCGTCTGCATCTATAGAATAAAATATGACTGGATGATGACTAGTTACTCCCTCAACAAAATCCGATAGAATAGCACTCTGATCTATTTCAGCAGGGTAAGGGTGTAATTCTGCTAGCTTCTCTATTACAGTATTTGTACCAACTTTCGAATCGGGAGAAAGAATGGGTGAATCGTCTTTAAATTCTAGAAGTCTGGTTGCTGAAGCTACACATCCATTCTCCATTAACCGAATGTAGTTTTTATGCTAATCAATCTTCTTTGTTTTCACATTGCAATGGGATGTTGTCTGCAACATCAATGCTTCTTCATATACACTTATAAAGTCTTCCGCTTTCCAACTCTTTAAACGACGTTCAATGGTCTTTCTAGTGTAAGAGATCTTACGCGTTGGGATTTTTTGAAGGATACACTGTGAGAAAACCGTTGCTTTCATCAATGAGATTTGGCCATTATCTTTGTCATTTGCTATTAAATTGTAATAAGAAGAAAGAATATCTATAAATTCGTTACTCGCCGTACATATAGGAAGTTGCATGAGGTTGGGGCGCCAATTACATACCTTATAATATATGTATTCAATAGAAATACTGGGTGTCGTTATATTACTTACTGCCCTTGCCCGTGCTGTTGCATCGTTGTTTCGAAATGTAGATAAGGAATCTATTGAATCTATGCATGAAATACAACTCCGGCTGATTTTGTTCGTAATCAATTGACTAGTATCCTTACGAACTTAATCGTTGAATATGCTAGTCGGATCTGTTTGTGTAGAATTTCAACATTGGATAGAATTCACTTTGATAGACTCCGAATTGGGAAATATATTTTTAATTCGATTACGACAGCCTGGTGCTCTGCAATTCACACACGGGCTTGATTTTTTCGCACATCGACACCCACGACAAATGGCCGCTGCGCCGTTGCAATTACAACATCGTATTTCATCTGTTGGTTTTCCGCGAACCATTCTGCGTACTCCGGGATGTACCCTGGACGTACGACTTTGAAATTGTATGTAAGTTAAAGTTGTGTGTTTAATCACTTGAGATAGTTGTGTTCGATTGTATGTTTATTGTATTTACTTCAGATTGTAAGTAATGTATTTACTTTAGATTGTAATTTGTGTATGTTATTTTATTGTATGTTTATTAGAAACCAAAATTTTTTTTAAATGTTTTCATAATAATAATAATCAAATTGAAATACATTCGTCACGTTTCTCGTGTTCAGCAATATGTCATTTTATCTTCAGCAAAATGTCACTAGAGGTTGCTCGTAGGCAACCTAGAATTATACTTGAATTACTATTGTTAATTACTGGTTTAGTCGGTTTTTTATATAGATAGTTGTTTAAATTCCGTTATTGAATTCTAAATAAATATTTTTCTACATCATAAAGTATAAACAAGATTATTTAAATGAATTTACCAGAAAAAAATTAATGCGTTTAAAAAAGTTATATAATTGATAAATGTTGCGGCTTGTGGAGTTGTGTGATTTACAATTTATAATTGACTAAAACTGTACGATTTTAAAAAATTCAAACAAAACCTAGATAGTCGGTTATCTATATGTATGTATTTGAAAGGCATCGTGGTTGGTGCTAATCAGAAGCTTACAGTGGCGCCACAGATTGATGACATTCCATCATGCCAGCCGAGTTTGGATCATTAATCCCATCGTTCATATCACCAAACTCAGAATTGGAAAAATTGTGATTACCATATTTTCCAGCAATTGAACCTAAGTTCGTACCGTAATATATGTCACTATTATTTTGACCAATATTCATACCTTGATGCATATCCATTGATTGGTCAGCAGCGTTCATCATTGAAAACGGATCTCCCATTTGAAATGATCCTCGCGCATCATCATATTGCATATCATGATACTGTGGCATGATAGAATTAAATCCTGGTGCACCTTCTATTTCAGCACCAGTAACAATATTCATATGATTGCCAAACGAATCACCATCCATTGCTTGGCTTAATAATTCCGGCGGTAACCCAGACACAAATTGGTTGCCATTGTCCATGTAGTTCGGAATCGCATCGGTTGATTCTATCATTCCAAACATACCCTTAAAATAAGTTCCAAGACACATGTAAAAGAGGCTATATAAAAATATATAGTGAATTCGTCTGTCTTAAAAATAAATATCTTACCCGTAGTGTTTTTTATTCGATATAAAATAACTAATATTAGAAATTGAACCTATTATGCTAATGGTTAACTATTATATTTGAAAATTAACGCTTAAATATAAGACATTTGAAGCCCGTATGTATGCATTATGTTTCGTAAGATTGTGTTACCCTAAAATTTTTATCATCAAAATTTTGAAAAGTCACAAAGTAGAAAATTTGAAAATTAGCAACGTCGCTTTTTAATAACATCCAGCAATACTATAATAATTTGATTTTAACTTTAAATTATAATAAACTCAATTTTATTTTTTGATAATTGCCAGCAAGCAATCCACACAACAATAAAGTTTATTAATATCAGGTTTTTATAATTTGGTATTTGGAAGATATTTTACACGTTACTACAAAATTATATATGAATCATTAAAGGCCACCATCGAGCATATTTTATTAAAATTACAAAAATAAGCAATAACGTAATAATCTTGATACTGAATTTAAGCATAAAATTTTAAAAATCCTAAAATTCAAAATTTAAAATTTGAAATATATTAAGTTATTGTTTTCGTTCTTCAAACACTTTTTTTAATACGTTTCGTATTTAATTTTTTCATTTGGCTCAATATTTGCTCCACTTACAAATATCTATATATCACCAAGTTCATGATAGCATTGATACATAATAATCAGGAAATCAACATTAAGATATATACTGATACAACATTGAGATGCGATTTAATATATTTTTATATTATAATATATTTTTATTATTATTTTATATTATTATATTATTAAGTCATTTAATTCTTATAACTTTAGTTGAATTTTAATTTTTATAATTTAAGTTTTAATTTATTAAAATTATCCATATTATCATCGTTATATTTCAAAACAGCATTTAGGGTCATCGTAGAACTTATTGTTAATATTATTTATAACAATAAACTATGTAGTCATACCATAAAGGCACAGCAAAATTTATTAATAATCAATTATTAAAATGCTTACATATAGTTGGTATTTTAGTTTATTGCACATTTACTTCACCTTTTAAGCATTTAATAAGAGAAAGTTGTAAATCATAACGCAAGGAAATGTTTAAATATATTGTTTCAATATATTGTAAATAAAACTGATGATCAGTTTTGTTTAATTATCTTCCACTGATAACTATCTTCCATCTTATAGCTGACTTATTATTAAGCTTTAAGGAATATGAATTTGTTCATAACTGTGTAAAAACTAAATCTAAACAATATAAATATATGAAATATATGTTTCGATACATTGATGATATATGTGTATTTAATTCTAATAATTTTTATTCAATTAGTGAGCACATTTATCCAGAAAGCCTTATTCTTAACAAAACCAATATTAATGATAAAGAAGGTGTATATCTAGATATGAACATTAAATTAACATTAACTAAAACTACTATTAATTTATATCGTAAAGATGACATATTTAAATTTACAAGAAACATTTTTGCATGAGCATTCATGCATACCATATAATATAAAATATAATACATTAAATAATGAAATTTTAAGAATTGCAACAATATGCAATGATATTGGCTTTCTTCAAAATCATTTAAATAATTTAATAGATACATATTTTAAACTCGGTTACTATAAAAATAAAATCAAGCAGAAAATAGTAAAATATATAAATCAACACAATAACATTAAAAATAAATTTAAAATCATTAGCGGAAGATTTTTATGGATGGATAATAAATAACATACTTTGGATTAGAATAAGTTACTATATAATCAAATTTCATCAGTAGAAATACGTCATTAGCACTTGTTTGGCCTCGCTGCTATGTTTGATTGAGGAATAGATGCCAAAACCTAATAACATAGTAGTTCCTCCTGATGATCTCCAATCCTTGTTATAATACATCGTCTGTTATTTATTAGTCAAATCATAACAATTGACTTTTATTTTAAATTGCAATTTTTTATTTAAACTTGATATACATATATAAAATCTTAAATCAAATACGTAGACACAGTTAAGTTATTTGACTTATTTGCTTATATACATTCTCAATAAGAACGGCTTATAATGTGTGAAGTCACCTTGTGCATTTTAAATTGTATTTTATGTCCATTGATTGCACAAAAGTTATATGTAGTGCAGCTCTGTCCAACACAGTTTTTCCATGGTATATTATATTTAATTTGCTATAATATTTTTATGCTATACGGTTATGTATATTATTAAGATTTATTTCAGTAATTTTATCTAGTTTATATATTCAGTTTTATTTTTATTTTTGTATATTATATTTAATAAAGTTGTAGATTTTAAATTACCATTATATAGAAAAATGATTTAATGAACCATTTAGAATTAGTCATACATAGTAAAGATATACTATAACGAATGTATTTATCCTTATTTAAAAGAACTATAAACATATTTAAAAAATAGCTTTTCGTAATAGTTCATCACTTTTTGTTTCCATCCTCAGAAATAAAATTAATTAATTTAATCATGAATAAAGTAAAATATTTATAAAAATAACAATTTGTATTAATGAAGATAGCAACGTTAGCTGATAAATCATAATTTAAAACTTTTAATTTATTCTAAAAAGGATTAAAAAAGTAAAGTATTTGTATTTATTTGTATAAAAATAATGTTAAAGTATATATAGCCTATTGTTTCATGGATATATAGCCTATTGAATATTCAAAATTAAGTTGATGCATTTAAATAGTGTCACGATAAATTTGTTCACTAGTTGAATAAAAATTATTAGAATTAAATACACATATATCATCAATGTATCGAAACATATATTTCATATATTTATATTGTTTAGATTTAGTTTTTACACAGTTATGAACAAATTCATATTCTATAAAGCTTAAGAACAAGTCAGCTATAATTGGGCTACTATTACCACCCATTGGAACACCTTTTATTTGTCTAAATATAGATGCCCATGCTTTTAAATAATTTTGATTTATCAAAATATTTAAGGATTCTATTAATTCAATTTTATCCATTTACACGTAATAGAAAAAGAACAAAACAAATCAAAATGTATTATTTGTGTCAACTGATCTAGCTCTTATCAAACATGACATGCTTACATACAATATAGATAAAATATAAAATACAATAAAATTATATAAAATTAGTTTATATTATTTTATAATATTAGGATACATATAATATTATGTGGTTATATAAAATAAAATATTACTTGCATATGATTCAACTCTAACTAAGCATAATGTGATTATATAAAATATAGATAAAATATTAAGTATTACAAAATCATAGAAAATTATTTTATTTTATAATATTAGATTATATAAAATATTATGATTATTTAAAATAATTTTATATCATTTAGTATTGTTAGCTGGCATCAAACATTATATGGCTATATAACACAAAATATTTAATAACATTTGATCCAACTCTAAGTAATATTATATAAATATAAATATAAAATAGAATATATAATATTTAATATATAATATATAATATATTTATATTTAATATAAATATATTTGCAATAATTAGTACTAATAATATTAGAAAATTTGCAATAATTAGTACTAATAATATTCAAAAATGCACATCTAATTAGATTCGCAAGATTTACCTGCTCGTGATGATCGTTGTTACCAACATTTGGCGGAAGTCCAACAGATCTGGCGAAATCTGGTAATGCTGAAGACGGCTTTAATTGGGGTCCATATTGTTGGATGTACATATTAGGATCTGCTCTGGAAATACCTAAATTTCTGAATTCCTTTTGTACTTTGACTTGAGCGCCTTCCCACTGAATGATAAGATTTTTCTGAGATTGTGGGGTTTCAACTTGTGGAGCCCTTTGATAAACTACTCTTCTCTTCACTTGCTTGTATGGAAGCCAACGTTCCACAATAATTGATCTTGGCTTTGGAGGTAGTGGAGGCAAGCGCTCAATAATTACTCGTCTTGGTGGAGGAGGTGGTGGGGGTAGATTTCTCGTGATTACCTTTGGTCCTAGTGGTTGTGGGGCTTGCGGTGGGCGTTCTCTTATTACGAGAGGTGGCGGTGTTGATGGTCTAGGTGGCCGCTGTCTGATTATCACCGGTGGAGCTGGTGGTGGCTGGTTGGCTCGTACTTCTTTTATAATTAGTGGCCCTGGTGGCGGAGGAGTGGGTGGTTTTAGGTATCGTACTGCAACCTCTTGCTTGTAGAGAACCGGGTTTGAAACTTGTTTTCGCACAATTTGCGGTTCTGGATCATAATTAATCTTATACGAGTTTAGGTTATTACCTCCATTCGGTATATGTAATCCTGGCCTACAATTGTTGTTATCGACACATCCAGTATCTCTAAAATATTGTTGCTTATTATTGCCAGTAACTTGTCCGCAATCTCCCATTGCATCAAGTTCGTTGTTATATTCGCGTTGATGCTCTGAATACTTACCTGACTGTTTTATATCAACAACTACATTATCACTGTTGCTCTTAAAATCTTCAACTTCTTGATTCATATTTTTTTAAATATGATTCTCAACAGAGTAACAACTCTATACTGTAGTAATGATAACTTGACTGATCTCTGTACTGTTTGCTTCTCCTTATTTTGTCAAGTACACTTTACCTTGTTTCTGTCTTCTGTATGAGTTTTCTTACTCACCACGGCGGTTCTCCAAAGTGATGATGTGAAAGCGTTGTTTTTTTGAGTATAGCTATGCTAAATTGTCAATTTTTGCTTGTGGTGTCTACTTTTACTTTTGAAAGCGAACTTGACGAACTTTTTGATTTTTTCAGAACGCTATCTTTTTCTTACTCTTTGTAACCACTATGACTGCTGCTAAATTGTCCAGACTACTGTTAAAAAATGCGTGTATATGTGTTAGATATTGAAGTTAACTGTGTAGTATAATCTAGAACATTGAGGTTTTTTTAAATAAGTAAAAGCAATCATCACACCTTTATGTACGCATATCAGATATTTAAAGAAGAAAAAACAATTACACCACTCAAAATGAGGCAACATCAAGATTGTCATTCTCATCACATTCAGATATGTGATAACAGCCGGGGGACGACAATTAAATAATAGATGTAGTATGTTAAACGGTAAAAATGATAATGTTTGTCAATAATTTGAATGTGGTATACTAAAATAGTGTATGGGGTACTATCTTTCTATAAAAATTGTACTGTGAACTTGTTATAGGTACTATTGTTAGAAACATCGCTTAACACTTTTGAACAAAAACGATGAATTTTGCAAAATCAAAAGTCGGCAGAATAGCATAAAATTGCAACTAATCTAACTATGAACACCAGAAAAGCTAGACATTTGAGCAGCGGTTTTAGATTGCAACAGCGATCCGAAAGTCTATACTATCAATAAATATGGTGTGTATAACTTAAATATTGCGATTCCCTCCATTAAATAGATAAAAATTCAATGACACGAAGAACAAAAACAACAATCAAATCACACATTTGTATCTTGCTGCTCTTTGCTACAACACTTTAGATTTTCATATCTTCAATAGCCCTTCTTATAATTTATATCCCTTCAATATATCCATTTTTATACATCTTCTTATATATTTAAATTTTTAATAAAATCGCCGTTTAAGGTATATCATCGAGACTCTTTAAAGGATATTATTAGTATAAATAACTAGGCAAGGAAGAAAAATGTCACAATTTTATTCCATACGTTTGGGCTTAAATTAAGTCTTCATCAGTATCTATGCAAAATTACAAATTTATTACATATTTTTATTAAAATCGGTGAGTATATTATCGAAATACATTTTAGTTAAAATCAGTTTATATACAAGATGTGTAATTAGTATAGGATGTAATTAGGATGATCCAGATAGCACGAAATTAGTTTTAGATACTATATCCATGCTACCCCGTAAGTAAATTTTCAGAGATGCCTTTTCAATATATCACAAGGCAACCAAAACAACTAATGGTAGTTCACTATACTGATGAATGCCGCCGGCTACCATTAGCTCGTCTAGGAGTGATAACAAGTATGCTCTGCATGTATTAGAATATATATAGAAATTAATTTAAAAGGAAACAAATATATATCGCTTCGTTAATCAAAGCCGATTGAAACTGGCTTTGATTAACGAAGTGCAGGCTTTATGTATTTTCTAGACGGCCATTTCATCATCCAAACGATGGAGTACTCGGCAACACTCATCAGTAGAATGAAGTATTGATTGGTCGTTTCGGTTGTCTGTGTGGTATTCAAAGAAGGCATTTCGATACGTTGCTTATCTGAGATTTTCGCTCTCGAACCAGAACATTTGTTGTGCAGATCATCCTTATCTACTCAACAGATTTTGTTGTTGACTGTTCGCTTCACTCAGATGAGTAGATAAGTATGATCTGTACAGCAAATGTTCTGGTTCAAGAGCAAAAGCCTCAGGCGTTTAAGCAACGTGTCGAAATGCCTAATTTTACTACCACACAGGCAACCGAAACGACCAGTGAGTATTTCATTCTACTGATAAGTTTTGGCGAGTAATCCGTCACTTCGGTGATAAAGTGGTCGTCCAGAAGTGAAATTGAGCCTTCAGTTCCTTGAGCTAAGCTAGTTTCAATCGGCAACTACATTGTGTATAAGCAATCGTAATATATACGATTGTATATTAATACATTGAAGCAATGTATTCAATATAATTGATCCAATAAATTAAAGCAATTTACGAGCAATAGTAAATTCTAAGATAGAATATTATAATACAATCTATGTAATGTTTGTTTCTTATCCTTTTATACGCTTTATTTGATTTTGAAATCAAATACAAAATGTTTTTAGTTTCTCCGATTTAGTTTTAGTATATACGCGTATTCGACAGTAAACGATAATACAGTTTCAGTATTGATCATATCTGGTTTGTATCGAATGTTATAAAGAAATAATATCATTAACTATTTCTAACAAATGTTATTACTAGAAAATAACATATTTACTGTATGATATATAGTAAATAGCATATATAACAATACTATAATATTATCATACTATATATTATATTACTATAATACTATATACTATTCATATTCTTTTTTATTTCTAATAAGTACAATTTTAATTTTAGCTTTTGAATTTGATCAACATATTTATGTATGCTAACGATTTGTCACTGAAAAACCTGGTAATTTGTTAAGATCTCACGAATATAATAACGATTTTGTTAACAACTATATAACCACTAAAAAGTTTTAAAACGAAAAACATGAAGTAAAAGAAAACAGAAAACAAAGTCAGTTCAGTCGTTAATGTAATCATTAAGTCAGGTCCACAGGGATCTCAAACCTCCAGCAAATACAACACGCCGCTCTCCGACTAAACCACCCGGGATCTCTCACTCCCCGAGGAATCCAATCGAGGTGGACTATGCTCGGTAATCGCAAGATAATGAGCTTGATAAATCTTAGTATTTGCTCTGGGGTAAGTCCTCTCGAAAAGAAGACTAATCTCGAGATATCCCAAGTACCACAGAGGCGCACTTGGGTTTTCCCATTCAATGACAGATGATGAGCCCGTTTCAGGGCCCATCTTGCTTTCTTCAGGATACATTTGAATCTATCCAGATCTGATTTCGCTGATCAGTTCACCGTAATAGTGAACCCCAGATATTTTACTCGACTTTCAATTCGACAATTCAATTTTACTCGACAATTCAATTAGTCTCGAATTGAATTGTTATTCAAATCAAATTCAAAATTAGCCTTCCTTTATGTAGAAGTGGAACGGCAAGACACGAAGCTAAGGCACAAAATGTACATGAAGAGCACAAATGATATCACGTACATCAACTATTGTAGCATCTGCCCTTACCAATACAAAATAAGCGTTTTACAAGGCATGATATATCGTGCATATTAATTGAACTCAGAGTGGCAAACATTCGATCAAGAAATAAAGCGCATAAAGCAGCTCTTCACAAATAACAATTATCCAACATGCATTATAGACAAAACGATAAAGAATTTTGCTAACTCAAAAGTGATCAACCCCTAGAAGTTATCGAACGCGACAGATACTGTTCCTCTTTACTACGGGAACCAGTATACGAGTCAATACCAGAAGGACGAAATCACATTAAGAGCATAGTAAAAAGATGTATAAGGTCAGAAAATACAATAAGGCTACGCATATACTATAAGGGCAGAAAATTAAAATCGTTAACAATCAAAAACCAGCGAACAAAGGACGAAATCTGCAAAGTTGTGTATCAATTCAATTGCTCTGAACCCTGATGTAAGGCCGGAAACATATATATAGGATACACAACTCAACTCTTGCGAGACCGAATTCGCCAACATACCTACAATGGTGCGATCCGAAAACACTTTGAAGATGTACACAAAAGAGTGCCTACATTTCAAGAAATTTTCAACAGCACAAGCGTCATTTTCCGAAACACACGTAAAGAAGATCTACAGCTGTTGGAATCTCTATCAATAAAATAAATGATTCCTAAGCTTAATTAGAAGGACGAGGGATTCGTTAGAACACTTAAGGTGTTTTGAGTCCCAAAATAATTTCACTAATTACCACTACATATTGTCATTATATTTAACGTTTTATGCTTATTTTAGTTTAGATTTTCTAATGATGGTAACATACGATTACCGAAAGCTTAATAAATATGAACTTTCTGTTTTTTTTTGTGTGCGGCAAAATGGCTTTCTACACGAATTTTTAAACTATCAGCACAACCTGCAATCAATCAAATGAAGATTTTTCAAAATTTGTAATTTTTTAAAACTTAATTGATTTCATCAAAATCGGCGAAATAAAAGTTGCTGTGAGGGCGGCGTTTGTATGCATAAAGGCTGTAAAAATAAATTATCTTTATTTATTATGGATATATAGAGTCGTTACTAATATATTTCTAATATGTTCTTTAATAATATATTGCATTATATATAGCCTTTATATAAGGTCAATTAAATGTACCTATCACTTAGTATCTTAACCAAATATAACTTCATTTTTATCTAGCCTATATATTTTACTAAATGAGTATTAATTTACGGAGGTTTGTATAACCGCTAGTCTAATACTTTAAGAATAACCAAATATTTAAAAAAATGAAATAAAGCTTTATTTTATATGTAAAATATAGTAAAATAATAATAGCAAACTTACTTGTTGTAAAGCGTCTTTGCTTAAACGGAGAAATTTGTAAATCTTTCAATGGTGAAGGTTAAAATCTCAAACGCATTTACACGTTAATAGCAAACAACATTGAACATAACTCACTGTGGATTGTCTACCTGTACACTGACATTGAACATAACTTTTTTTGTATTGTCTACTAACACTATTAGGTTTACACAAATTGTAAGAATTTAGAAAAAACTATTTCGCTCATTCGCATACTACAATTGGTAAAGATATTGTATAATTTTTTGAAAACAGTAATTTTCAAACATCTTCTACTCCGAAGTGTATATGGTGGTCGTAAGCACGAAAGACATTTAATACCGGTGTCTCGTATCAACAAAAATGTGAAACAGCTAAATAACTAACATCCAATACACATAAACCGTACACACATCAAGTTTCAGTAAATGAATGATGAAATAATTCAAAGTATGCAACATAGGCATTTTTAGCTGTCTTGTCTAGTAGTAGCACGGGTATTAAATCCAACATCATCACATTTGCCTGTGTGTGGGTTAATAAAAATTCTAATTGTGATTACATAATCGTCAAATGTATGAACTATGTTTTCATAATCAAGAATTAACCTTGAAGGTTTTGAAATATCTAATTCAGTTTATTGAAGAGCAATTTTTGTTCAAATTCATTATTTTAATAAAAATGCATGTGGCATCAACTATGAAAAGTTACAATAGCGACCATATATAAAACAAATAAATAAAGGTGTTCTTAATGAACAAAAGTAACTGAATATATGTGAAATCAACACAGAGAAAACTAAATCTAATTCACAACATTGCATTCAAATAATCTATTGAGATTGTCTTAAAAGGCGGATGGATTTAAGCCAGTCAGCAAGCATCAATGCGGCACCTTGCGATTAAGCAATTCAGGGTCTACCACATAACTGACGGCCTAATCATGGCACTCTACATTAGGTGAATTGTAATATACATGTCTTTGCACCACGTCAAAAGAACAAAGAACATTTTTAAACTACGTAATGGGAAAAATGTCTTCGTTTTTAAACTGTATGCAATATAAATATAAAGAAGCGGACTTATTCAATCAATAATTTTTTATGTCAGTATTATATCATATTGTTAAATTACGTCCGAATTCGTTATCACACGTTAATAGCACGTTATCACAGAAAATATATACACAAAATATCATAATTATAAAAATCAAAATAATAAAAATTTTATTGGAGTTTCATTTTTTACTGATACAATTAAATATTTGGCATGTATACACATTGTAATCAGGTGCATTGGTGCCAAATATGTGGCGTAATTAAAGTAACACTAACTGATTGTACTTTTAATTTCAAATTTCATAATTTTAATTCTTGCATGTTTTCAGGAAACTAAAAATTTCTATTGTGTAATAACTTAAAAATTTAAGTGCTAAAATTAAAACATCGTTGTTCATACATTTTAAATATCAATATCAATATAAACATACGCAGAATATCGAACCATATAAAGCAATTTTGAAAGGTTATTGTTTTTATCATGTTATCGCAAATTAATGAATCGCAAAACATGTGATCGCAAATCAATCGCTGTATATCGTAATATATTTTCATAAAGCAAGCTTATTTTGAAACCAATGAATTTGGCCTAATAACATTTCTTACCTTTAAATTACGAGGATATTTATTTGTGAGCATTTATAATTGTTTAAAATTGTTCAATGCATATAAATGCGATAACAACAGATTCTACAACTCAAAAGCAGACTATTGTTGCAATATTTTGTAGCATTTAAAGTTTAGTGTATACATTAAATTCTTACAAGAACAAATTCATCTAGACAAACGCAATGTAAAATTTATTAAGATTAAGTCATCACAGAGCAGTGCACGTATAGAAGATGAGGATAATGTATATTGTAACATTTGTAGGTGTACTACAAATGCACTTTGGGAAGTTTGTAAGGAAGTACACTGAGTAAAAAATTATTGATGGATTCAATAATATTAAATATATATATATATATATATATATATATATATATATATATATATATATATATATATATATATATATATATATATATATATATATATATATATATATATAATATATATATATATATATATATATATATATATATATATATATATATATATATATTTTCAATGAAAGTGTTAAACCAGAATTCAAAGCAAGAAAAACAGTTTTTTGCAAACGTTTCGGTCCCTTACTGGACCTTCCTCAGTGCTGTTGTACAATTTCAAAATTTGCAACATTACAGAAAATATTTATCTGAACGAAAGCTGACGTGTGACTAGCCTGGCTCCGGAAGAATCGTTGATTTTTATCAAATTGAAATTTTGACGATTGTTTATTATAGGTCGTTAAATGGATGGTCATTGGTACCAATGACCATCCATTTAACGACCTATAATAAACAATCGTCAAAATTTCAATTTGATAAAAATCAACGATTCTTCCGGAGCCAGGCTAGTCACACGTCAGCTTTCGTTCAGATAAATATTTTCTGTAATGTTGCAAATTTTGAAATTGTACAACAGCACTGAGGAAGGTCCAGTAAGGGACCGAAACGTTTGCAAAAAAACTGTTTTTCTTGCTTTGAATTCTGGTTTAACACTTTCATTGAAAATATTTGGTGAGTCTTCGAATGACCCCAGAGCGCGGTTCAACCACAATTTACAATGATATATATATATATATATATATATATATATATATATATATATATATATATA
>WNNJ02001162.1:0-38551 GCA_012934845.2 Pomphorhynchus laevis | reverse complement strand
TTATATATTGATAAAATATAGATGTTATATTGATGATCCATTGATGATATATTGATGATACAATGATGATTTATTGATAATATATTGATGATATATTGATGATATATTTATGATATATTGAGGATATAGTGATGATATATGAAAGATACATTGATGACATATTGATGATACATTGATGAAAAATTGATGATATATTGAAGATTCATTGATGATATGTTGATATTATATTGATGATATGTTGATGGTTTATTGATGACAGATCGATAATAAATAGATGATATATTGAAGATACATTGATGACATATTGATGATACATTGATGATATTTTGATTATAAACTGATGATATATTGATGTTATATTGATGATATATTAAAGATATATTGATGACATAGTGAAGTACATTGATTATATATTAATGATATATTGATATTGTATTGTTGATATATTGATGATATATTGAAGATACATTGATGATACATTGATAATATTGATGATATATTGATTATATATTGATGATATATTTATGTTTTACTATGATATTTTGAAGATACATTGATATTTTGATCATATATTGATTATATTTTGATGATATATGGATGTTATATGTAGGATATATTGAAGATACATTGATGATTCATTGATAATATATTGATGATATAGTGATCATATAATAATTATAATTTGTACATACAATGATGATATTTTCATGATATTTTGATGATATATTTTGATTAGATATTGATGATATATTGATGATACATTGATGATATATTGATAATATATTGATGATATATTGATGATATGTTGATGATACATTGATGATATTTTGATGATATTATGATGATATATTGATGATACATTGATGATATATTGAAGATACATAGATAATACTTTGATGATATATTAATAATATAGTGATGATACATTGATGATGTATTGAAGGTACATTGATGATATTTCGATGATATATTGATAATATATTAATGATATATTGAAGATATATTGATGATATATTTAAGATACATTGATTTAATATTAACGATATATTGATGTCATATTGATGATATATTGATGATATATTAAAGATACATTGATGATACATTGATGAAAAATTCAAGATATATTGATGATACATTGATTATATTATTAAAATACATTGATGATATTTTGATGACATATTGATGATACATTGATGATGTATTGAAGATACATTGATAATACATTGATGATATATTGATTATATAATGTTGATTTATTGATGTTATATACATGATGTATTAATTATATTTTGAAGATACATTGATGATATATTGATATTATATGGATGAAACATTAATGATGTATTGATGATATATTAATGATATATTAAAGATACATTGATAAAATATTGATGATATATTGAAGATACATTGATGACATATTGATGATACATTGATGATATATTGATAATACATTGATAACATATTGATTATATATTGATGATTTATTGATGTTATATTGATAATGTATGCGTGACTTATTGAAGATACATTGATAATATATTTATAATATATTGATGATACATTGATGATGTGTTGATAATATATTGATGATATATTGATGACACATTGATGATTTATTGAAGAAACATTGAATATACATTGATGATATATTGAAATACATTGATGATATATTGAATATACCTTGATAATACATACATGATATATTGAAGATACATTGATGATATATTGATGATATATTGATTATATATTGATGATATGTTGATGATATATTTTGATTATTTCTTGATGATATATTAAAGATTCATTCATAAAATATTGATGATATATTGATGATATATTGAAGATACATTGATGACATATTGATGATACATTTGTTATATATTGATGATACGTTTAAACATACTGATTATATATTGATGATTTATTGATGTTATATTGATGATGTATTCATAATATATTGAAGATACATTGATGATAAATTGATAATATATTAATGATACATTGATGATATATTGATAATATATTGACAATACATTGATGATATATTGATAATACATTGATGATATTTTGATAACACATTGATGATATATTGATGATACATTGAAAATATATATTGATGATATATTGATGATATTTTGAAGATATATTGATGATATATTGATGATATATTGATGATATATTAATGATATATTGATGATATATTGTAGATACATTGATGATATATTAAAGATACATAGATGACATATTGATGATACATTGATGATAAATTGATGTTATATTTAAGATATATTTTGATGACATAGTGAAGATACATTGATTATATATTGGTATTATATTGATGATATATTGATGGTTTATTGTTGATAGATCGATAATAAATTTATGATATATTAAAGATACATTGATGACAAATTTATGATACATTGATGATATATTGATGATATTTTGATTATATACTGATGATATATTAATGATATATTGAAGATACATTGATGATATATTGAAGATACATTGATGACATATTGATGATACATTGATGATATATTGATGTTCTATTGACGATATATTGATGATATATTGATTATATATTGACTATATATTGATGGTATATTATGATAATTTGAAGATACATTGATGATATATTGATAATATATTGATTATATTTTGATGACATATTGATGGTATATTGATGATATATTGATGATACATTGATGATGTACTGATAATATATTGATGATACATTGATGATGTATTGATGATACATTGATGATATATTGATGATATATTGATGATATATTGATGATATATTGTAGATATATTTGATATATTGAAGATACATTGATTATATAGTGACGATATATTGATGTTAAATTGATGATATATTGATGATATATTGAAGATACATTGATGATAAATTGATAAAAAATTCAAGACATTTTAATGACACATTGATGATATTTTGAAGATACATTGATGATATATTGATGACATATTGATGATACATTGATGATGCATTGAAGATACATTGATAATACATTGATGATATATTGATTATTATTGATGATTTATTGATTTTTTATTTATTATGTTTTTAATTATATATTGAAGATACATTGATGATATATTGATATAATATTTATGTTGTATTGATGATATATTAAAGATAAATTGATAAAATATTGATGATATATTGATGATATATTAAAGATACATTGATGATATATTAATGATACATTGATGACCTATTGATAATACATTGATGATATATTGATTATATATTGATGATTTATTGATGTTATTTTGATAATGTATGCATGATATATTGAAGATACATTGATGATATATTTATAATATGTTGATGATACATTGATGATGTATTGATAATATATTGATGATATATTGATGATTTATTGAAGATACATTGAAAATACATTGATGATATATTGAAGATACAGTGATGATATTTTGAATATACATTGATAATACATACATGCTATATTGAAGATACAATGATGATATATTGATGATATATTGATGATATATTGATGATATATTTTGATTATATATTGATGATTTATTAAAGATGTAATCATGAAATATTGCTGATATATTGATGATATATTGAAGATATATTGATGATATATAGATTATGTATTGATAAAATATAGATGTTATTTTGATGATCTATTGATGATATATTGATTGTACATTTATGATATATTGATAATTTATTTATGATATATTGATGATATATTGATGATTTATTGATGATACATTGATGATTTACTGAATATACATTGATGATATATTAAAGATACATTGATGACATATTGATGATACATTGATGATAAATTGATGATATATTGAAGATTCATTGATGATATATTGATATTAAATTGATGATATGTTGATTGTTTATTGATGATGAATCGATAATATATTGATGATATATTGAAGATACATTGATGACATATAGATGATACATTGATGATATTTTGATTATAAACTGATGATATATTGATGTTATATTGATGATATATTAAAAATATATTGATAACATAGTGAAGATACATTGATTATATATTAATGATATATTGATATTGTATTGATGATATATTGATGATATATTAAAGATACATTGATGATACATTGATGATATATTGATGATATATTGATTATATATTGAATATATTTTGATGATACATTGATGTTATATTGTTGATATATTGAAGATACATTGATGATATATTGATGATATAATGATCATATAATAATGATAATGTGAATATACAATGATGATATTTTCATGATATTTTGATGATATATTTTGATTATATATTGATGATATATTGATGATACATTCATGATATATTGATAATATATTGATGATATATTGATGATATGTTGATGATACACTGATGATATATTGATGATATATTGAAGATATATTGATGATATATTTAAGATACATTGATTACATATTGACGATATGTTGATGATATACTGATGATTTATTGAAGATATATTGAAGATACATTGATGATACATTGATGAAAAATTCAAGATATATTGATGATACTTTGATGATATTTTGAAGATACATTGATGATATATTGATGACATATTGATGATACATTGATGATGTATTGAAGATACATTGATAATACATTGATGATATATTGATTAAATATTGATGATTTATTGATGTTATATTCATGATGTATTAATTATATATTCAAGATACATTGATGATATATTGATATTATATTGATGATACATTGATGATGTATTGATGATATATTAATGATTTATTAAAGATACATTGATAAAATATTGATGATATATTGAAGATACATTCATGACATATTTATGATACATTGATGATATATTGATGATACATTGATGACATACTGATTATATATTGATGATTTATTGATGTTATATTGATGATGTATTCATAATATATTGAAGATACATTGATGATAAATTTATAATATATTGATGATACATTGATGATATATTGATAATATATTGATAATACATTGATGATATATTGATAATACATTAATGATATATTGATGATACTTTGATAATATATTGACGATATATTGATGATATATTGATAAAATATTGATGATATTGATGATATATTGAAGATACATAGATAATACATTGGTGATATATTGATAATATATAAAAGATACATCGATAATACATTAATGATATTTTGAAGATAGATTGATGACATATTGATGATACATTGATGATATATTGATTAGATATTTATTATATATTGAAAAAATATAGATGTTATATTGATGATCCATTTATGGCATATTGACGATACATTGATGATATATTGATGATATATTGATGATACATTGATGATATATTGATGATATATAGATTATATATTGATAAAATAAAAATGTTATATTGATGATCCATTGATGATAAATTGATGATACATTGATGATATATTGAAGATATATTGATGATATATTTATGATATATTGATGATACATTGATGATATATTAAAGATACATTGATGACATATTGATGATACATTGATGATAAATTGATGTTGTTTTTAAGATATATTGATAACATAGTGAAGATACATTGATTATATATTAATGCTATATTGATGTTGTATTGATGATATATTGATGAAATATTGAAGATACATTGATGATGCATTGATGATATATTGATGATATATTGATTATATATTGATGATATATTTATGTTATATTATGATATTTAGAAGATACATTCATGATATATTGATAATATATCGATTTTATATTGATGATATATTGATGTTATATTGATGATATATTGAAGATACATTGATGATACATTGATGATATATTGATGATTTATTGATGATATAGTGATCATATAAAAGTGATCTTTTGAAAATACAATGATGATATATATGATATTTTGATGATATATTTTGATTATATATTGATGATACATTGATGATATATTGATAATATATTGATGATATATTGATGATATGTTGATGATACATTGATGATATATTGATGATATATCGATGATTTTTTGATGATATATTGATGATACATTGATGATATATTGAAGATACATAGATAATGCTTTGATGATATATTGATGATACATTGATGATATATTGATGATATAGTGATCACAAAATAATGATATTTTGAATATACAATGATGATATATTTATGATATTTTGATGATATATTTTGATTATATATTGATGATATATTGATGATACATTGATGATATACTGATAATTTATTGATGATACATTGATGATGTATTGAAGATACATTGATAATATATTGATGATATATTGATGGTATATTGTAGATATTATGATGATAAATTGAAGATACATTTATTATATATTGACGATATATCGATGTTATATTGATGATATATTGATGATATATTGAAAATACATTGATGATACATTGATAAAAAATTCAAGATATATTGATGATACATTGATGATGTATTGATGATATATTGATGATATATTAAAAATACATTGATAAAATATTAATGATATATTGATGATATATTGAAGATACATTGATGACATATTGATGATACATTGATTATATATTGATAATACATTGATGACATATTGATTTTATATTGACGATTTATTGATGTTATATTGTTAATGTATGCATGATATATCGAAGATACATTGATGATATATTTATAATATATTGATGATACATTGATGATATAATGATGATATATTGAAGATATATTGATGATATATTGAAGATACATTGATGATATATTGAATATACATTAATGATATATTTATTGAAGATACATAATTATGATATATTGTACATAATTATGATATATTGATGATATAGTGATCATATGCTAATGATATATTGAAGATACATTGATGATATATTGATAATATATTGATGATATATGGAAGATATTTTGATGATATATTGAAGATACATTGATTATATATTGTTGATATATTGATGTTATATTGATGATAGATTGGTGATATATTGAAGATACATTGATGAAAAATTCAAGATATACTGATGATCCATTAATGATATTTTGAAGATACATTGATGATATATTGATGATAAATTGATGATAAATTTATGATATATTGATGATATATATATATATATATTATATATATATATATATATATATATATATATATATATATATATATATATATATATATATATATATATATATATATATATATATATATATATATATATATATATATATATATATATATATATATATATAGAATATACATTGATTTTTTTTGATGATATATTGATGTTACATTGATGATTATTGATGACACATTGATGATATATTTAAGATACATTGATGATATATTTATGATATATTGATGATATGTAGATAATCTATTGATGATTATTGAAGATGCATTGATGTTATATTGATGATATATTGATGATTTATTGAAGATATATTGAAGATATATTGAAGATACATTGATTATATATTGATGATATATTGATGTTATATTGATGATATATTGATGATATATTGAATATACTTTGATGTTACGTTAATGATACATTTATGATATATTGATGATACATTGATGATACATTGATGATATATTGATGATACATTGATGATATATTGAAGATAAATTGATGATATATTAAAGATACATTGATGACATATTGATGATACATTGATGATATATTGATGATATATTGAAGATACATTGATGATATATTGATATTATATTGATGATATATTGATGGTTTATTGAGGATATATTGAAGATATATTGATGATATATTGAAGATACAATGTTTATTTATTGATGATATATTGATTATACATTGATGACATATTGATTATGTATTGATGATTTATTGATGTTATATTGATGATGTATTTATGATATATTGAAGATACATTGATGATATATTGATAATATATTGATGATACATTGATGATATATTGATAATATATTGATGATGCATTGATGATACATTGATGACATATTGAAGATACATTGATGATATATTGATAATATATTGATGATACATTGATGATATATTGATAATATATTGATAATACATTGATGATATATTGATGATAAATTGATGATATATTGATGATATATTGATGATAAATTGATGATATATTGATGATATATTAATGATATATTAATGATATTTTGAAGATACATTGATGACATATTGATGATACATTGATGGTATATTGATGATATATTGATGATATATTGATGTTATATTGATGATATATTGATGATATATTGAAGATATATTGAAGATATATTGAAGATACATTTATTGAAGATACATTGATTATATATTGATGATATATTGATGTTATATTGATTATATATTGATGATATATTGAAGATACGTTGATGATACATTGATGATACATTCATGATATATTGATGATACATTGATGATACATTTATGATATATTGATGATACATTGATGATATATTGAAGATACATTGAGGATATATTGAAGATACATTGATGACATATTGATTATACATTGATGATATATTGATGATATATTGATGATATCTTAAATATACATTGATGATATATTGATATTATATTGATGATATATTGATGGTTATTGATGATATGTTGAAGATATATTGATGATATATTGAAGATACATTGATGATATATTGAAGATACATTGATGATATATTGAATATACATTGATGATATATTTATTGAAGATACATTGATGATATATTGATGATATAGTGATTATATAATAATGTTATATTGAAGATAAATTGATGATATATAAATGATATATTAAAGATACATTGATGATATATTGATGATATATTGAAGATACATTCGTGATATATTGAAGATACATTGATAATATATTGATGATATATTGAAGATACATTGATGATATATTGAAGATACATTGATAATATATTGATGATATATTGATGATACATTGATGGTTTATTGATGATATATTGTGGATATATTGATGATATGTTGATGATATATTGATGATATGTTGATGATATATTGATGATTTATTGATGATATGTTGATGAGATATTGATGAGATATTTATGATTATTGATAATATATGTGTATTTAATTCTAAAAATTTTAACCAATATGTAAACAATTATTATATATATTTTATAGACACATTTATGATATATTGATGTAATATTGATAATACATTAATAATGCGTTGATGATATATTGATGATATACTGAAGATATAGTGATGATATATTGATGATATGTTGATAATATATTTATGATACATTGATGATACATTGATGATATATTGATGATACATTGATGATACTGTCCAGGCTCAATGACCCCTCACGTATGTTCTTCAGAACATGCTTGCGGTCCTTCTTTTTCACTTGTCATTTTCTTATATTCATTATTTTGATCTCGGTTACTTTAGCATTTGTCTTGATCGCCTGGCTAACTCTGACTCTAAAATCTAACTAACTTATTCATGATTTTAACTATAAATTAATTTCAAAAAGCCCCACTAATATTCTCGACGGTGATCTCGACATAGTTGCTGTTTTCAACTGCTGCGATGCTTATACTTTTTGTCAATTACTTATCCTGATTTTTTCGAGCATTTCTTTGTCACTCTACTCTTACTAGTACCTATCATCCTTTACTGCCTCCAACATTAGCTACTTAAAGTCGTCCCTGTAAACTCCTCGATATCCTTAATATCCGTGAAGCCTTACTCAATTCGTCACGTTTTTTTTCATTTCCACTTAACTATCTTTCTCCCGATGATCTCTGCATTCTGTTTGATTCTAAACCTACGACTATCCTCAATCACCTTCTGCCCATTCGACCCCGCCGTTTTCGTAACTTGCAACATGCTCCCTTGTTCAATTCTGACTAGTATCTCTAAGAATCGACTCCGTCATTCTTTTCGTGTTAAATCGTCTTATCACACGTCATCCCAACTCACCCACTCCAAATCTCCGTGCTTCCACCTTTCTCTTCGCCATTCTCATCTCATTCTTATTCTTACTAAACGTACACTCTTTTTACGAAATCAACTAGAGTCATCTTCCAACTCCAAATTACACAGGATAATCTTAATTCGTCTTGATTGCCCTTTTTACAAGGGCGATCTCGTACATAAAGGAATCTCAATTGCTTTACGATCATATACCTTTTGTAACATAAATCTTGATTGAATTTTCTTCTTATCCTCAATCTATGGTATCTAATTTACTTTCCTTTCTACACATATGCTCCTTGTGCCACATCTTCTCATTAAATACTTCCATTATAGTCTATTGCATCTTCTTCCCGTTTTGTCTAATGAAGTTTCCTCTGTTACTCTGTCATTAACTAACAAAACCTCTCTTTCTGACCCAATTCCCGCTCACTTGCTTAAAAATATCTGCTCTTCTATATCACCTTTCCTAACCACATTGTTCAACTTGTCTATCTGTTGCCGCACGTTTCCTTCCAACTATAAATGCACTACTTTTCGTTTTCTTCTCAAATATCAATCTCTTTACCGCTCACTACCATCTTCGGACCATCTTATCTCACTTCTCTTAACCCTCTCTAAACTCAGTGAGCGTCTTGTTCTCAAAAAGTTAATGCATATATATTTTCTTCCAACATATTTCCTCCCTTCCAAGCTGCTTTTTGCTCTAATTACTCTACTGAAATGGGCTGTATTAAGTTTATAAAGACTTACTCATCTCGCGAGGTCGAAATCTATGTAGTCTCATAGTTTTTCTTGATCTATCGTCTACTTTTGATATTGTCGATCACTCAATGCTTCTCCATCGCCTTCGTCATGATTATGGCTTCTCTTTACCCACTGCAACTTAGTTTCTTTATATCTATCAAACCGTACATTTCGGGTATGTTCTAACTATTCAATTTCCCATCCTTATTCCATCCCGCCCAGTGTTTCACAATGCTTTGTATTAGGCACTTTGCTAATCTCTCTTCTTCTTGGTGACTTGTCTTCGATTACTCATACATCTAACTTCCATGTCACACAATATGCTGATGACATTCTCATCTATGCTAATGCACCTGCTTATCGTATTCATCATTTTAGTGTTTCTGCTTCCAACGTTACTGCCTCAATTTTCAATAATCTTTCTTCCCTTCGTCTTTCTCTGAATCCTAATAAATCAAAAATCATTCATGTGGATCCTTCCTCGACACCTCGGATCAGCACCTCCATCCGTATCATTAAATTCTACAATTCTTCCTATCGTTGATAATCTCATTTTCCTAGAATTCCATTCCGACAACCGACTTTTACTTAAACCTTTCGTTATAGATAAAGTACGCTCATCGACCTTGATACTCCGCAACACCCCTCAATTTCGTATATTGATCGATTTTCATTTTTATGACTATTATATCTTCTCTCATTTCTTCAAGACTTGATTATTGTCATACATCTCACCATCTTGCTTATTTCGATTAGCATACCATTTATTGTTATGTTCAAAATCGTCTTATTCTCATTGATTTCCGCCTTGTAACTTTTCATACCCCTTCATTTCTTAACTATCATTTTCTTGATAATTCCTGTCCTGTTTACAATTCAGTGTTCCCGTAATTCTCTTATTTCAATGTCCCAAACTACTCTACCTCCTTTAGCTTCCGCTCCTTTATTCAGACTTCACTTTTCTCGTGATCAAATTCGTCTTCTTCTCATTGATTTCAGCCTTGTAACTTTTCATACCCCTTCATTTCTCAACCTTCCTTTTCTTGATAATTCTCGTCATGTTTACTGTTCCTTGCGTTCCCGTAATTCCCTTCTTTTACATGCCCAGAAATACTCTACCTTCTTTGGCTTCCGCCCCTTTATTGTGACTGCTCCTTTTTTGGAATCATCTGCCCATTCATATACGCCAATCAACCTCTATACCGTGCTTCAAACACCAAATCCGTACACATTTAAACAATTTAAACAATTTATGTGCTTGACTTTTTCATTTTTTTGTCTGTTAGTAAACTTGTAAGCGTACAGCTGGCAAGCATTTGCAACGTTAAATAAATATATTAAAATTCAGTGATTACCCATATGAATTTTCATCCACAATGAAACATTTACTAACGAAATTAAAGTTTATAATATTTACAAGATTTCAAGAATTCAATTTAGTTGAATTACTGATTTACCCCCAACTTCAAAAGAATCAGTTTCATTAGCGTAATTGAATTCATTAGAATTTATGTTATTCTCGACCAAGTATCAATACGTAAAAATGCTTATGTTCTACATAATTCTAGGAGTCAGGTAAAACCAATGCTTTTGTTGTAAAGGAATCATGGGTAATTGGGATCAAGCCTTGATTCAAGTTGGCCAAGATTTGCTTTGAGTTTTTCGAACCATTTGATAAAGTTTTTATAAGTCGTTTATTAACTCTTTAAATCACATCATAAGCAATCAAATTTTTATTGAATGACTTAGAAATATCTTATTTTCTGCATTAAATGTCAGTAATTGTTTGCTTAATGTATATACAATTAACGAAGACGTGCTCCAAAATAATTTATATTTAGTATCTTTCTCATCAGGTTTCTCAAAAAGCTCAAATACCCTAGATAGCTTTTACGAAAGATATTAGTGTGTCTGTAGTTTTAGATCAACACTTGGTTCAGTCTCGATCAGTACAATCGACTCCTTTCGGGGAAGATTCGACTCTCTTCGTAGAGGAGTCAACTACTTTCGTGGAGGAATCAACTTCTTTCGTGGGGAATTTGATTCCTTTCGTGGGGGAAGTCAACTCCTTTTGTGGGGAAGTCGACTCCATTCGTTGAGAAGTCGACTTCTTTCGTAGAGGACTCAATGAAATATGTTAGTGTGTCTGTATATTTGGATCAACACTTAGTCAGTGTCAATCAACACAATCGAATATTTCCCCAAACTCACCTTCTTATATGCATATTCCTACCCTTACTGAATCCCGCCTTACCTTTTAAAATATTCATTCATGTGGCTTTCTTCTTTTCTATATCCCGTAATTTTCCTCAAACTGATGCCGGGAATTCCATTTTGATTTCCTTTCCCGTCTCTAGGACAAACTGACTTCCACCATTCACTCAACCGCTTCCTTTTTATTCTTAATTCACAGTTTTATTTTTTTGTACCTTAATAAAATTATTCACACTATTTTAAACTCTCTCATACTCTCCCTAAATACTTCGACCTTTGTCGCAGTATTTTGGCTTTCTACTCTAAATCCTTCTTTCGTCCTCTCCAGCGACTTGTGAATTCCGCCATACGTATCGTTTTTCGCCTCCGCTGTTTTGATCACATTTTCTCTAGCCTCTCTAACTTGACTGGCAAACTATGGAAAATCACATTCTATACAGTATCCTTTGTATGACCTTTTGACTCCTTTCTTCAAACTCGCTTTTTTATCTGCATATTCCTATTCTTACGGATTCCCGCATCACCTTTATGAATCATTGTTCATGTGACTATCTTTTTCTCAATGTTCCATCATTTTTTGCAAGCTATGGCTGCCGTTCCTTTTTTTTATTGCTACCACTCTTCTCTGGAATAAACTGCCATTCCACCATCGGCTCAACCGCCTACTTTCCATCCTTCAAACACGGTATCCGCTCTTATTGTCCATTAGTAATTGATCTCAATTATTCACATTCTTTTAAACTGTCCCACACCCTTTCTTGTGCAACATCAACCTTTAATTTTGGTCATACTTTTGTTTTTTTTTGTTTTTTTTTCCATTTTTTATTTGTTGTAAAACTGTAAATTTGTAATTTAGTGGACTTGTAAGTGGATGTAAAATCCACAATAGCCACTTTAATAATAAACCTGTACTATTTATTTATTTTATCGATAACATTAAGAATATAGAATTCGTAACTCTATAATTTTATACCAACATTGACGATATATTAATTAAATGACCTTGACTCGTCATACGACACGCAAGTAACTTGTCGTAAATTATCTCGTCTTGACAGCAGTCAAAAATTGACATTCTCATAATGAACTCAATCCGTTTTAATCTCATTAATTCTCTCGTCTAATTTTAGTTATTGTTACAGAACGTTAATGTTTATGAATAAACATTAACGTTAAATAGTTAACGTTAATAATATTATTATTATGCAGACAACGTTACGAGCATAGCTCAAAGTTGCTGACAAATCGATAGTCAAAATAAAAGAAAAAGATAAAAAAAACCAGTCAACAATTTTAAATAATCTGTCGTTTAAAGAGCTCACGAGTTGCCGCATTTACAATATCATCGCTTAAACGATTCCATGAATTTATTATTCGTTGTCCAAATTGAATCGTCCTATAATGTACTATTCGTCGGCGACTAAGATAAAACGAGTGATCTCGCAAAGCTCGAGTTGATCGAATGTTGAAGAGCTCACGCAACACATGGTGTTCATTGTTAAATACCTCCCATACAAGACACAGATCGCGCGAGTCACTAATATCACATAACAACTGCATATTTAAAGACCAAAGACGGTCCTCGTAGGGAAGTTCTCTCAAAGAATGTACTAACTTTGTTGCCCTACGTAGCACCTTCTCAAGTCGAGTAATCTCATCTCTGGTTCGAGGGTATGAACAGTGAGAAGCATATAACAGATGGCTTAGTACAAAAGCGTTTGCAAGAACTCTAAAAGAACATGGACTCCCATAGCTGAATGATCGGCGAAGGAAACCAACCATACACATGGCCTTCGAACAAATGTACTCAGTATTTTGGCAAGTTTGGCGAGTGGAGAAATCATCCGTTATCCATACGCCAAGATCTTTAGAGCTCGAAATATTATTAATAGTTATTAATAATAGTTAACGTCTATTAATAATAGTTATTATTATCTATTAATAATAGTTAGCTATTAATAATAGTTATTAATAATAGTTAACGTCTAAATAGTTATTAATAAACATTAATAACTATTAAGAACACAAGCCTAATATAAACTCTATGTTTTGTGAGCTGGCAAATGACCATTA
Organism: Pomphorhynchus laevis; assembly: GCA_012934845.2. NCBI lineage: Eukaryota > Metazoa > Acanthocephala > Palaeacanthocephala > Echinorhynchida > Pomphorhynchidae > Pomphorhynchus > Pomphorhynchus laevis. The sequence goes on along the minus strand of WNNJ02001162.1, from coordinate 23,490 downwards.
ACGAGAATGCCTTGTATCGATTAAATAATTCGATGATCTACTTAGCGAATAAGAATACTACAATAATTTCAAAATTGTAAGTCTTACAACATTTAGACTATTATAAATTCATTTTTATAATTTATTGTTCTTCTAATTTGTCATTATATTGTCATTCTAAATAAACTCTTGGTTTCATTTAGGTTCTGTTTTCTTTGTTTTATCTTTAGTCTATGCAAAAATTAACCCATTTTTATTTACACCTTCCTTTCATTGATTTTTCATGACCTTATTTTTTTATCTTTACGCTCCCGTGAATATATTCTTATGTAACTGAATATATCCTTATGTATTCGTGAATATATTCTTATGTACTTATATTTCTCTTTACCTGGGAGTTGAATTGATCAAAAATTTGATGGTAGGTATATTCGACTTCGATGATTCAAATAACATGAAAAAATCAACGTGTCCATAATTGAAAAATTTGAGAAAACTGTTTCTATTTCAAAATATAATTTTTATCATAATTTTTTTGTTAACTTTTACCTGATATACTTTTTATATGCTATTAACAATTGTCCATTGATGAGGTATTTAACGTTTCAGGTCGTAAAATCAACGTGTCCATAATTAAAAAATTTAAGAAACACGTTTGTATCTCAAAAAATAATTTTAGGAAATATTTAGTTAAATATCGCCTTTTCTGGTTCTTAAATTTTTCATAACGTAAGGTATTAGTAAGATACGTACGTGCTTAATTGGATTTTAACCCAGGATAATCATATTTCGAGATATTTATTTTTTTAGAAAAAAAAATAAAAATGTGTAGTGAATATTACGACCTGAAACATTCAATACCTAATTAATAGATAATTGTTCATATCATATAAAAGTATATCAAGTACAAGTTAGCAAAAGAATTTATGATAAAAATTACTTTTTGTTGAGATAACATTTTTTCTCAAAGTTTTAAATTATTGACACCAATTTTTTCATATTATTTGAATCGTCGAAGTCAAATATACCTACTATCAAAATTTTTAGATCAATTGTCGCAAACTGTTCGAACTTCGAAATTCAAACAGATTGAGGGGACATCACCTCACGTTAAAGACCCACATTCGTCCACGAAGAAGATTTGACACAATTGTCAATCGAACGTGGAAAAGCTGGAATAAGCTACCAAGTCAAGTGGTTTCGGCCTCCAGTATTTTGTCCTTCAAGAGAAATCTGAAGAATGTACTAACTTAAAACAATCGGATTTTCATTGATATTTTTTTAACCCTGTACCCAGCCTGTACGAGCTCTACGCTCTTTTGCTGCTGTTGTATTTAATAATAATAATAATTCAACTCCCAGATGAAGAGAAATATAATGTTCAATTAGGGATGACTTGTTCAATTTAGATTTTCACCATAGCAATGACAAAAATAAATCATTTTGATAAAATGTTTTAAGTTTAAATAACTCTTTATTGTCGTCCAAAAGGTTTCCAAAACGATGTAAACTATTAAGACGCGAATTTCGCCTCCAAGCAAATCCGCTCAAATAAAGGTCCATTCATCCTTTATTTTTTGCCTTTTCCTTCATAAAATGTTTTAGTGTACGCCATTCTCATTTTTTAATTATGGACACGAGGAATAACTCTTTACTGTCGTCCAAAAGGTTTCTAAAACGGTGTAAATTATAAAAGCGCGAAGTTCGCCTCCAAGCATATTCGCTCAAATAAAGTTCCATCTATCCTTTATTTTTTGCCGTTTCATCTATAAAATGTTTTAATGAACGTCATTGAGACTCAATTCGCTGAATATGGCACCCTAGAAATTTAGAATAATATGTACACATGTTAAAGAATCGCTGGTACCTGAGATTAGATCAACAAAATTTTGTTAATGGTTAACCGTTAAATGGTTGTAACCATAATCTTCTAATTTGATATAACCTCTCGAGCAATCGCTGTGAATGATACTACCTAAATAAATAAGTTACATTAATCTTTAATTAATTTTCTATTATGGACACTGATTTTTTTATATTATTTGAATCGTCGAAGTCAAATATACCTACTATCACAATTTTAGCTCAATTCAACTCCAAAATAAAGATAGATACAATGTTCAATTATGGATGACTTGTTCAACTTAGTAATGATAAGATGAAGGATTCGTAATAAAATTTCGATACTACTAAAATTATTACGACCTGAAACCTTAAATACCTCACCAATAAGCAAATGTTCATAACATTTTAAAAGTATATCAAGTAAAAGTTAACAAAAGAATTATAAAAAAAATTATTTTTTGAGATAAAAAATTTTTCTCAAATTTTTCAATTATGGACACTGATGTTTTCATTTTATTTGAATCATCGAATATAAAATTTTTTAGATCAATTCAACTTCCAAATAAAGAGAAATACAATGTTCAATTAGGGATGACTTGTTCAATTTAGATTTTCAACTTAGCAATGATAAAAATATATCATTATTATGAAATGCTTTAACTTAAAATAACTCTCCATTGTTGTCCAAAAGATTTCCATAACGATGTAAATTATTAAGACGCGAATTTCGCCTCCAAGCATATTCGCCTAGATAAAGGTTCATCCATCCTTTATCTTATTGCCTTTTCCTTCATAAAATGTTTTAGTGGACGCCATTTTCAAACTTTTCAATTAGGTACGCATTGATTGTGTCCATAATTATGCACTACACATTTTTATTTTATTTTTTATTTTTTTTCTAAAAAGTAAAAATTAAAAATCTCGAAATATGATTATCCTCGCTTAAAAGCCGATTAATCACGTACGTATCCCACTAATACTTTCCGTTATGCAAAATTTGAGAACCGGTAAATACCCCTGAATGATTTGTAGTCCTGATTTTTTGTCGAATTTGTACTGCCTCTTTTTTAGATTCGTGTATAAGTATATGACGAATGTTTTGATCCGAATTCTCTATATATTTGATGCAATTGTCTCCGTTTAATTCTGTTACAACAGTGTTTAAGAGAGCATCATGGTTGGCTAGCGATGGTTGAAAATTGTCTTCAAGGACAGCATAGGTTTATCAGATGATGATTGTCCTTTTTGCTCGATGAGTATTTCCTCAGTGTCAGCGAACACAGTACATCGATTTTTACAACGAGAACATGGACAAAATCCACAGTAAAATGACATACCTTTCGAGCTCAAGTCAATTAATTTAAAAACTGTAATATGTGTCCATACGTCAAAACCAACTGTTTCACATGCTACTTGTATTTCAATAAACTCCAAAATACTATTGACAACATTATTATATTTCACTTGTTTGATTTTAATGTTCTTTTTGACCATTTTTCAATTGTATGTATCTTGGAATGTTAATCACAGCTAGATGTTCTTTTTATCAACATTTTGAACTTAAATGTGATAAAATTGTGAAGGCAACATCTGGACTGTCCGAACTAGGCAAATTATCTTTTGAGGCAGGGTTACGATATTTTTATATAATGTTGCTTCCAAGACTACAATATGGACTAGCTTGTATCTGGGTAGACTTGACTTCAGAAAACTTTTACCAGTTAGATAAGTGCCTGTCAAGATTTATAAAAAGGTTTGTAGGCGTATCTCCAAAAACTTCATCCACGGCTGTTCAAGTTCTAGCAAGGTTGCCTCCTTTATCAGTTTCATTGCAGAAAGAGATGAATCTTCCTTTGACTGATGGTTTTCTTAAAAATCTAAATTTATTCGACGGCAAAGTACTTAAACTTGATCAGGATATCTATCAGACTCCTGCTTTTCTTCAAACAGCTTGGCGTAGCCCTCTCGCAAGTAAGCGCACTTTAATCTGGAGAGCTTCGCTTGATGGATATCACCCCAAGTTCTGTAAAAAAGGAAGAATCATACATGAACGATCATCAACTTGTGTATGCTGTTTTTGCAACACAGCATATGCTCATCACTCTTACATGTATTTTCCTGTGCTCATTTGTCTTGTTTATCTTTAAAAACAATAGATACGCTGAAGTGGGGGTAGGCTTATAGGCGTATTTCGGCTGATGATGCGTACCTGTGTCACGTACAATCAATTCGAGCCAATCAATGAAATTTTAAGCAGCTCAAGAAATAAGAAGAAAGACAACTGTTCTGACTTTATATTTGTTATCTTATAATCTTTTTTTATATGCCCAAGCCGAAAGGCGGAGTGGCTTTAATAAATCACTACATTATTATAATATTTATTATATTATAATAATGAAGAGTGTAAATATTATATTTATAATAATAAATATATTATTATATTATAATAATATATTTATTATATTATTATAAAATATTTATTATATTATTATACACCATATATTAAAATATGGTGTATTAATATTATCACATACAAGACGTTAACTGAGAAGTTGTTTTGCCTGATCAAAAAACAAAGTTTACAAATTAATATCAGTAAATTATATCAGTAAATTAATATCAGGTAATCAGTAAATTTTCTACATCAAAATCATTTCCATGGAAGTGCGAGTGTCGATTCTTCATCCATGCTAGACACAGTCATCCTGACAGTCATCCCCGCTCATTTAGCACAAGAATTATTACATACATGGCGTTAGCTGAGAAGCTGTTTTGCCTGATCAAAATAAGTTTACAAGTTAGTATAGGGTAACCAGTAAATGGTACGCATCATGATCATTTGAACTAGCAGGATTCAAGATATCCGTAAAAGTGCGACTTTATCCCTTGTGCACACAGCCGAATGTGTAGGACGTTCCAGCCCTAAAGCATATCCTTGAACCTCTCTTCAGTACCGATTCATATCGAGCAATTCTCGCTTTGTGGTAAGAAAGCATGCAGCGATGATCTCCAGATCATCGCTGCATGACTGCATAACTCCATACCAGGGCGGACTAGTGAAGAAAACAAGATAAAAAGCATTGGATGTGACAGTCTATGAAATGTATTTTTGATGTAGTACAATGCCTTTGTTGCGTGTACAAAGAGAGTAATGAATTATTACATACAAGTCCTTATGATGTTCAACTTCATTTAATAACGCATTAATAATGCGATACTGGAACGACGAGGTAGTCTTCCCCATTATCAACAAAACACAACATTAATCCGTGTTGTGAGTCCGGGAGAATACTGTTTTTCTTAAGATGAAGTCGAATCTGCTTCAAAACTATATAGTACTACGAGAATTTTGGTAAACACTAATTTCGGTAAACACCATACTCAAGTAAGGATAATAAGGCGAATTTTGGTAAACACTAATTTCGGTAAACACCATAATCAAGTAAGGATAATAAGGCGAAAGTATGACGAAATAACAGGTGGATGCTTATTTTGTATTGTGACTACAAAGGTATTCTTCCAAATGCCAGGAATAAAGGAATGTTTCAGGTCGTGGGAACAAAAGTTAGATGCTGACAGAGAAGACAAGCTAACGCACGAACCAGAAAAGGTGCAATGTCATCAGGGCCCGGATAGCCAAATTGCATTAACGCTAACAATTCACTGTAAATATCATCTGCTTCAATCTCGATCGCGCAGTCTCGTATAGGAACAAGAACCTCCTACGAGACGGACTGATTTTATAGTCTACCGTAGAGTTACATGGAACTGCGAAGATCTTTCTAGATAATCAGCAATCTGTAGTTCCTTTGTTAAAACTTCATCCGATGAGTGAATAGACTTAATTCCTGTCTGAACGCTTCGAGAACACCGAACGTAGGATTAGAATATCTTCAGATTATGAGAAATACACATCGCGATGTTGTTCTGTAATGATTGTCTCTTTTAATTTTAGCATGTTACAAAAATTCAGAGAAACAGTATACTCAATACGAAGAGACGAATATGTTTTCGACCTACGCCATAATCTGTTTCGAACTTTCAGGGCTGACAGGACCTGATAGTCAAATCAAGGAGGACGCGAGATAACCGATTTAGGTAACTGCAATTGAGCGAAAACATTGGACAATCGCAATAAGCGGGCGGTATAAAACTCCATTTGAAGTTGCTTAATGTCAACTTTAGCCCAATTTATTTTCATGATCTGAGTGAAGGGTGAAGGCAGATCGTCGTGGCAAGGTACGTACCATGACAGTAAACGGTGATCACTGTTACCTACTGGTGGATGATAGCAGATGTTGGAAATATTACCAATAACTCTTGTAAAAACTTAGTCAAGAATAGATCGAGAGCCGATGTACGTAGGATGACAAACATGCTGAACCAGCATCAAGTCGAAGAGAAGGAAACTACCGATTTCCTTTCACGTCGAAGGCAGTGACAGCAAACCCCAACCTTCCCAATCAATGTTGGGAAGGTTAAAGTCACTGATAAGTAAAAATCGAGTAGAGGAACATATACGACATAGAATGATCGAAGTAAGTTCAAATCCGAGAAGGCTGAAGGGAAACGATACAACATACACGCATAAATTTTGACCCTACCTCGAATAATGCATAACGAAAGGCCTTCAAAGGAAGAGTTAATGGAATGCTAAAAAGTATGTCAGACACACCTATGCTATTGTGAATGCACACGGCTACATCATCTCCTCGTCTACCAGTTTGACGATCCGAACGTTGCAAATAGTAGTTGGGAATCCGAACAACGTCGTTCAGATTGGGATGCAGCCAAGATTTACAAATACAGAAAACGCCATACTCATTTTTCAAGACAACATATTTTAGCTCAGTATATTTGGCCACAAGACTGCAGACATTTGAGTAACCAAAATATATGTTGCTATTATAGAAAATCTAATAGATAGAAATAATATCACTAAAATTAGCAGGATCATCTGAACGAAACCCATCTGGGCAACAATCTTTGCCCATACCAAAGGTTGCCACCGAACTATCGTACAACTAGAAAATTTCTTACACAGAGGTTAGATTCGCCATCGCTGTCTGTTGTGCAATTCTATAAAGGTATCCTTTCTCCTTACCCATTCCTCGGGAAATAAATCTTGCAATATATGAAAGGAAGAGTCGAGTAACCGAGATTTACGATGAAGCAGAAAATCGACATGTTCCCTGGAACTGAGAACAACTTTCAACAACCTAGGTTTCTAGGCTATTCTTTTACCCAGACGAAAACTTGACAACTAGGCTTTGAGCAACAGAGAGGTTTTACTGTCAATTATTTTGGACAGAATTGTACGGATAATCTTAACGTCATCATCTAGCCTAGCCTGAGCATACCACTACCCGATTCTTTAACTCTGGATATAATGATATTATATTTTTTATCTGAAATGGATTGTTTTCTACTTAATGTGTTGCCTGAGGAAATCAAATCAGCTAACTGAGTCTACGTATTTAATATAATTATAAACTAAACAAAACATAATAATGCTAAATCAAAATTTTAATAATTAAATAATAAAATTAATAATTGTTTTTAGATTTTCTATAATTTAAATCAAGTTAAAATAAAAAATTGAAATTTAAAATAAACGTCATTTTTATGAATTGACTAATAGATAACAAACTATGTATCAGAATAAGGATTAGAGGTCATCAGGAGGAACTGCTATGTTATCAGGTTTCGGCCCCTAACTCCTCTACCCAACATAGCAGCGGGGCCAAATACATGCTAATGATGTATTTCCTATGAAATAACTATCTGGTATCTTATTATAATACAAAGTATATTATTTATTATCCATCCATAAAAATTTGGCACTTAAGAGTTTAAATTAATTCTTTATATTATTGTGTTGATTTATATATTTTACTATTTTGTGCTTGATGTTATTTTTATAGTAACCAAGTTTAAGATATGCATCTATTAAATTATTTAAATGATTTTGAAGAAAACCAATATCGTTACAAATTGTTGCAATTCTTAAAATTTCATTATTTAATGTATTATATTTTATATTATATGGTATACATGAATGCTCATGCAAAAATATGTTTCTTGTAAATTTAAATGTCATCTTTACGATATAAATTAATAGTAGTTTTAGTTAATGTTAATTTAATGTTCATATCTAGATATACACCTTTATCATTAATATTGGTTTTGTTAAGAATAAGGCTTTCTGGATAAATTTGTTCGCTAATTGAATAAAAATTGTTAGAATTAAATACACATATATCATCAATGTATCGAAACATATATTTAATGTATTTATATAGTTTAGATTTAGTTTTTACACAGTTATAAACGAATTCATATTCTATAAAGCTTAAAAACAAGTCAGCTATAATTGGGCTACTATAGCCTCCCATTGGAAACGAAAGAAAATAGCACTTGGACACGGACGTTGTAACATTAGTTGTTACACATGGTTATTATTCTAAACAGTAAGGTTTCCAGATTAAAGAAATTTATTAAACGACTAACCAGCACAGCCAGGGAGATAAATTATGGTTCAATTAAAAGCATTGGGCCTATTGATTATGAAATCAATTTAAATAAAAGTAAATTAAAATTAGAGATTATAAGACTTTAGTCAATTGGATACATCATCTGTAAATAGCTTGATAATCTCAGAAAATAAACTCGAGAAATTTGTTTCCAAAAGAGTGACCCTGAACAAATTCTAAGGTTTCTTAAGCTCCTTTTGTTCCACTGCCAACTATTATATGATGTAATTGGGATAATATTGACAAATTGTTTCTTCTAAATTTAAATATGTCATCTTTACGATATAAATTATGAGTAGTTTTAATTTATGTTAATTTAATGTTCATATCTAGATATACACCTTCATTATCGTCAATATTGGTTTTATTAAGAATGAGGCTTTCTGGATAAATGTGCTCGCTAATTGAATAAAAATTATTAGAATTAAATACGCAAATATCATCAATGTATCGAAACATATATTTCATATATTTATATTGTTTAGATTTAGTTTTTAAACAGTTATGAACAAATTCATATTCTATAAAGCTTAAAAACAAGTCAGCTATAATTGGGCTACTATTACCTCCCATTGGAACACCTTTTACTTGTCTAAATATAGATGTCCCTACTTTTAAATAATTTTGATTTATTAAAATATTTAAGGATTCTATTAATTCAATTTTATCCATATATTTATATTTATTTGATGGTTTAATTTTTGTTAGATAGGCGCTATAATTATTATAACATCTATATGTATATTTTTTCCGATGAAAAAGAATGAACCAGTAGACGTACGTTCATGACTTGTATGCTATTTATTTCTCAAATGTAATGAACTTGAACAAAACTTTTTGTTTGTATTCTTTAAATTCACCAAAACAATTTTTTAACACTTTATCAGTATTTATCACTTTTCTGTGAAGGTTCTCCGGAACGTTTTCCTCGTGATTATTTCAGATCTATGGATTCAATTATTTTTTAAATAGTAGTATATTTGTAATCTTTATTATAAAATGTGTAAGTGGCTCGTGATGATAAAATTTATAAATTAGGCTTACACAATTGATATAGGACCTCTAGAGTAAAATGTACTAGTAACTACTTAGTGTATCTAAGTTGACTTAATAATATGATATATGTTGACTAAATAATATCATATTATATTAATAATATAATATGTTGACTTAATAATATCATACTTAATATGATATTCATCATATTTTCTCACTAACTCTTATGTACATACAATTACAATCTTTAGAACGGGGTAAATACGAATAAGCTAAGCCAAGTCGCTTTATTTCTAATAAATAGTTTGAATTTGACAAGATGTACCTTTGCCTTTAAAGGTGAATAAGTATCACCACCTTAAAGCTTAATTTCGTCATAATTAAGCTTTTTCATTGTACCTTAATCTCGTCAATTTAATCTCGTCGCTTTTAATAATAATATATTTATTTAACGTGACAAATGCTTGCCAGCTGCACGCTTACAAGTTTACTAACAAGCGAAAAATGAAAAAGTCAAGCACATAAATTGTTTAAATTGTTTAAATGTGTACGGATTTGGTGTTTGAAGCACGGTATATAGGTTGATTGGCGTATATGAACGGGCAGATGATTCCAAAAAAGGAGCAGTCACAATAAAGGGGCGGAAGCCAAAGAAGGTAGAGTATTTCTGGACATGAAAAAAAGAAGGGAATTACGGGAACGCAAGGAACAGTAAACATGACGAGAATTATCAAGAAAAGGAAGGTTGAGAAATGAAGGGGTATGAAAAGTTACAAGGCTGAAATCAATGAGAAGAAGACGAATTTGATCACGAGAAAAGTGAAGTCTGAATAAAGGAGCGGAAGCTAAAGGAGGTAGAGTAGTTTGGGACATTGAAATAAGAGAATTACGGGAACACTGAATTGTAAACAGGACAGGAATTATCAAGAAAATGATAGTTAAGAAATGAAGGGGTATGAAAAGTTACAAGGCGGAAAGCAACGATAAGAAGACGAATTTGAACACGACAATAAATTGTAGGCAAATCGAGAGAAGCAAGATGGTAGGATGTATGATCAAAACGACGAAGACGGAAGAGAATTCGGACGGCTGCGTTGACGATGCATTGTAGGGGAAGAAGAGTGGATTTAGGTGAGTTGGAAAATAGACTAAGACAGTAATCAAGCCTTGAGAAAATGAGAGAAAATATGATAGTCATACAAAAAGGAAAATCGATCAATCTACGAACTTGACGGAGGTTGCGGAGTTTTAAGGTCGATGAGCATACTTTATCTTTAATGAAAGGTTTAAGTATAAGTCGGTTGTCGGAATGGATCCTAGAAAAACGAGATTATCGACGATGAGAAGAATTGTAGAATTTAATAGGAATCCTGAATAGGGCATAACACGGATTTTGTCCTTGTCGCTCATGCCTTACCAAATTATAATGCGCTCGTGAAGATTGGGTTAAGTATGTCGCTAAAGGTTATTGCGTTGACGCAGTATTTCTAGACTTCAATCGAGCGTTTATTAGGGTTCCGCATCGAAGGTTGCTAGCTGTTCTTGAGAATTACAATGTTAACTCGATAATTCTTTACTTGATCAGAGATTTTCTCCACGTTAGATTATTTATAGTTGGAGTCGGACGGTGTCTGTTTTCTTTTCCAGTATTATATATACCAGAGTACCCAGGGATCTGTTCTGGGTCTATTGTTATTTAATATATGTCAATCAACTATTGAACTCGCTAAGTTGTAGAATTCTTGAATTTGCCGATGACATAAAAATGTGAAAGGTGATTAAGAATCTCGAAGATTATGAAGTTCTTCAGTACATGTTGAACCTCGTTCATCGTTGGTCCATACCAACAGGAATTAGTTTAAATACAAAAAATGTGCTTATATGATGTTTGGTCGTAGAAACGTGTACCATGAATACTATCTCGATGAAGAGTTCATTACGAATACTGCGACCAGCAAAGATCTCGGTATAATGGTGCAGACGAATTTATAGACACACGCGAACACCGATAGAATTTGTAATAAATCTCGAAAAGTGTGTTACATTATAAAGAACTATTTAGAAAGTTAACTCTGCGCTGGTGTGACGATAATTGAATATGTTTCTCTGGCGGTCTTTCCTTGTACACGTAAATAAATTGACGATTTGGAGAGCATATCTCGTCGTTTTACGAAATTGTGCCCATATGTGCGACATCCTTCCTATCATTGTCGCTTAAGCAGTTTAAGGTTAGTATCTATACGCGAGAGGTTAATAATGTATGATTTTTTGGCTATCCATCGTATTGCTCATCAATTTGAGGCGTATCCTTCCGATTGTATTGTGTTTAATAAGAGAATGGGAAGTAGAGGACATTCCGAAAAATTGGTAGTTTTGAATCACTGAAGTTGCCCATCTCATGTCTGAATTTAACATAGAGCGATCAACGCTTGGAATAGTCTTCATAAAAACATAGTAGACATATCCGATGATAAATCATTCAAAGTAAAGCGTATGCGCTGGATAAGTTGCGAACGTACTCCTTCGCTGGTGAACTACTCGTGGTGCTAATCGTTTCTGTGACGAAGATTACTAATGCGCACTTTATTTTATTTTTGTGTTTTTCTATTTTGATTTTTTATGTTGTAGATATCTGTGAGCGGTCAAAACAGCCGTTTGGCTATAGATATGAAGTATAAATAATAAATAATGATACGGATGGAGGTTCTAAGCCAAGGCGTCGAGGAGCAATGATTCACATAATTTTGTATTTATTAGGATTCAGAAAAATACGAAGGGAAGAAAGATGATTGAAGATCGACGCAAGGGGAAGAAGAGTGGATTTAGCTCAGTGGGATAATAAACTAACACAGTGAGCAAGTCTTCAGAATTTAAAACTGTTTAAACCAATTTAAAACATTAATCAAGGCTTTTGCATTTCATTTTGTAACATTTGCGTTTTAGTAATTTAGATTTTCTTAAATAAATAACAACTGTTATAAAAACAGGCAAATTAAGACTGTTAATGCTTTGAGTTCTTTCTTCTTTGGATTAGCAGCAGTCTTCAATAATAATTTACGCACTACGTCCAGTGGGATCTGAGCCATCCAATCACACCAACACGCCGCCTTCCGACTGAACCATCCGGGGTCTTTCACCACCTCGAAGAATTCAGTCTAGGCGAACTATGTTCGGTAATCTCGAGATGAGGAGCTTGAGAAATCTTAGTATTTGCTCTGGGAGACGTCCTCTTGAAAAGAAGACTAATCCCGAGATAGCCAAAGTACCCCAGAGGTGCACTTTGGTTTTCCCATTCAATGACAGATGCTGAGCCCGTTTCAGGGATCATCTAGCTTTCTTCAGGATACGTTTGAGTATATCCAGGTCAGCTTTCGCTGACCAATTAACCGTAACGGTGAACTCCAGATATTTTACTGGACTCGTAAATATGGGGAGTGATTGAGGCTCCAAAATGGTAGAGAATGAATAGTGTGCTAGTCTCTTGAGCTTCTTTATTTAGAGAAGTTGAGAACAAGAGTGAATATGGGTAGCTTGTCTTTTAATCTTAAAAAGAAACGGCTGATTCCAAAGACTAAATCGTTGCACTTGCTTCCAAAGAACAGAGATGTGGTATCATCAGCGTATACAACAACATGTTTATCGCGTAGAGATGTTGATCATAGAGATGCCGTCAAATGCAGCAGAAAAGTCAAGGAAAACAGCCACAACTAGACGAGGGCTATTATCCCGACAAAACTGCTCCACCTCACCAACTGCTGAATAGACCGAGCGACCTTTGACGAATTCATGAAAACCTAGAGGGATCAAATTACGCCTACTTAAATAGTCGCGGATTTTTCGCGCAAGCGCTTTTTCGTAAATCGACACGAGGGCATTTTGAATCGAAATAGGTCGCAGATCTTTAGGTCATCTGGCGGAAACAGAGAGATTAGGGAGGTTAAGCAATTTCGCTAGGGCAGCAGACTTGTTAAATTTACTTCGATATAATTTAAAATGGCTGCATTTGCTGCTCCATGCAGGATAGGTCCCCCTACAGTTAGAGCATAATGGAGTGCCACACATTTTCTCCTGTCAACATAGCCGGATACTGGGGGAGCCACACACCCCACATGTCAATGGCTCACTGCAGCTGGTGGCTCAGTGCCACCATTTATGGCATTGGCTGCAGTGAGGATATGTGAACTCTTCTTTGTCGATGATAGAAAATCTGAGATTAAATCCTATGAAGGGATTTCAAGCTGAATTAGTCAGCAATTTATACCGCTCTAGGGGAGCGGAACAAAATCTAACTGATATTGGGTGTCCGCTCTTGCCCATTATTGAATTGTAGTTCGATATTTTATGTTTCTTTTAGCAATTCGACATCATTCTCTTCCGTTTGACATGGAAGGTTAGATACTTTTAGCGTGGCAAGTATGGGTTTAGAGTATATGGACTCATACTCCAACAGGTAAGATTCGAACTTTTTAATATACCCTTTTAAGAGGTCTGAGGTCGCAAAAGATATCTTTAATTCAGTTTCATATAGTTTGACCGAGTTAAAAATGACTCTGCTTGATAATGGCTCGGTAAACGGCCGTAGGAAGAAGTTAAACAATAAATGCCTTTCCATAGGCTTTTTGATCTTTATAATGATCAAATTGTTTAGTTTTGGGATGTGGGGAAGTACATCTCCACCCCTAGCAACAATTGAAAACTCACTAACCTTTGGATCAGGCGATTTAAGACCAACATTTACCTTTATTTCTTTTTTTTGTTGTTTTATTTCTAGCAATTCGACTGGGAAACTGATTTTTTCACAATCCTTTGTTCCTCCGACACGCTTGTTCATATTCAGTTTAAAATTGTTCATATTATTTTATGACAAAAAAAACTGCATTTGATCTAGTCGCATTATATTCAAATTAATGTAGTGGTTACTTTTGCACACAATTTCGTAACTTTTGTATTTAATAATTTTTTTAATTGCATGGGTGATGATAGGGAATAAAACGGTAAAAAATGACTTCCGCTAATACAAACTTCAAGGTTAGTACAATTTCAACTGTTATTTCGCCGGGCGCGGGGGTAATTCCCCTCATCCCTAAATTAAAAAATCCAACTATAATTACCCGCAAAGAGCCTCTAGAGAGGCATAAATTATTTAGTTTATTCCTAAGAAAATTTGTCTCGAACTACAACAACCGTGTTCTTTTCAACGCAGTCAAGATATTTGAGACAGAGGTTAAGATTTCCTTTACTTCTGGAAACTTGGCTATAGAATATATAAAATACTTCAAGGAGAATCTCTCTTATTTGGGTGACATTTAATTCAAGACGATCCTAACCATGCTCAATATTAACAATTTCCGCCTTATCAGGAGGAAAGTGACATGATTGCCCTTAAGACGACATTCAATCTTTCTTCTGTTAGGACAATTACAAGTAAAATTGGGATGGCGCTTCCCATAGCGTTCTGTACCACTTCAGCCGACCACGGGGACGTGTTGGCCAATTCGGCCTGTAACCCGTTCCTGGGTTATAATCTCCGCTTTACTGTACTTGACTATGATGACCTTACATACCCACATTGCAATGTATGTCACATGTGGGTGCATTGGGATTCTAGCTGTGTTGACGCTAAGACCTCTGGGGTATGTTCCCTCGCCTTCTGGGCGAGTCTTATTAAATGAGTGAAATGCGACACTCAGCGCCTTTGCTCAAACCGCAATGGTTCCAATCCGGCGTGGTCTCGGAAATGTGCGGTTTTTAAAGAATACGTAGGGACTTCACTCGTCCTTCATCTACTCAAGCAAAACTTTCGGTTATAACCAACTGTGCGCATGCCAGGATGTCCGATAATGACATTCTTCTGATCATTGAAGCCAGTAAGCGTGATATTTTATCCAACATGCAGGCCATGTTAACTCAATTTGCTTCAACTTTAGGCTTGTCACCAGCGATCAAGCCGATTAATGTTCCTGCTTCCAATAAAAGAGGGGATTCGACCCATTCTATTTCTCTTCCGAAAGTGGGGAAGTTGCTCAAGCAGAAGCTTAATGGCAAAGGAAATGATGATAATGTCTGTGGGCAAGTGCCCACTCTAGATAGCGCTAGTGATGGAGGGGGTAACCCCTCTGTCCCTAGCGCTGGTTGGCGTGTTACTCCTAAATTTTTATTTCACGAGCAACGAAAAAGAGCAAAATATGGTGAAAGTGTTGCGCGTCTGGAAAGAGCCAAATTTATGCCGATTGTGTCGGCATCAAACGGTAGCATTGGGCCCTCTGCATCGAAGGTATTGAAGAGTATTGCATAACTAAAGGTGTCTCGCTCATCATTTCTATACAGTGATTGCATCAACTATTTAAGACACAGAATTGGTTTTGCGCTAGCAAAAGTATCATCAATGTGCATACGATATGCCCGTTCTACAATAAACAACCCTGTTGTCATAGCTGATAAAAATCAAAAAGATAACAACTTAAATAAATTTTATATAAGAATTTCATAAGGCCCATTTGAGGGTAACCATTGTTTCTTGTATTATCAGTAAATAAATGTGTTATTTAAAAAAATTAAAAATATTATGAAAGCGAATGCAAAAGTGACGAGAATAAGTGATAAATCCTAGATTTGTATGATAAAAATGTATAGATTATCAACTCTTAAGACAATTCGTTGTCATTGATTTAACACGTTGCCAGTAATGATTTGTCCTGTTATATGCTCGAGAATTGCAATATACCTTTGAGAAGTCATCCCTAATTGATTTTAAGAAACCTTGTTAACAAGATTTTTATTTGATATTAGATATATAATATGATATATTATATCGAAATGCTTGATTAATTTGATAATATATCATAAGATAGACAACAGTAAAATTTCATTTGTAATTTATTTATTTTTTAGTCGACGAAAAAGCGACTGATCATTTTAGATATTTTCCTTATCACCTACTGAGTTGACTCTCAGTGTTTCTTTTGTAAAAATTAAAGTAAATTTTATTAATAAACATATTATGTACTTTCAGCTAATTTCAGATTACAATGCCGGGAATTCGAAATTACGGTAAAGGTGACGATCGCCCTCATTGGGACAGTAAGATGATACTTAAGTTAAACATTTTGCAAGTCATTTCCTCTTTTCCGTACTTTTTGTCCTTCTGTAGACAAGAAAGAACATCGCAATAGTTCAAGCAAAGTTGGCAAATCAATGTCAGAAAGAAGCTCTGGCCTTTTTAGCGCGGAAGACTGGATGTGTAAATCATGCGGCAATATAAACTGGGCCCGTAGATCCATTTGCAATATGTGTAGTTTACCCAGAATCCAAAAATCTGAAGCACGAACTGGACTTGGTGGAGGATATAATGACCGAGAAGCTGTCGAGTACATACGACGCAATGAGTCTGATGACGAATATGATGAGGTGTGTGCGAATTTGCAGTAAACTGCTACAAATAACTGTATTTTATTTGGATAGCTTTTGAATAATTTAATAAATAATTGCATGTATAAATTAAAATCAACTATAAATTATTCTACTTGCTAAGATAATAACTATTAAATTAATCTGAAAGAATGAAGTTAAACGATATCAGTATTTATTTAAATTAATCTAAAAGAATTCAGCGTGAATGATAGCATTTGGATTACTCTAAATAAAGCTTTAAAAAATTTAAATCGTTTTCATATAATTGAAATTTCTGGAAGTATTTTGCCATGTCTATAAAATTGATCTGGAAGAATTTAACTTGAATGTTTACAATTGTGCTGCTCTGCTAATTCTGGATTTACATTTTTTATTTTTCAATTTTATCTTTAATTTATTTAGTGTCGGTGTTCAGATACATTTCGTTAATGTCAAGTTTGATATTTGTACAAATTGTGTAAAATAATGTTTCACCAACATCTCTATTCAACTAAACTTGTATTTTATGTATTTAGTTTCATGTTAATAAAGAACAATTGAAAATCAACTAGATATTTGATCAGTTTTAAATATAATGTTCATTTGTAAACTGGTTTACGTCATTATTGTGAATTTAATCTGTCCCTTTTTTATTTACTTAAGTTCGGTAGACGGCGTCGATCACGAAGAACATCAAACATCCCGAATAGCCCAGATAAATGTCATACTATAGATCGAAAAAAGTCCGATCAGTTAGTGGATGAAGATGAAGAAGACGATGAAGAATTTGATCCGTCAAAATATGCTTTGGACTCTGACATAGATGATGCTCAGGATGATAGGTAAAATAACCATGTTATGTGAAACGCTTAAAGTCTTAAAATGCAATTCAAACATTTGCAGACTGAAAATGATGATGATGCAAATGCATAATCGATTTTTCTTAAAGAGCAATTTTGTTGATAAAATTTATGATATTAAACTAATTACAAGGGATCGGTATACTAATCCTTGCTGAATGATCTGAATAATATTTTATCATAATCCTTTTATTTTATTGTAACTTTGTGAATTCTTATTTTGAGCTGATAAAACAGACATCTTTTTACTTATATTTTATTTATTTTTAGCAGATAAAACATTTAATTATCGTTTTACTTATTTCACATAACTTAAATATATTTATATATTTATATGTTTATATTTATATAATTATATATTTATATTTATACGTATATTTATATGTTTATATATCTTTAGCCAAAGTAAGTCTAATTCACAACGGTTTAAGCCAACTGTAAGGTTTGTCGAACTCCAGGATTTCTTCTTTTGTAATTCTTATTTGATTTTTAGATCCCGATCTAATAGTCGAGAAAACGTCATTTGAGTGTTTCAGTTTCCCAAAATGCAAATATAAACTAATTTTTTTAATGTTTCAATTGTGTTGTTAAAATTTAGAATTATAAACATTATCTGTTTTAAAAGTCAATTTAGAGTGATCATCAATCCAACTATAAAACGACAAATATTCTCATTCATTTGTCTGAACATATGTATAAAAAAATAGATGATCTATATTTGATTAAATAAATCGTATTAGAATAAAATAAGCGTTTTTATTCTATTTCAAGTGAGTTATTACTCACAAGTTATATGACATAAGATTGCATTTAAACAATACTTTCCATGAGTTGAACGCCACAATGCGTTGAATTCCAAGACGTAAATATGTCAATCAAATAAAACAAACATATATAGAATTATTAGAGCTGGATCAAAGAAAAGAGGGGAATTTTATTTGTATTTCGCTAAATTCTGTTCGCATCTTTTGAAAATGAAGATGCTAACCAAAGATGACTTTCTGAAGATGCGGACATAAGTTAGCGAAATATCAAAAAATTACCTATTTTCTTTGATCCAGCTCCGATAATTCTATACGTTTGTTTTATTTGATCGAAATGTTTACATATGTCTTGGAATTTAACGCATGGCGTAAAACGATGATATATGTTCATTATGAGTTGTTTCTTGTCCCATTTTGTCAAGTGCGATAGAACACATTTCGTTTTGAGGTGGAGAAATAATATAATAATAAATATAATAATATAATAAGTATTAATATAATAATATAGTTAATATTATTATATTAAATATTGCAATATTAATTTAATATTATAATATTTAGTAATATAATATTATACAAATATTTTTATTAAAAATTACAATGGACAGTATTTTATTTTGCCAAAAATCATTATTCTAAATTAATATTATTAATTTAAATTAATTATTTAATTTTAATTTAATAATTAATTAATTATTTTTGATTAATTATTTAAATTAATCATTATTTTAAATCATTAAATTAATAATAATGCTTATTCAGTGCATTATTGGTTATATTATTATATTTTTGCTTACATTAATGCTTATACAATTAGTAAGCGAGCCGGCATTGAGTGCTGTTATTCGAACTCGTTCTTTTGTCTATTTCGTTTTCGATTGGTAGCTAATTTTGTTACCCCCTGCAGTCGTTTTTACCGTAGAGACCCTTGATGACTTATCGATCAGGCTAGGCCTTACCTGATCGCTTTGCCTACTAGGGACGCCGTAGTCCTGAGTTTAGAGCACTGCGACAGCCTTTTATAGTGTTGATGCGAAAAATATCCACAAGAAAAATATCATCCTCTTTGAAATATATTCACAAGACAAATATTACCCAATGTCTGCAGAACCGATTAAAATAAGCATGAATTATTTTAAATTCTTTTTCTTTAGCTTTTTCCGTGTAAGTACGGGGTCCGATGCTTTTGAAAATTGTCTACATTTGGTTGTATCGAAGGCGTATTTGGATACCAGACTTCCACTCATCTAATCATGACGTATAACGTCCATCCATCGCAGTTTTTGTCTTTTTATTGGGTGTTTTTCTAACACCTTGGTTATCTCCTCCTCTTTTTTATTTCGATTTCGTTTGGTTTCTTATTTGATTGCCTTCTCAGTAGCTTTTACTGCGGATACCCTTGATGACTTTTCGGTCAGGCCAGGCTGTATCTAAGCGATTAGCTTACCTGGGACGCCGTAGTCATGAGTTTAGAGCCTTTGAGACAGCATTTCATAATGTTGATGCGATAATGTAATATGCAATTATGCTTTTTTAAAAATATCCACAAAACAAATATTACCCAATGTCTGCATATCCCATTATATTAAGCACTATTATCTTTAATTCAGTAAAACAGCAAATCGATCGTTTACATTCCTTAGTCTAAAAGTCTTTAAACGCAAGCGTTTGTTCTATTTTATAAACATAAAATAAGATCATTTGCACAATCGTCAACAATGCGATCGTTACCACGAATCGTCATAGCATGCCGTTTAGGTAATGATTCACATGTCGGAATTTTAATATCTTTATTTTCTATTTCGGATCTACAAAACAATATATTACGGATGTTTACAATATGGCTAATAAATAATTGAGCTGTAATTCATGTAAAAGACAACGTTCTTATTAATTATTGTCCAAGCTTAACAACATCAGTAATTTTCAAAATCTTCTTTTGCCGCTAATCCTGTATGGAAGCGAAGTCGGTTCTCAATGTATGCATCATCTATTTTGCACTGTTGTGGGTTAGATCCTGGTGCAATCGTGTCCTAGCCACCTCAGCTAACTTTATTCGATGTGGAGAAGCAGCGACTTTACTCAGAGTCCATTCCGGATGACTGAATTCCTAACCTGATCTCCAAGGCTAAGACCAGCCACACTGCGAAGGAACCTCATTTCGGTCGCTTGTATCCTAGATATTATACTTTCAGTCATAACCCAAAGTTCATGACCGTAGGTTAAGATAGGAACGACTACGGCGTGGTAAACCACAAGCTTCGCCCAAAGACTCAATTCCCGCTTACCACGACAGACATGCACAAAGAACGCATTGCTGCGTAAGCTGCACAAATCCGCTTCTCAATCTCCTTAATGTTCCTGCCGTCCCTCGAGAACAATAACCCAAGATCCTTAACTCAAGAATCTTAGCAAATAGCTTACCAGTTTGGCTAAGAAGAGTGATGCTCAGATTATTGGATGTTACTCTTCGGTGACCTTTCTTAAAGATCGGTACCAATACCCCCAGTCGCCACTCAATAGGAACCTTGCCCAACTTTAATCCAACATGGAAGATGCGTGTTAGCCACTTCATGCCAACAACGTCGAGAGCTTTTAAAGCTTCAATTCAAATCTCGTCTACTCTAGAAGACTTGCAATAACGAAGTTTTTTTAATAACAGCAATGACATCTTCCAAAGAGATGAGTTCTTCCGTTTATTCTAAAGACTCTACTTCTACAAGAGAAGGCATATCCATCGGATTAGGTAGACTCCTAAAATGCTCTTTCCAACAACCAAAATTTCTTCAATGTCAGTCAGCATATATTCTCTCTTGTCATAGACAGTTTGAGAAGTTTTCTGCTTTCCATAACGAAGGTTCCTGATCGTCCATCAGAACATCTTCGAAGCTGACCTATAATCAAGTTCTAAGTGCTCTCCAAACTTATCCCAAGCCGCCTTCTCTGCTTTTGTAACTGCTAGAGCTAAAGCTTCATTTGTCCTTAAGTCCTTGTCTACAGCTTCCACTGATTTATCTGACAAAGATGTCTTAAAGGCCAGCTTCTTCTGATCGACAAAATTTCTAACTGTTGGTGTCCACCAAGTAGACTGAGTATTTTCTCCGCGACAAGTACCTAATGCCTTCGAGCCACAACTTTCCACAGTTTCTTTGGCAAGTGAGGATCTGAACATCTCCCATTCCTGATCAATGCTCTTCACCTCTTCTAGCAATCGAGATACGTCCTCCCGGATGTAGCCAGAAAAACGTTCTTTGACAGAAACATCTGCTAAACGCTCCCAGCACGCCCTCACACAACGTTTGTGTTTATCAGGCTTTTCTAGCATCCGATCCTGCCATCGAAGTTTACTAACTACAAGGTAGTGATTGGTTGACAGCTCAGCTCTTCTCTTCACACAAGTGTCCAGAACATAACGTCGCAGATCAGATGAAATGATTACAAAATCGATCATTGATCTTTGACTGAGAGAATCGTGATGTCATATGCATCTATGAATCTCCTTATGTTCAAACATGGTGTTGGTTATGCCCAAATTGTTATGAGAACAAAAGTGCAATAATTTAACACCACTCGCATTCAAATTAGAGAGTCCGTTTCTCCCTAAGACTACTTCCAAGTGCTACTGTCACTACCAACATGAGCATTGAAGTCACCCAATAGAACGAGGGAATCTCCAACAGGAGTACTATCAAGCAGAGCCTGAAGATCTTCCACGAAGGCTGCGTATTCCGAGATAATGTCGGGAGCATACGCACACACAATAGTTATCCTCTTTCCAATTCTGAAAAATCGAATCATCATTTTGGAGTCATCGGAGTGATTTTGTTTGTTCGGTTATTTCCCGTTTTCAATATCCTTTGATGATCCAATATCGCTACTGTAAAAAACATGCCTCCGTGACTCTCTTCTTCCTTTTCGTCCATTGTCTAATCCGCCGTTGAAGTCATCGGATGGATCTGAGATAGTCTACGAAAGGACTATCACTACGGATGATGCAAGCCGGCCAATTATTTAGTCGTTTAATCGACGAATGTCGAGCATACGTTGCCTTGGCCGCTCCACGAAGAGAATAATTGTCAATAGATGCCAGTTTAATACTTAATCGACTGGCACTTAACGGCCCTGTAAAATTATAACAATAAAACTAAATATCAAAATAATTTCTAAAATAAATGCATTCTAAAATGAATATATTTTAATACAAAAATAATGTATTAAATTAAAAATGGATAGAAACAGATTAGGATATCAGTTCTCTGAGAAGATCTATTATCTTCATTTCAAAACATAAAGATTCTTATTAATGTATACATTAAAAACTAAATTATCAAAAATTATTTTAATTATTGAAATATATTGAATTTTACTAATTGAGTTGTTTAAACTGATGGAGCATTTAGAAGTTTCCAGTAGAAATATAAAATGAAATTTTAGTTTTCAATTCTGAAAACTAAAATTCAATTCTCAATTTGAATATTAGGAAAATGGTTGAAAAGGAAAGATCAAATTAATAAAGATATGTATACTGAACTTACTAAATTAAAGGATTACTAAACAACTATTGATAAAGCTAGTAATAACTTTGTCTTCATGTGTAAAAAGCTTTATTATGATATACTAATGAAAGAGGTTAATTCTAATGATTTAAATGTAAATCCAACATATGAACGTAGTGAGTTGAGTTTTGAAACAATTATTACAAGTCACTGTTCTATAATGGATAAAAAGGGTATAAAGGTTGAATCAGATAATAAAATTATACCTATATTATATTGGAATCCAAAATTACATAAAAATCCAATAAAACCTAGGTTCATATGTAGTGCGTAATCGAAATTAAATGTATTTCAGTATTAATTCTACAAAAGAATTTTTAGAACAGACATTTTCAAAATATAAATACATACTACGTATATATGAGATAAGATATTCTACATATATATGTTATAATAATATAAGGATCCTTAAATATTTTGATAAATCAAAATTATTTAAAAGTAGGGACATCTATATTTAGACAAGTAAAAGGTGTTCCAATGGGTGGTAATAGTAGCCCAATTATAGCTGACTTGTTTTTAAGCTTTATAGAATATGAATTTCTTCATAACTGTGTAAAAACTAAAT
>WNNJ02001161.1:0-17880 GCA_012934845.2 Pomphorhynchus laevis | reverse complement strand
AATTTTCATTTTATGATATTATCTAATATATATATATAATATTTATAATATATAATATATATTATATATAATATAAAATATATTTTATATCATAACATATATAATATATGTTATATATGTTACTATATATAATATAGTAAGGTCGTGTTGTAATAATCATCCTTGTGATGAACCCTTCTTAACTGTGGTGGAGGATCTCTGAACACTCTTAAAATCTGGACCCTACTGATGAAGCTCAATAAGCAGAAACCGGTCTAGGGATTTGATTGATGATGGACTGTGATGGTTTCCAATACCCAGTTTTGTCCGTTTCCCCCGTTTACTAATTAGTAACAACTATAATGCCGTATCGCTCTGCGATCCGGGGGCAGGCTGCAAAAATATTTATATAATATACTGCCGAATCACTTTTGTGATCGCCTGTGGACTTGAAGGTCGTGTTGTAATAATCATCCTTGTGATGAACCCTTCTAAACTGTGGTGGAGGATCTCTGAACACTCTTAAAATCTGGACCCTACTGATGAAGCTCAATAAGCAGAAACCGGTCTAGGGATTTGATTGATGATGGACTGTGATGGTTTCCAATACCCAGTTTTGTCCGTTTCCCCCGTTTACTAATTAGTAACAACTATAATGCCGTATCGCTCTGCGATCCGGGGCGGAGCAGTATTTATTATCTGCGACTTGGATCCTGTGACTTAATATGTATATATATATATATATATATATATATATATATATATATATATATATATATATATATATATATATATATATTGAATAGTTGCTAGGTCACACGAGGTGACTTTCGCATTGAAAACCAGCTACAGAATCCTTCCTTCATGATATACACTCGAATCTCGGATAAGTCAAATTTCAAAAGGCGAAGAGTTGGTAGTCAGCCTTCTGATGAGCCCGGGGCTACCAACATGTGGCAAAAAGCGGGCGAAACGAAAACGGCTGTGGCAATGTGGCCGTTAGTAGTCAGGGTGTATGGAATTGGATATCATGAAGGAAGGATTCTGTAGCTGGTTTTCAATGCGAAAGTCACCTCGTGTGACCTAGCAACTATTCATTATATATATATATATATATATATATATATATATATATATATATATATATATATTGAATAGTTGCTAGGTCACACAAGGTGACTTTCGCATTGAAAACCAGCTACAGAATCCTTCCTTCATGATTCCATACACCCTGACTACTAACGGCCACATTGCCACAGCCGTTTTCGTATTATATATATATATATATATATATATATATATATATATATATATATATAAATTTATATATATAATATTTTTAATTAAGTGATCGTGGAGATAATTTCAAAATTTCAAATATTTTGGAAGATAATTGTTAAATTAGTTGCTAATCCGAAAGGAATCACAAAATTTAATCGTTTCTATTAAAAATAAAGCACATTTTTAATGACTTAAAGATATCATTCCAGTATCCTTGCTTTAAGATATCCTTTTCGTATCTTCGCTTGTAGATATCCTTTTCGCATCGGTTGCATGCTAAAGTTACACAAGTACTAGATCTTTTAATTTTTTATTGGCTGAATATGTTGTCGGTTGTGTTTTGTATAATTTATCATTTTAAATAGTTGATTTGCTCTTAAATAGTTGACACCGATGATGATTTGCTCTTATCATCGGTGAAGCACACAAGTATTTTAAGTAAAGACGCTGATATCGCATTAACAATTATTGATATCAATCATAGTTGATGGGCATTTGGCGAGAAATTTCTTCGTATATACTTTAATATTCTGTAATTCAGAATAGTTGAGTATTGTCAATTGTAATGCGGCTGTAATCAACATTCCAAACTATCGATATTGCCTCTGGTAAAATCAACATACCAAGACAGGTGTTTATGCCAACTGTTGGCCATCTTTGTCGATCCAAATTCGTTATCGAGAATTTATCTGATAAATAAACTACAATAGAACGAAGAGAAAGAGATTACTTTTCTAATGAATAATATTTTCCATTGCAAAGTTGCACTGATAATCCTGATTATTTTGCCGATTGAATATTGTAGCATTCAATGTGAAGTTTGGGGAAATACGTTAAAGTGCTCTAACAGAGCATTTGGAAACTTAAAGGATTTGCACAACGATGAAATTACGGAACTGTAAGTTTCTTATCTGTTTCTTTAATGAATGTGTTTAAATTATTTTATTTTACTTAAAAGATTTAATGAATTTGATTTTTTTTATAATGAATAATGTCAGAAGTTCAATTAAAGTATAATTGCTCGTTATAAAAAGTCAAAGTCCGCTAATACAAGCTTAACGTCACGTTATTGAAGTCCGTTAATGCGTCCAGAGAAATAAATATGGAATAGCAAGATTTTTTTATATATAAAACATTTATTAATTAATTATAATAATTATTTCTAAATTAATTATAATAAAATTTGTATAAACAACATTAACTCAGATATAACTCATTAATATAATTTGCATACTGCATTTTTCAAGTTTTAGAATTAAGGTTAGTAAATGTTTTTAAATTAAGTCAAATATATTGAGTAATAATATTTAATATATTGAGTTAAATAGTAAATAGTAAATAGTTAAATATATTGAGTAAATAAAACAAAACGATTTTAGATTTGGAGCGTACAAAACTTCGAACATTTTTTACATTTTATCTCTAGCACATTTGATAAATGTATTTCAACAAAAAAAAATTATCTTGAATTTTAAGATCATCTATCGTATCACCAATAAAATTTTCCATTGCAATTCTTGCAAACCTTCCAGTTCTCGACCTCACATTTCGCAATGCGACTAAAGCCGACCTAGCTTCAGTTTGAATAGCAAGATAGTACGCATAAAACTAATTTTAGATCATTTCCTTTGTAAATCATACAGTTGATCTTAGATTTCCTGTAAAATTAATACGTATTTATTAAAGGATACGCAACAAAAGAGATGTTTGTATCTCGAGAGATGTTTGCAAATTTTGAAAGATATTTTTGCGTCCAATGTTCGAGTATCCATCGACTCGAGTAAACTATCATCATTTTTGCTTTTTCATTTGAGCTTTCGAAAGTTTATTTAGAAATATCAAAGTAAATTCGTTTGACGAATTTAATATAAGTAGGTGATCCATCTTCGGTTTAGCCCACAAGCATACGATAGCTGTAGATGATATGAAAAACGATTTATACTCATAGATGCTTATGATACATAAGAAAAATTCATTTTCGACTGTTTAAGATGACATTTCCTTATTTCTGAACATCGACAATTTTGAAAGACTGTAAAATGCAAAAGAATAGATTTTTTAGTATTTATCCGATTAGGCCGGAAGATTATTCATGTTTTAACAGAAGGTAAATAATTAAATTGATAATTAAATTAATAATTATTATTAATAATTCATATAATTACAGAATTTAATTATATTCACACGTTACAACAATTATGTTGCCGTAAAAGAACGCTCAAAGTCCAGCTAGACTGTCGCAATACCTTTATCAACCTCTCCACAAGTGGCAGATAAGGTGCGGCAATGCACAATTTAAAAAACGAAGTTGCAGCGGGAAGACCGTCGGACCCCGGTGATATGACTGTGCGCGAATTACTGTCCTACAAACATCTAATGCCGGCAGTACTTAATAGTTCAGTCACTGATTTGTCATGTGACTCCCTAAACGCGAGCTATTATCCTATAATATTTGACGCGATCAGTAGTAAGCTGGTCGTTCAAATAGCAAAGCGTGTACCAGTCCTTCTGGATTCAATGGGCAATCCTGGATTGCTCATTGAATCCAATGGGCAATCTCTCCCAATCTCTCTTCGGGAGAGATTCTGCAGACTCTCTCCCAAACTTTGGGAGAGAGTCTGCAGAATTTTTTGAATCACTCATCATATTCACTAAGGAACTAGCCACTGAACACATCCCTGACAACTTTACCAGTTCACTGTCTACATTTAAGCTCATAGCGCTGACGAAAAAGTCTGGCATTTGACCAATCAGCATATGTCGTGTCAGCAGGAAGATAATGATAGTCATTTTGTCGATAGTGTCTGATGATATCCAGCAGGTGTGTTGACGGATTTAAATGTGTGCAGGTCATTGATGCTGACTCTTCTTTCAATAAAATCGACAGAAGAGCTGGTTTAATTTCAGGACGATTTTACACAAGAGAATGTCATGTCTATGCCGGTGTTCGCGATTGTAATACCGCCCCTCATAAACCAGTGATGTGAAGGTTTCCTGACGTTCAACAGTTTTGGTATGCTGATGATGGCAATATGATCGGCACATCAATTGACATCAAAGATGCCTTCGAATTTTTGTGTAACATAGAGACAGCTTTCGGATTCAATATGACTTCCAAGAAATGTACGTTATACAATCCTACAGCCAATACGACACACATCCATTAATTTTTATGTGAAACTGAGGTAGAAATCAAAAGCGATAGAACAATCATACTTGGCGCTCCTGTTTGAGATCATCCCTACTTTCTAAACTCCATCGAGACAAAGGTATCGAAATTCTGAGCCATTTTCGAGCGACTAGCTGATGTTGAAGTGCTGTATAAACAGATCATATATACTTGGTTCACAAAACCACCGCAGCACAAATGGGCCCACACGCAGCGGACAATTCAGTTATTGTTAGATTAGTACATCCCTCTTCAATATACAATACGCAAAGCGTTTGATGATCTTCTTCGATTAGATGACTTTCACAGATAGTTGTGGCCCATTCTTTCATTACCTCTGCATTGCGGCGGTATCAGAATAGTGGATCCACGTCGGGTCGCTAAAGAATAATGCAAAAGCTCGCTAATGTTGTGCCAGTCATATTTGCAAAGGCTGCAAGCGACCGAATTAAGAGCCGAACAATGATTACGCTCTACCACATTATGCAAACAAAAACAGGCTAGCAACAAGGCAATCGTGGTATCACATGTTTCAGCATACGACGAAAATATGAGTAAAACAATAGACCATTCAACGGTGAAGGGAGGAAACTCGTGACTATCTAAATTTCCCACTGGACTCAACACAATGTTTCGCGATGCCATCGTCGGGCGCTACAACACGCTATCCAAAGACGTACCTCTTCGCTACTCATCACTACACGCTGCTCATCACGACATCACTGACGCATTGCCTATCATGCCTCAATGGGGAGTCACCCCTCGATCAGGACGACTCAACCCGAGACATAATCGCAAAGACACTCACCGTAGTTTGCGATTGTGTATCGGTCGAAACAATGTTGAATCCGGTCGACGTCAACATTCATTTTGAGCATGCAGCCACGACATCCGACCCAGACGTATGGCTCGACATAGCATGATGTGGATTCTACGGTGACTGTTCGGAGCAAACTCTATTTGACAACTGTGTTCTCAACTCATTCACTCTGTTGAACCTCAGCAGATCCACAACCTCATGCTTCGAATACCACGAGCAGCAGAAATGCTCAAAATACAAAGAGAGCAAATTTTCCCCGATTGTACTCTCCTGCTTAGGCGGATAAGGAAAGTCTGATTCGAGGTTTTTGCGACGACTCGCGGATAACCTCGGTGCAAAGAATATCGCCACGTATGTTCAAGACATAACACGCCTCCTAGAGATTATCGTACTCCCAATTACGCGCGGCGTATTGATGTGCATCGGCGGCCAGCGCTCAGCGAAAAATAGGCCGACCTTTGATAGCCACAGATGAAGAAAAAGTGACAATATATTAAATATTGAATATTTTAAGTTAAATATTTTAATTTTAGTTATTTAAATAATTTTTTGTCAATAAAAAATTTAATTTTTAATAATAATTAATATTCATTAAATTTATAATAATTATAATAGTTAATCATTGATAACTTATGATTAATTAATTAATTATTCATTAATCATAATTAATTATTCGTTAATTATGTATTATTAATCATTAATATAATTAATTAAATTATTATTTAGTATCGTTAGCTGGAAAGCCAATTTTGCTGCTAATTATTTATAATTTTGTATTAGAGAAAAGCTTACGATTCAAGCTTTATTAAAACAATCCACAAAGAGCGACAAATAAGTTCATTACAACATAATAAGTTTAATATGAATAGTACATGACATTCTTCCCAGCTGCTTTAATTTGTATGTGGTTCGCAATCATAGTCTCTCAGGTATCTCGGTAATCTTCGTTGTCGTGTTAAGCGACGCTTTGCAACGTGATTATCGGTGCTTTGATGGTATCCAATATCATCCTAAATTTGCTGAATACATTCGACTTGTATATGTGAATTATCATTTATTTCTTGATATCCGCTCTCATTTTGATGAAAACTCTCCGGACATCGTGATAGTTTACTATTTGAAACTGTCACAACTCTTCCATCTGGTCGTAAGATTTGACTGTAGTAAGGATTCGATAATACGACCTTCGCTTTATCGACTTTGTCGCCATATTTTCCAGCTTTGTCACTCTTCATTAATACGGAAACATCGGGTCTTAGCCAGGATAGAATGCCATTTAGATTTCTCAAACGTCGTTTGAATCCAAATAACCGATCGTACGGGATAGCATTCGTGCTAGTTAAGAGCAAGCTTTTAACATCATCCAAAGCCTGAACCAGAACGTCTTGCTAGCACGAAAGTGAAAAAGTTTTTGAGTATAAATATGCCATTATCGATGACCAAATGATGCCGTTGTAACGCTCGACGAGTTCATTCTCTTGAGGGTGGTACGCGCTGGAATAACTTTGCGCAGTACCGTTCGATAAAAAAATTGCCGTAGTTATTTCGACATGAAACACATTCCTCGATTACTGCGTATGTACGCTCGAGGGCCGAATAGACCTAATATGGATTTTAAACACTTTATTATGGTTGCAGAGGACATATTTTTACACTGAAAAACGAATGGATATCTGGAAAATTCGTCGACTATAAACAGAACATAAATATTTTCGTTATTTGATGGTAGTGGTCCTTTAAAAATCGACATTAAGCCTTTCAAATTGTTAAGTCGCATTAATCAGCTGTACCGTGGTCGATGGCTGGTAGAAACTAGGTCTAAGTCGCTTACAAATTTCACATCTTTCCACTACATCTCGAACATCAGATATTCCGAATAGCAAATTCATCGTTCGTACAAATAATTTAATCTAATAACTCCTGCATGACATAACTCATAATGTAGTTGGTATAATGTCGATACGGAAGTGGAACACAGAAATGGTCCGTCATGAGACAAGGCATCATGACAAGTATTTTGATGACCAGGTCTATAGGATATTTCAAAACACTATGGCGACAATTCCAACTTCCTATGTGTAAATTTCTCTATCTTAATGCGACTGCCTTTGTAATGACCGAACATAATACTTATGGATCTTTGATCAGTTATAAGTTTGAACAGGTGATTAGTGAGGTGATGTTTCCAGTATCGAATGCTTTCCATTCGATACTGGAAATGCTTTCCCACCTCGCTATCGCTTCGTTCCTGTCATACCTTCTTACTCCACGTTCCTAATTACTCCAACAACTACGGTCTCCGATCCTTCCTCGTCGCCGCCTCACTCGCCTGGAATCAACTCCCTCTCAACGTCCGTCGCGCCCCCTCCTTTATCACATTTAAACACCTCCTCCGTTCACACCTTCTCGACACCTGATTTACAGTCTTGTTTTGTTGTGTTCATGTAAGCGTGCGCTGGCACGCATTTGCCACGTTAAAATAAATCTTTTTTTTTCACGTTCTATGATAGATTGCTTACGTTCCAATTTTAAAAGTGATCGAGAAAAATGCTACCGGACGTGCATTCTGACTAGTATTGCAATTATTGTATGGTTTGATGCATCGGTCTCGATAATAAACTGTAAAGAAGAATCAATTTCTGCAAGTGAGGATGGTGCAACGTCTTTCTTCAGAATTGCGATTACTTCTTTCACATTTTTAGTGCAAAAACCCAAACTTAGAAAAACAATTTTCTTGATCAAATTACAATTGTTATAATAAATTGTTGTAATAGAGAAAAGCTTACGATTTAAGCTTTATTATAAAATCTACAAAAAAACAACTAATAAATTCATTACAGCATAAGCAGTTCAATATGAATAAGTTTAACATGACAGTATCATTAATTAATATCTAAGAGCTAAATTTAATTAATTGCTATTTCTTAAAAAATTCAACATTTGATTCAACACTTACAGAAATTCTTCATACTTTTATTACTGTTATTCTTCTCTGTATTTTCAAACAAATTTTTTATTAAATTCAATTTTAATTTAGAGATTTTGCAGATTGCAATCTCCGATTTCTTGATCCAACATGGCTAAAGCAATTTCCGAAACTCTCGATAATGTAGGTTTTATAAGTACTTATACTTTAAGGCATAAGTTCAAAACTATGCACACTTCATTACTGTTAGATGAAGCATTAGATGCACTTAGCTAAGTGTAAATGGTTAGAAAAGTTATTTTCTGGTTCATGCAATTATATTGCTAAATGACAACATTATCGCTTATTGAACCTCTACATACATAATTGCTAAAAGAGAATCGTAATTTAATTAAATCCGATTAGGCTTTATTCCGCTTAAAACGTCAATGAATGCCAAGAAAAATATTTTAAATATGATATAGATTGCATAATCTGTAATTTAAAATCTTTAAATGAATATTGTAAATTTTCTGTTTACACACTAAACGTATTTTAATACTGGAGCTGATCGGATTCGAACTAAGAACGTCTGCATTGCGATACAGACGTCCTGAGTTCGAATCCGACGTCTTTATCGTGATACAGACGTCCTGAGTTCATACTAAACTATTTCAACATAATTGGAACGATTTACAGAGATGAAAATTTATATCGATTTTAGAATTTAAGATGTAAACCTAAAATAAATAATACAAATTTAAGGAAAGTATGTAAATTAATAAATTTATGCTAAAATTGTGATTTTTATTATTAGGGCATATTTTTCATGCATACTGGTTAAGCCTATCAGGAGCACATTATCGAATTTTTAATGTGTATATGGTTCAAGAGCACAATCGTGTGCATTACATAGTTTAAAGTTTAAAAAAAGTGTATTTCAGCATTACAGAAAAACAAATTGTCTTCAAATAGTTTATAAATACTCAAATAAATGAAACTGTTATTAAAAATAGAACAAATACTTTATCGCACTGATTTAATATTATACTATTTTATTTTATAATTCTTTGTAATTATGTTTCAAATAATCGATATAATCTAAATCAGCAATTCCCAAGTGGATTGGCATCCAGAACATTCATTAAAACTACGAGGAGATCAACTAGTGCAAACTTACATTTTAGGAGTTTATATATTATCAAATAGACAATATGAGAATTTTGGCGCAAACAATTTTATTGTAAATTAATAATTTACAATAATTAATTTTTAATTAATTTTCATTATTTAATTTTTTAATTTTTATTTAGTTTATATAAAATAAATAAAAGATATAAAGATAAGATATATCTTTATTTTTATATAAAAATAAAGATATAAATTTTATATCTTTATTTTTAATTTATATGTAGTATAAAATACGCAGTCATTCAATCATTCAATTAATCATTCAATTGATAATCATTTGAAAAAGTTATTTTATTTAAATCATTTAGTTGTTAAAATTGTTTCAATTAAAAATAATTAATTAGTCGCAACTGATGTTTACGAAGGTATCAATTTTATTTTATCCTTTAAAACTCATTCCTGAGCTTAAATTTTGGTATTTTGTTTCAAATAAATCCAAACGCAATTCACGGAATGTAAATTTCGAAAGATTTGTACAATCTCATTTTATATGTGTATTATGGATTGTGAATTGAATAAAGCAAACTAGTCTCATGATTAGACAACTTAGTCGCTCAATTTTTTTCGTTAGATAAATTAATTCATTCTCGGAATATATTTTATTTTAAATTAATGTAATTATTCAATAAACAAAGCATAATATATAGAAATATAGAATAATTATTAATAATTAAATAAATCAGTTGATTATTTAGCCAATTAAATGGAAATCAGATAGATTGCAGTTGCTTAGGGCGTAGGAAAATATACGCTTTTGTACAGCAAGGAGTTCGCTTATTTGGTTATTGTGCGTATCCTAAAGAATTGGTAGGTTATACTTTAAATAACTTATCAACGTGCGGTAAGTTTTTTAAACTTGTCTCAAATCTTTACTCTATATAATTGAATTGTTTAAGAGGATCAAAGATATAAGCGACATGTCAAAGGTAAAAAATTCCATAATCATTTAATCTAGTCGGTAATCTGCTAGGAATTAATACGAATCGTGACTTTGAAATAATCACTGTTCAGAACGGAGAACATATTACCTTGAACTGTACGGTTCCTGCATCTTCATGCGAAGAATATTTGTGGATGCAGGTTACTTTGAACTTTTTAAACGATTGTAAACTTCAATAATTTCGTTTTTAGAATGGCCATCCTATAGTCCACGATGGCCGTGTTCAGCAGCACGCCAAGCAGTTACTAATTGGTTCGGTAAAATTTACGGATAGTGGACATTATAAATGTGTTGATGCAAAAGCAACGAATAAAACTTACGATGAATTCCAATTAAGCATTTTTGGTATTTATTTATGGCCAATTAAGAATTTGCGTGACAAAATTACGAGATAGACTGACAATAATTATTTAGATGCATATATAATTTTTAAATTACTATAATTATTATAAATTATTATAATTTTTAAATTCAGTAATTTTTAAATTAATGATTTCAATTTTTTAAAAGAAAATTATTATTATATATAATAATGATAATTATAATAATTTATGAAGAGATATATTAAGCCCAATCGCCTCTAGGCATGGGTAAAAATTAAAGAAATTACAAAAATAATCACATAAATATATAATTGCAATCGAGGCACATTGATAAATATATTATTCAATCTTCAGGAATCAAAACTAATAAAGAGCTAAGTAGATTTCCGATTTAAGTTCACACGATTGGCATTAATCACACCTCTATATATTTCCATTCTAGAGCTTTTCGTGCTATCAATATCTTTCAACGACATCTGCGATAAGCGAGGGCAACTGAAAATATGAAGTAATGCCGAGCACTCAATGTTGCAGAAAAACAAATGCAATTTGCCGAACTAGAGTGAAATGGTTGTCTGATCTCGGAGAACTTTGAGTGATACTCGTCGAGTAAGACTCGCCATATCAGAGGACGTTTGTGACAATTAGGCAATCTCCAATTATCTTGGATATACGATGGCGTCCTGTATATTGCGGGATCTAAGTCAGCAACTTTTGCATTGAAATTTTGTCGATGTTCCAAATACACAGCTGTTTCTGGTAATCGTAACCGTATGGACTACGAAAGTGAAAGTAACTTACTAAGTACTGCGACAGCCGTTGACAAACATTTTGATGAAACACCAACCGCACGTTTAACATATCTCCAAAGACAGTTATCGATAAGACGAAAATTTTCCGAAGTCAAGTCTGTCCAAAAACAACCGAGATCATATAAAATTTTTGGAAGCAGCATAACTTTAAAATAATGGATGGCACCTTGAAATAAAAGAGCTCCTATATTAGGCACTGTACAAGCGGCTCGTATGATCTTCGCAGCTTTCCTATCCAAATGCGCGTTGAATGACCAGCTAGTGATTACTGTCACTCCAATGTATCTGTAAGATGAGCAAAATTCTAATGCAGAATCATTATAAAGAATACGATCTGCTCGTTTGCAAGGCCCTCTTTTTCGAAACTTAATAATTTTCGTTTTATTAATATTTACAGCTAATTGATTACAAAAACAATAATCTTGTAAAGCCGTAAGAGCTATTTGAATCGACATTAAATCTGAAGATATTATTGCTAGATCGTCTGTGCAAAGGAGAATCATAATATTTGGTGAGACTCGGTGTAGGAACTTAATAAGAGAGATATTAATATAATCTCTTAATATGAGAGAATAATAACGGACTGAGAGGATTCAGAGTAGTTT
The DNA here is from genome assembly GCA_012934845.2 of Pomphorhynchus laevis. Lineage (NCBI taxonomy): Eukaryota > Metazoa > Acanthocephala > Palaeacanthocephala > Echinorhynchida > Pomphorhynchidae > Pomphorhynchus > Pomphorhynchus laevis. The sequence continues at coordinate 5,855 of WNNJ02001161.1, read as the reverse complement.
ATATCGTCAAATATTCTTATAAAGTTTGGTTATAAAATTCTCTCTATCGAATGTAACATTCTGCCTTGAATATTGACCATTGAGCTAAGTTTGTACAGAAGCAGTGATCTATTAATGCTATCAAAAGCTTTTTAGAAATCTACGAAAACTGAATACAGCGAGCTATGAATATCGAACGCTTTTACGACTTTTGACCTTAACACAGTGAGTGCGTCTTGCGTTGAATGCTTCCGACGGAATCCATGTTGCTCCTCTGGCATGCAATGTCCGCGATTTCTAAAGAGTCGAATAGTTATAATCTTCGTGAGAACATTGTAACGGTGATTGAAGAAGACTATTCCTTTGCAATAATCCTTCAATAACGTGTAACCGTTGCCCTTGTACAATACCTTTATGATTCCATCCCTCAAATTATGAGGAAGCTGACAATCATTAAATATTGAATTATAGAAAAATACCCAGTAACTTTCAAGTAGACCGTATGTATCTCTAATATGTTCTACACACAATTTGTCCACACCTGATGCTTTATTTAGGGCCATGTTGAACAGAGCAAAATCTATTTCGCGTGCGCTAAAGGAACGGTTTATAGAGTCCGAGCTCAATTGATCACAAACTTCCTCCGTCCGTTTAAAATCTGCAAAATGAAAGTTGTCATCTGTAAATATATTTGAGAAGTGAACACGCCAATCACCAGCAGGAATTCTGGATGCGAGCTTACTGAATAATTTCTCTCCTAACCGCACAATCAACTTTTCAGTCCTTCCATAATGCACAGAACTGACGGCGTAGTTAAACATATGTATGATTCACTGCTGTTTCAAACCGAGTATGTTTATATAAAAATTGTAAGATCTAACGAAGACTTTTTAGCGAATAAGGTTGTTTGATCACTGGCAAACTTTCTGCATTCGAAACCGGTCGGACGCATACATTTAAGTGCGAATTCCGCAACAAATCTAAACTTAAATCGAAATCACCGATATCCTGTAACATTCGGGCACTTTGAATGCTATCGAGATCCAAGCGCTCTTGCCGCACAATTCTACTAGCGACGCGCTCTCCAGATTCTAAAAATTTAAAAAAAATACTCCATCTATTACGCAGGTAACGGGTTTATGCTTACACGTCAACGCCCATCAAAGTGAAACTCTTTCGAATCAACGTATCTTCCTATAACCGCCAGCGTATTATTCCAGGAGGCCACGATTCTTGTAAATCCCCCTGCCGGATGTATATATTGGCTAGACTGATGCGTTTACCGTTTTTGACAAGTGCTATAACTAAACAAGACATGACAGGACATTAAAAGTTCAATAATAGTGATGAACTTAAGGAGCATTTAATTAGCGTTAAAAGCCCTTGAGATGAAGAGGAGTGGGTAGGGGTTATGTACGGAGTGAAATGTGTGTAGATATGCTTTGGGATAAATCGAGTAATGTCCTGGAGTAGACAGATAGGCCGTGTCTCCTGAAGGACTATAACATCAGCATCTCTACCTGATAGAAGCTTAAGGGCAGAAGCACCTCCCGAATTCAAATGAAGGATATTCAGAAAAAAAGGCTCTTGAGTAATTCCCATTGCGAACGTATAGCCGGAGTGAGACGCATTCCGCCTAGTCGGAACCAGAGGAGGAAAGGCCATCCTTTCCACCTACTGTTCTTAAAGGTGAATGCATTTGCCCATGGACATTATCTTTATTTTTTTCGGTACGGGAGAAAGCCCAGATAAAGTTTTTACAGACTAACTTCATTAGGGCTATATTCTGAGAAGAGCCTGTTCGTTTTTGATTTGAGAGCCTTCTTTAAATTGTTAGCCTTCTTTGCTGGGGGTGAACTGAATGACTCCGCCAGTTGATTTATCATATTCTTATTCACGTTCTCAAAGTATTCCATCGAGGCCTGATTTTTCCCATATATGAGTTTGAGGATATCTGAATCATGCAGCCTGTCTTCTTTGACAGCGGAGACAGCCTCCACAAAAGTCGTATGTCTAGGTTTAACGCATCTGTGTCCTTATCATAATCTTTAAATTTTTACACCTTCTTAACCACTTGGGGTGTCCCCCCGCAGTTAGAGCAGTGTGGTTTATCCACGCATTTTCCTGAATGAAGAGAAGTCCCGCACACCCGGCACTTCCGTTGTAGCGAGCATCCCAACGCCCAATGCCTACAGTGGACTATTAAATCCGACGTTGTAATACCGCACATTTTTTCACTTTATACGAAATTGGTTTCCCGAAACTAAGTACCGAATACAACATTTTTCTGATGCGACTACCGACATGCGAGCAAACTCGACAATGTTCGCACATTCTTTGATGCATTATTCTTTTTTCAATATTCATTATTGTTTTTAAATAAATTCTTGCTAATAATTCATTATAAAGCAAATATATAATTATAAATTGATTGTTCACTCATTAGGATTGCTTACAAATAGGAGAGAGTGAAGAGAAAATTAAAAATTATTTTATTAAAAATCTAATTTTTGAAATTAGAATTTTAAAATAATTATTCACTCCTATTTGTAAACAAATATATAATGCCAGTATTTACGATAAATTCGTATATTTGGAAATGATGTAGGAAATAATTTAAAAAATCCGTTTCATTTCCTATCAATGTGTCTGCAAACTAGTGACGATATCGTCACGAATCGGTTGCAACACGAACTGAACATTAACATATCATGTGCCGATAGATAATTAGAGAGCAGAAACTGGCACTAACGGTTCAACATGATGTAATACTTGGATGGTCTATAAGTAATCCAGCTAGTCGTTAAAACATCGCACGAAACATTCTTGGGAATTTGTAGACTCCTTAGCCGTCTTACACTTCTCGAAATAGATTTCCAAAGCAGATCATTTAATCTGAAAAATGTAAGGATGTTATTCTGCACTATTCTTCGATCCTAAGCATGTGTCTGTAAACTAGTGTATGAATATCGTCACCTTTCAGTTTCCACACTATTTAATCACCAACATCATCATGCACCGACGATAGTACTCAGTGAATCTTCAGAACGCAGGCACTGAGCACTAATGCTTGAACATGATGCAATACTTGGATGGTCTATAAGCAATCCAGCTAGTCGTTAAAAAGTTGCACGAAACATTCGTGCGAATTTATAGACTCCTTACCGTTACATTTTTCGAAATAGATTTCCAGAGCAAGACATTTAATTTGTAAAATGTAAGGATGCTATACTGCTCTATGCTTCAATCCTAAACATGTGTCTACAAACTAGTGAACGAATATAACCGCGAACCAGTTGACACATGATCTAACCACCAATATCATCATGCGCCGACATTAGTACTCCGTGGATCTGCAGAGCACAGGCACAGAACACTAACGTTTTAACATGCTGTAATACTTGGATGGTCCATATGGAATCCAGCTAGTCGTTGAACAATTGCACGAAACATCCCTGCAAATTTGTAGACTCCTTAACGGTCTAATATGTTAATTATTAATGTTATAATTATAAAATTTTATTTTATCATTAAATATTGATATTAAATTATTAATTATAATTTCTTATTAATTTTTAATTGTAACTTTCTTAAATACTTTCAAAGTTTGTAACTAAACACTGCGGTAGCATCACCAAATGACTATGGAACACGACATAAACAACCCTTAAAGTCAACTATATTTTAAAGTTTAAATTGATGTAAAATTAACGTATCAAACTTGACCTCAATAGCAGAAATGCAAAGTTTATAATTTTATTAAGTGGTTAAGTGAATATCTTACAACATTTCAATGTTGAGGACGATAAACATCTGAATTGAGTTATGAAATTATCATTTCATAATATGAAATAATTACATAATTTCATAATTATGTAATCATGTAGACTTGTTGTAGAGAAAAATATTTTGTAGACTTTTTATTACAGCAATTGAAATAAAAAATTAATCTTGAGAATTCAACGAATGTGATTATATACCTATTAAATATTCGTGTTATTTTAATGAAGAAATATAATATCACTATTATTTTTCTGGTGAAGGAGAAATTAGGCTTTAAGATATTTTAAAAATATAAGATCAAATTTTCTTTGTTTCACAATGATTTATGGATATGAGGAAATCAATTTAATGCATTAAATTAAAAAGCTAAATTTTAGTTTTATTTATTATGGATGTGAGCCTCGGGTATTTCTTAGAACTGATCATACCAGCATTTATACAGTTTGCCTTCGTTTCATGTTATAATTATTTTTATTTATCCCCCATAGCCGAAAGACGGAATTGAGCTAATAAATTATCTCAGATTAATAATTATAAATTAATTTATTGCTATTTAATAAATTAAATTTATTATTTAATTTTTAACGCGCAAGCAAACTTATGTCTGTACATTAATAACATTGATTAATTAACATTAATAACATTAATTAACATTTACTGTGCTTAATTTATATATTTTTTATTATACATTTTATTATACATTTTTATTTTTGATTTATAATAAATATCAGTCACAAGTGATAGCAGTGAAATATTATATAATTTTTTAAATAATAAACTTCGATTACAAGGCATCGAAGAGATGCTTTCAAACTTAAAAAAACTTAATTTGTTTTGAAAATGGAATTGTAAAAAATGTGGCTTATCTTGTAAATGCAATTAATATTTTTAAATAAATTTTATTTAGTCAAATAAAAGTATTACTAAAAATATTTTAATGTTATGTGATACATGCTAATCTTTATTTAAATATTCTCATCGTAAATCGAAGTAAACTCAAAAGCATGATAGAGATGATTTACGTATTGATATATCAAGCATTTCAGGATGTTGTAGAACGCTAATTTTAATAATGATACAAGGCAACTAAAACGGCTGATGCTACTCATCAAGCTTCATGAGTATACTGGGCAATATCTATTCGTATAGGAATGACAAAGAGAATGACGTTAGTAAATGTTCAAAACATTACACTGTTTTGTGAATCATAACGCAGATTAAGTCTAGTAAAAAGCAAATGTTATTAATACACCATATTACGATTTTTACAGTTTATTTGAAATTTTGATAACTTCAAAGTTAATAATTATAATTAAATTAAAAATTAAGTTCACATATAAGTTTGTTTTATTAATTTATATAATTTTCTCAATTATTGATTAATTAATTAATCAATTAAATTGATTGCTAATTAATTACCCATAATTTCTTAAAAATTAATAATAATTTAAATTATAAATATAAATAATTATGATTTTATAAATAATATAAAATTATTATTTTATACAAGAAGAAGCGACTACTTAAGTCAGCGATTTCCTTAAGTCACTGCTTATTATCTTTGCACATAATAGCCAAATATTTATAATTTTCGCAGTAAGGCGCAAGAAACTATGCGATGAAGAATGCTAATAATTTTGCCGTTGAAAATGCTAATGATTTTGCCGATGTTTTACTATTTAAATTAAAATATCGACCCTTTATGTGTTCATGGTGTGATAATATTGGTACTGAAAATCGTGCTTTATATTAAGGAAAACCTGAAGTTTATTTTGACAACAAAGTTTATTTCCCGTATACTGGAGTTGATTTTGAAATAAATTGTAATGCACGAGGGTTTCCCATACCACAGATTAGTTGGCAGAAAAATGGTAAGTTTTCAAAATTAATATTTAAAAATAAGAATTAAAAATATTACGTAGAATAAACAAATTTCACAGTTAAACACAAATTTAACAGTAATATTAATTTAAAATTAATATTAATATTGATCTTTATTAATAATAAAGAAACCTTTCTTTATTATAATATTATATAATCTATCTTTGCAATAGATTATATTTGTTTTATATTTGTATTTATAATATAAATAT
>WNNJ02001160.1:0-236503 GCA_012934845.2 Pomphorhynchus laevis | reverse complement strand
TTGATTATATATGTAATTATATATTTTATATATCATATATATTTATATATTTTATATAATTTGCAATATTGTTAAAATTATTAAAATAATAATTTAAAATATGTTTAATCATCATCGGTGATAATAAAATAGGAAATCGCTAAATAAATCTTTATTAATTTTTGAACGTATTTTAAGTAAGAAAATGGTTTTGTATTTCGTACAAAAGCGATAGTTCATTAGAAAGCTATTGACGATCTACGGTTGCTGATTCAATATCTGACAAGATTGCTCATAGTTCATAAAGATGCTTGCATTTTTATTATTACAGCTTTTATTATACGTAAATATCCAAATTGAAACATTAGAAAATGTTTAAGGTAAATTAAGGTAAATTAAGAGAAAGGTAAATTAAGACAAATGCAATTGACAGCTTTATAGATAATTAAACAGTAACAATATTTTCTACAATTTTATCCCGATGATGATATAAAAGTTGGCTATTAAAATTTCGATATTTAATTAAAAATTTATATTTCACTCTCTCTACTAATAAATAACAAAAATCAATGAGTTTATGAGTTTTTGGATGATCCACAAAATTTAAGTTTACCTTCTAATATTTTTTAAATCTATATTCTAAGGGATACCGAGACTGCACAAATATCGAGTGGTTTGCTTAATTATCTTCGATCTGTGTATCCGAGCGTATTGACGAACTTCATGCATATGACAAGACAAACAATCCTTGGATCGTTTAAACCATCACTCAATGTATTTGACGGTATTTATGTTTAATTACTGAATCATTTTGTTAAAAATTAAAATTATTATTTTTTCACGTCACGTGAAAAAATAAAACAACCATTTTATTTTTTTAATCATTTCTAGCAAATGATTATTATTTTACTGTCTAATTTTTTAATCTAAAATTTATAGTTTTCAACGAGAATCTGATCGGATAACTAATAATGAAACTTGGTGACAATTTAAAATTTTAATTTAAAATAAAATCAATTGTTATGAATTAACTAATAAATAACATACATTTGTATTAGAATAAGGATTACAGGTAATCAGGAGGAACTGCTATGTTGTCGGGTTTCAGCCCCTATTTCCTCGATTTTACGTGGCATCGTGGGCAAATACACGCTAATGACGTATTTTTCCTCTGATGAAATAGTAGCTTTTATATAATTTATACCTTTTTTTAATGAAAACACTTTATTTTAACAACACATGTACATTTTTGAGGTTACCCGCAAATGGGCCCTAATTTTACTGTCGAATAACCTTTTTTGTCTTTTTCCTCTCTTCGTGATATAAGTAGCACGATTCACAACTCTTATGACTGTAGGATGGAGCATCTGTGTTAGAAACACAAATATCGAAAAACGATAGCTCAAATCTTCCTTGATTCATACCCATACTCACAATGTCCAGACGTACGTCTCTTTCTCTGCATGATGATTTATTTGTAAAATGTTCTTAGTCATTTACTGGTTTTAAGTGTGGCTCTGTTGATACTCCATTGCAGGTATGTGTCATTACATCTGCAATTAAATCTCGAATCTCATCATGCCGTATGCTAGGAAGCGCTCCAGTTTTGCATTAATGTGCGTGGGGCATATTGAAGTTCTCTCCACAGTGACATTTCTTTGGCGCGTTAATTGGCATCCACCCGTACCTGGCTACCAGAGAATCTCTGAAACATGTTGCGTTTAGGTGATAATTAAATGATGTATCGTATGTATCCAAACATATGCAACCTTTTAGCAGCAAAACTTAGCGACCTTTTGAGTGTATCTTCAGCTTTTAGTAACAAAGTCTCTTTAAATTCCCTTGAAATTCGTCGTTTTTGATTTTTGATTTCGTGTAGTAATTTACTTTGAGTTATTCGCAATAACTCTTCTTTGACACCTATCAATGGTCTACACATGCGTTTTGATCGTCGATATTCTGCAGTAACATTATCACAAGTATCAACTACTCCTAAAACTTCCATCTCGTGTAGGCAATTTAAATACCAATTTCATAATTTCACCAGTTTGTATCTGACCTGTGATTGCCGGCAACAGTACGTTGAATATTTCATTGTTCAAGGGCGATGGTTCACACTGACATGTTCTTTGTACGTAAAGCCATTTATGTTGCATAGAGAAGACCAATGCTAAAAATGCTATATGGGGATCATTCCCCGCTATTTCCGATAGAGTTGATATCTGCAACTTCCACTTGGCGACTTTGTCCATTACAACCTATTTTGTATAATCGAATGTTCCAACTGGACTACCAAGTATTTCTAATCCTTCGTTTACTAATTGAATTCCGAATTTATGATAAAGACTATTTGATAAGTAAGAGTTACTGTTGTTAACCAGCAATCTACATTTACTCACATTTACAAAAGAAACCAAATTTTATTCCTTTAACCAAAATCATATTCCAAACTTTCAGTAGATCTTATACTTCTCCTACACGACTCACATCATCCGCGTACCATTTATGTAAAACTCGTGGAGCATTTTTTTCTAATATTCTAATTAGTGGATGAGACGCAGCAGCAAAGGCGGACATTGCCAAGGGATCCCCTTGAGTGAATCCTTCGTTAGATGAAATACAATATTCTGCGACAATTAAAGGCGCTGGTTTTTTTGTATGTATTCGATAGGACAACTGGCAGGGCAGGGCACACTTTTGAAATATTTGCAAGCGCTAGTTTTCTGTTAACTAGATAAAATGTGTTAACTGCATCTATTACAAGAACACACATTTTTTTATCAGAGGTGAATTTATCTCGGATTCAATGAATCGCAGCGTCAATCACACATTTTTGACGCGCACACAATTGAACAGATCCGGATACATGCTCAATGTCATTTTGTATTTTCTTTAATATTACTTTTCCGATTATACGCCGTGCAACTTCCCCTATACCGATTGGCCTTACCCCGGGATTTTTACTTAACGGAATTAATCTGCTGACAGAAAAAGTTTTTGGCGATCTGCATTCATATGCTCTGACGCTAAACGTCTCAAAAAATCCGCCGTACTCTTAACTAGTGTCTTAGAATCACTTTCAAAAGAAGTTGGCATCCGTTTCCACATTAATGTATCCACACCCGAAGGGCCCGCACTCTCATGTATTTTAGAAGCTGTCTGAATAATAGCTTTATCGTCAATATCATCAAATAACATGATTGATCACTCATTCCAATGAATGTACTAATACAGAGTCTTTATGTATTGGTGATGCATGAAGTGGCTTTCCACGAGTCATCTGGGAAAGTTTACATAATATGTTATGTTTATTACATAAACATAACAGTTTAATTATGTAAAATAACTAAAATAATCAAAATATTTAACTGTGACGTTGGCTATACATGTTGGCTATAACGGGCATAAGTTATCTCGAAATATTTTGTTTGTAAAATTTGGGCTATTAATTATGTAGTCACGCCCGTTCACCATATGTTCGTTAAACCATTTTTACAGATATGGATATACAGATTGTAGCCTATGATTTAATGACAGGGTATCTGAATATGAACTTTTTTGATTTTGCACTTTCTGTTTGCGAATTCAGGCATTTCAAATATATTTCTGCGCGCTGATCCTCATGGGAGACAAGTAGTAGTATTTCATTTAATATGTTAGAGTCCTCGAGTTTATGCGAAATTATTTATTTTGTGCTAAGCATCAACATATAATTAAAAATGAATTATTACGTATCGCGCATCTTCGACCATTTTTGATGACGAAGAAGGCGAATATCGAAAAGAATGAGAAAATTTCTGAAAACTTTAAACAGGCAACAATATTATAACGTTAATACAAATTATATATGCTGTTATCTTTATTACAAATATCTAGCATTGATCTACCGTATATAAGTTTTTAAACACTGATTTGTTAAGCCATATGGTATTCGGATTTAATAGTGAACCAGCTTTTATTTAGTTGAGTTTTATAATTTCTTCAATTAGAGCATTTGCTGTATATTTACTTACAATTACACATCATAGTACTTTTAAAAATACTGTGTAAATACGAAGGGAAATGAAATGCTGTAGTTAATTTTGAATAATTGTTCTATCTAGGATTGTGATCAATTTTTTTAAATTACATTAAGTTTTTTTAAAGTATCTAAAGTTCATATTTTATGTATAAATACACTACGGAACGACAATTTATCTTTTATTCTTTAATTCTTTATCTTTAATTTGATTCTTCTGTAATTTTCTATTTTTAGATGGCTCTCAGTTTGTCAATGGATTTAGTGGAATTGGCGGTATGTCTTAATATTTGCAAAACGCTTTATAAAATACTTTAAAAATGAATTATTACCCATCGCTCACCATCGATATTCTGAGATGGCGAAGAAAGCGGATATTGAATATATCGATAAGTATGAGGAAACGTTTATTTGTAAAATAAACGTTATTGTGAAAGTAGATCAATGTCTCAATCGCTAGGATAATGTCATCCTAGATAATTTTTTAAATAAATACTAAAACATTTTAATGTAATCTGATCAGGGCAATAATTATGCCATCGTCCTGTGTTGATATATCATATATTTATTATACGTGGAGTATACTAAGTATATTACAACAAGAGCCTGATTTACTTGTAATCGAACTCCGCTTTTTGGCAACATCTACAAAGAGCAGACTACATTAGAAGTCTGCTCTACTAGATATAAGTATTTTATAAAGATTTTTCTAGCGTTTGCTACCGGACCATGTATACTTAATAAAAAATGTTTTGCTATGTCGCTTAAAATCAATTGAAATCCTAAAAATGAAAAAATAATTTGCGAAGTATTTGAAATATAACTTTTTGTAATTCAACAGTCAATTTTCTTATTTTGCAGTTTACTGAATTATTTGGTATACCGCAAAATACTGATCAGGATAGATATATTTCTAAAATCATTTTATTAAACTATTTTTTGCTACTAAAAACTTTAATTGTCTTTTCGAAGGAGTGCAACTAACCACTGATTTCCTTGGAAAAAGAAATCAAAATCTGTCGACAGTCGCTGTATTTCCTATAAACGATAAAGTTCAAATCGATCATTTTACAGAGTCGTTAGCAAATGCCTTACAATCATATGGTAATTCTATATGAATTTATACCTATTTAGAACACGTTTATGTTTGTAAGGTAGCGTTATTCGACTTACAAGACAATCCATACTCGATAGGCTTGGTAGCTCGGCACTTGCTTCAATTAATGAGCATAGATTATTGGCCTGGCTAAGTCAACAGGAAGAGCAGCATCGACTTGTAATATATCAATGCTCGTCAAAGTTTAATACCTGGTCCAGACGTTGTGTACGGCAAGCTGATTGTGTTCTGGCAGTTGGTATTTTTTGGACCTCCCCAGAAGTAACCAATATAGAGCGAAAAATACAGGAACATTCTGTTCGAGCTCAAAAGGAATTAGTTCTTTTGCATGATCTTAAAGACGGTAGACATCCCAGAGGAACTGCAAATTGGTTACGAACCCGAACATGGTGTTCCTCACATCATCACATACGTTGCCCTTCATATTTCTTTACTGATCCAATTTCCTGTTCAACATCGCGCTCATCAATGGATATATTGATGTCAAGTATTTATACCAAGCATAACACATCTTCATCGGCATCAGAAATTAGTGATTCAACAAGTGTGTGTGATAAAATGGGGGATATGCACAGACTTGCGAGATTTCTAACTGGACGTTCTGTAGGTTTGGCTTTGGGTGGTGGTGGCGCAAAGGGTATCGCACACATCGGCATTATCGAGGCTATGATGGACAAGAAAATACCTATCGATCTCGTAGGTGGTACTAGCATAGGAAGTTTTGTGGGTGGACTTTTTGCATCTAGACTTTGCGTTGACTATTGCAGTTATCAAACGAAACGTCTATCAGATGTAAGTCGTTTATACTATAGGTCAATTTTTATTTGGCTTTATTAATTAAAAGGCGCTTAATTAATGCCTTTTAAATTATTAATCAAATCATTTTTATTGTTACGTAATATAACAATAATTATTATTGAATAATTATTAAATAATTATTATTTATCTGAGAAGTAATTTATTAATTCCCACTGCAGCCTCTCGGTTTGGGGATGATAGCAACATATACATTATTTGAATTGAAAATAAAATTGTTCAACTGTTGTTCTGTGACTTGTAGGTGAAATTACACTTGCAGGCTCTTTGACTTTGACTTTAACAAGATTCGATATTTTGACCGTTTTGTAGCGTCATACTGCATGTAGATGTTGATATATCGGATCTACAGGTAGTTAATTAATTTTACGAAGATGAATTGTAAATATAAATAGACAATATGATTCATGCGAGATAGGTAGATATTGTTGGTGGCAGAAATTGCAGCGACAACATTTTAAACGTTCATGGCAGAGATAAATTTCTCTACCATAAACATATGTATAGTGCATTCCGTTTATAATGTGTATAGTGCACAGCTTGTCGTGATCACCGTGAAGTTAGGCACAAACAATGATAGGTCATTTAATATGAGTTTGCTGTCAAAGTGGTTATATGCGAGTGTTTGCTGTTGTAATTTCAGGATCGACCAAATTGATCTTTTTTATTAACTCTTGAAAATGCTGCTGGAAGGCCGGTGATTTCGATAAGCAAATACGTGCTTGGTAGTCAATTGATAGAAGTTGGATGGCCATTAACGCAGAAAGTGGAGTCGAGTAAATTTTCAGTGACAAACCGATTACCTATTTGACGAAATGCCATTTGCAGGAGTCCAGTCGTTTGAAGTTTGTAGATCAAAAAGTCGAACGATATAACCAGCAATTCATAAGTAAAACATAAGTCAAACAATGATAGGTCATTTAATATATTTTTTGCTGTCAAAGTGGTTATATGCGAGTGTCTGCTGTTGTAATTTCAAGATCGACCAAATTGATCTTTTTTATGTACTCTTGAAAATTCTGCTGGAAGGCCGGTGATTTGGATAAGCAAATACGTGGTTGGTAGTCAATTGATCGAAGTTGGATGGCCGTTAGCGCAGAAAGTGGAGTCGAGTAAATTTTTAGTGACAAGCCGAGTACCTATTAGACGAAATGTCATTTGCAGGAGTCGAGTTGTTTGAAGGTGTAGATCGAAAAGTCGAACCAGCTAACCAGCAATTCATAAGTAATCAACATCACAAAAAATATCGTTGAGAATTGCTTTCGGGTCAAAAGTAACTTTTTTTTATTGCGAACCATCCCCGAGAATACAAAAAGAACTTTATTTATTTGATATTTCGACTGTACTTAGCTGTCCTTTTTAATTGTAAGTAGTTAATAGAGATAACGAGATAACTCCATTAACTACTTACAATTGAAAAGGACTGCTAAGTACAGTCGAAATATCAAATAAATAAAGTTCTTTTTGTATTCTCGGGGATGGTTTGCAATAAAAAATCACAAGAAATGAAGTTTATAATTGAAAGTGAATGAAATGATCTTACAACTTTTTGTTATAGTGCGAACTAACAAAAATTGATATATTTTTATTATTTATATTAATAAAATTTGATATAATATAATCTATTATTTCATCACCTTTTGAATTTAAAATTATTTGAATTCAAAATTAAATTTATCAGATGTAATTGAAAAGTTTAATAAAAGTTCTAATTAAAAGAAAAGTTTATAAAACTCTAATATTTATTCATGATTATCAATCGTTTCTTGCTGTTTAAATTTCTTTATAATTGATGGCTGTAATTTCGTCGGCAAAGTTTTGAAAAATACGTTGAAACTTTTTTATTAGTTTTTTGTTCTTTTCCACTTTGCTTTCGTCTTTGCAACTTCTGTGTCTGTAAATGGTATCTTCGCTTGGTATTATTCGATGTAGAAGTGCGGTTACCTTTCTAACAGGCCATTGACTCATTAGCCATCTCGTTTTCGAAAGCTCTGATGATTCTTCACTTGAGTCATTGCTGCGTACTTCTTTAAAACACTGAAATAAAACAATTTGTTTGAAATTCAATGATTTGAATTCAATTTGTCATGTATATAATAAATAATCCAGTTTTAATCCAGTTTTAATCAAGTTTTAATCCAGTTTTAGTTAGAATTAATAAAATTTTAATTCATTTTAAAATTATAACGCTTTTTACATTCGTTTGACTGATAGTCAAAAGACAAGGATTCTTCGACTTTTAAAACACGTTATGAGTAAATTCTTGATTTAATATAACTTATAATTTATTTCAATTGGGACACGCACCACCTCTAAAGAAGCTCTTGAAGTCTTTACTTTGTACTACTATAAAATGACTTCGCAGCTGACACTATAAACACAATTACTGTTAGCTTATAGATTCCGGCATGTTGGATTTTTCATCCCAAAAATCAAATATTAATAGGTTATATTAGAAAATTTATATTAAAATAACGTGTATTAGTCTAAGTGTGATCCTCCTGCCTCTATGAACTTTTAATTTGACTTAACTATTTGAACCTTTCCTTTATTGTCAAAATAATATAAATTTTCGCTGTATTCATCAGAAATCAATTTTTTAGACATATTCTGCCCATTTGAGATTTATCAGTTCCAGAATTCATGGATGCTCAACAAAAATAATGATCCCTATTATATAAGGATATGTTAATATGATTTTTATTCGTAAGGAATTATTATGATGATTATTGCATGAGAAACACTTCCTTTTCGTACACATACAATCGCAAGAGTGATAAGAGCTTGTTTATAGAGTATTATATAAGTGTCGAACCCAAAGGTGTAAGTTGTTCGAGCTTTTAAATACCTTTTTAGCATTTAAATACCTTGAGATTATTAAGTATTCAACTTGAAGGAATCGTATCCACTAAAAATCTTTAGTTATTCTTTGTAATAAAGTAAATAATGTTAATTTCTTATGGCATCTTTTTGTCATTAGCATGTATTTGGCCGCGCAGATTTGTTGAATTGAGGAATAGGGACCAAAACCTGATAGCATAGCAGTTCCTCATGATGACCTCTATTTCTTATTCTGATACATCGTATATTATTTATTAGTCAATTCATAAAAATTGATTTTTATTTTGAATTTTAATAATTAATTTTATCATTATCTAAATATTAATTGTATAAAATCTAAAATAATTATTTATTATTTTTGGTTATTTATTTTTATTAATAAAAAGTGCTATGTTGCATAGCACTTCCTCGGGAAATGCGTTATTAGCGTGTATTTGACCCCGTTGCTATGTTGGATCGAGTAATAGGGGTCGAAACCTGATGACATAGCAGTTCTTCATGATGACCTCTAATCTTTATTCTGATACATCGTCTGTTATTTATTGAACAATTGACTTTTATTTTAAATTATAATTTTAAATATTAACTTGATATAATTGTATAAAATCTTAAATAATTATTAATTATTAATCTTTATTTTATTTTAATAGTATAAAGTACTCAGTTATCTGATCTGACTTTTTATGTTTTGACTGCGATGCGAATATCTATTCGCTAAACTAGCAGTTTGCAATTCATTTAAACATTAAGAGTTATATACTTGTCGCTTATACTAGAAATTACATAAACTTTTAAGTTTGCTACTTACACAACATATTACAACAGTCATTATCGTATGAACAAATAAATGTCTGCTAATCATTTTTGCAGTTTCTGTATTATTTTTTACTTTACTTCAACAAATAATGCCATGTAAAATTATGGCGCCAACCTAAAGAAAAATTGAATATTTGTTTTTAATTTATATCTGTTAGTAATAATTTATAAATTATAAGTTATTAATTAATTTATAATATATTGGCTAAGATTGATGTATTTATTTACGATTGCGAAATAACAATTGCTTGCATGCTTAGAATGACTTTAGTTGTTAATCGTATCAACAAATCATAGCAATCGTGATTGATTGCTAATAATTTGCAATTGTTTTTATTTGTGCTCACATAATTTAGAAGGTCGAACGACTTGAAACTTTAGACTCGACATTTATTCTTAGACGAAAGTATAAAATAAACTTAGACGTAAGCCCAAGGCATTAATAAGACACAGAGCTTAAGTCATAATCAAGTCTTAGATAAAATTGAACATATTTTATTTGTCTATTAAGATATCATTCTATCAACTTGTGATGTAAAAGTGGCTAAAAGATTATGCAATTTTGAAGTATAAACCAAATAACTGATATAAATTAATTGATATAAATAAAAACTATATTGAAACTGATACAATACTTACAATATATATAATATAGTTTTCAATCCGATTGTGTTAAACTGTGCTCCGGGAGCTAATAAGCTTCAGTTTTATAATTGTAAATGTTGCCAAAAACCGGAGTTCGATTACAAGTAGAGCAGACTTCCTTATCACTACTAGACGAGCTGATGGTAGCCGGCAGCACTCATCAGTAGGGTGAACTACCATCAGTCGTTTCGGCTGCCTTGTGATATATTAACTAGGCATTTCCGAGAATTTGCTAACGTGGTAGCATGGGCGTAGCCTCTTTAAACTAACCATGTGCTTTCCGGACCATCCTAATTTTATTCAGCGGGAAATTTACTTGCTGTCGTTGCTTGCTTTCTCACAGAATCCTTTGAAGGATACATTTTTATAATTTTAAATGCGATTGTGTTAAAATGTGCTCCGGGAGCTAATAAGCTTCAGTTTTATAATTGTTAATATTGCCCAAAATCGGAGTTCGATTACAAGTAGAGCAGACTTCCTTATCACTCCTAGACAAGCTTATGATAGCAGGCAGCATTCATCAGTAAGGTGAACTACAATCAGTCGTTTCGGCTGCCTTGTGATATATTAATAAGGTATCTCCGATAATTGGCTTACGTGGTAGCATAGGCATTAACTCTTTAAGCTAACCATGTGCTTTCCGGATCATCCTAATTTTATTCAGCAGGAATTTAACTTGCTGTCGTTGCTTGCTTTCTCACAGGATCCTTTGAAGGATACATTTTTATAATTTTTAATCCGATTGTGTTAAACTGTGCTCCGGGAGCTAATAAGCTTCATTTTTATAATTGTAAATGTTGCCAAAAACCGGAGTTCGATTACAAGTAGAGCAGACTTCCTTATTACCATTAGACGAGCTGATGGTAGCCGGCAGCACTCATCAGTAGGGTGAACTACCATCAGTCGTTTCGGCTGCCTTGTGATATATTAACTAGGCATTTCCGAGAATTTGCTAACGTGGTAGCATGGGCGTAGCCTCTTTAAACTAACCATGTGCTTTCCGGACCATCCTAATTTTATTCAGCGGGAAATTTACTTGCTGTCGTTGCTTGCTTTCTCACAGAATCCTTTGAAGGATACATTTTTATAATTTTAAATGCGATTATGTTAAAATGTGCTCCGGGAGCTAATAAGCTTCAGTTTTATAATTTTAAATGTTCTAAAAAACTGGAGTTCGATTACAAGTAAAGCAGACTTCCTTGTCACTATTAGACGAGCTGATGGTAGCCGGCAGCACTTATCAGTAGAGTGAACTACCATCAGTCGTTTCGGATGCCTTGTGATATATTAAATAGGCATTTCCGAGAGTTTGCTAACGTGGTAGCATGGGCATTACCTCTTTAAACTAACCATGTGCTTTCCGGATCATCATAATTTTATTCAGCAGGAATTTTACTTGCTTTCTCACAGAATCCTTTGGAGGATGCATTTTTATAATTTTAAATGCGATTGTGTTAAACTGTGCTTATATATAATAGTAGTGCACATATGTGCTGAGTAAACAACGGTCCAGGATTTCTTACGAAATACGAAATTTATACTAAATGGTGTTGCTTTATAGACTGGACTTTGATTCACGACTTTCAATAACCATGTCAATTTTAGACCTAATATATATATATATATATAGTCACGAGGTGACTTTCGCATTTAAACCAGCCACAGAATCCTTCTTTCATGATATTTAATTCCATACACCCTGACTACTAACGGCCACATTGCCACAGCCATTTTCGTTTCGTCCTCTTTTTGCCACATGTTGGTAGCCCCGGGCTCATCAGAAGGCTGACTACCAACTCTTCGCCTTTTGAAATTTGACTTATCCGAGATTCGAGCTGTCGCTCTCTGTACTTGGCTTGCGCTCTTGACTGCTAGGCTACGAATCCAGGATTACCAGATTTCACACAGTATATGAAACCTTCTTTCATGATCTCCATGTACTGCATTGTCCGAGATGCTCTCTGGCATGCTTATTATAGATTTTATCGTATGAGATCATGAAGATCGATTGAACTCGTTACTGTTGATTATTTGATGGATGCTTATTTATGTAATGAATAGTTGCTAGGTCACACGAGGGTGACTTTCGCATTGAAAACCAGCTACAGAATACTTCTTTCATGATATCCAATTCCATACACCCTGACTACTAACGGCCACATTGTCACAGCCGTTTTCGTTTCGCCCGCTTTTTGCCACATGTTGGTAGCCCCGGGCTCATCAGAAGGCTGACTACCAACTCTTCGCCTTTTGAAATTTGACTTATCCGAGATTCGAGCTGTCGCTCTCCGTACTTGGCTTGCGCTTTTGACTGCTAGGCTACGAATCCAGGATTACCAGATTTTACACAGTATATAAAACCTTCCATCATGATATCCAGAAACTGCATTGTCCGAGATGCTTCTCTGGCATGCTTATTATAGATTTTATCGTATGAGATCATGAAGATCGATTGAAATCGGGACTGGTGATATATATATATATATATATATATATATATATATATATATATATATATATATATATATATATATATTGAATATTATTATCAAATCGAACTCGAGAGCCCATTGAGGCTGCTTTCAAATAAATCGTTAAACAAATCAAATCAAGAATCGAGTAACATCAGCGATTTTTCTTTTATAGCACAATACAAGAGCTAAGCTTTCGGCGTAAAAGCCTTCTTCAGAGTTGTAGAAGGCTTTTACGCCGAAAGCTTAGCTCTTGTATTGTGCTATAAAAGAAAAATCGCTGCTGTTACTCGATTCTTGATTTGATTTGTTTAACGATATATATATATATATATATATATATATATATATATATATATATATATATATATATATATATATATATATATATATATATATATATATATATATATATTTGTGAATTGTGATTACACCGCCTCCTGGGATTTCTAGCAAATTCGGCCATATATTCTGAACAGAAGCGTTTTACCAGGAAAAATTGACGAATAGCTGATTTTTTAACGTTTCGGCCTCAGTCGGCCTTTCTCAAATCTTGAGAAAGGCCGACTGAGGCCGAAACGTTAAAAAATCAGCTATTCGTCAATTTTTCCTGGTAAAACGCTTCTGTTCAGAATATATATATATATATATATATATATATATATATATATATATATATATATATATATATATATATATATATCTTTAAGTAAGTGTTCGAATCGAGCATATTCTTCAGTCTGCAAACTCTCGTCACTCCTAGACGGTCATGTGATAACCGGCAGCCATCGTCAGTAAGATGAACTATCACACGCCGTTTCGGCTGCCTCTGTGACATTGTGAAAATGCATTTCCGACATCTAGCTTAAATTGTTGGTGGCGTTAGCTCTTAAATCCAACAATTTGCAATGCAGACCATCATAAACAACCAGAGGATCAAACTTTCGGATGCTTGACTGTAAGAAACCGAGATTGAGTGGATCAATTCTTTCTATATAATCATAAGAGTTTCGTTTAAATCGGTATTGCTCGAACACTTACTTAAATATACGGAAAGAATTGCTATTCGCAATCTCGAGCAATACCGATTCAAACGAAACTTTTATGATTATATATATATATATATATATATATATATATCAAGCTACGTTCCTGGATTCATAAGTATACGATTATATACTTTAATGAAGTGTAGACAACAAGCAAAGACACTTATAATTTATTTAATTGTTTCGTCCTTTATAGGGACTTCGTCAATCCCTTTAAAGGAAGAAACGTTTTAATATTTATATACCTACCTATTTTGAAAAATATTTATGAATCAGACAGAAACAAGCATCTGTCGGATTCATAAATTATATTCATATAAATAATATATATGATAAATTTCATAATCATATATAATTTAATCGCAGAATGTGTAATATTAATTTGTAATTAATTAATTAATTTGTAACATGTAATAATTCATGATTCTTAACGTATTATCGGCCTCACTGTTGCCAACAAGATAAATCCTGATGACATTAACATCAAATTTCCGGTAACTATCGTCATGATAAACTCAAAATTTGTGATAGTGCCTTAATTGACTAAAATATAAATATATTTTAAAGACGATATATATTTTAAATATATTTTATACATTTCATATTTTTTATGTATTAATATATTTAAAGACGCTATAACAAATTTTGTGTGCAGCCTGTTTTTGGCTCTTAGTTATCTAAAATTTGCTGTGAAAACTTGTTTTAAATAAGAATTTGTGTTCGGAATAAAAAACGTTACATCAAATTTGAAGTTATTTTTATTTTAAAATAACATCAAATTAATAAATTAAATGATTCTTTGATAAATAAATAAATTAAAGGATAAATAATAAATTAAATGATCACGGTTGTTTATAGTGAATTAAAATATTTAAAAATTAATTTTTTATAGTGAAAATTTATATCTCATTTATAGTCTCATTTAAAGTTATTTTCAGGTTCGGACATAATAAGATCGATTTTGAGTATTAATTTTGTCGTCAAATCTGCCATCTTTGACTGCTATCTTCTTCTTTTTTTGTATTAAGGAAATGAAGTCATTGACAAATAAAATTCTTGATCTTACATATCCTGTTGTCGCAATGTTTACGGGTGAGTTTTATTTTTTAAAGTTAAAATTTTCGTGGAAAACGCTTTTGTCTTTTGTATATAGGATCCGTATTTAATAATATAATTGAGAATATTTTCGGTGACGTGCAAATAGAAGATTTATGGATTCCGTATTTTTGCGTCACCACTGATATATCTGAATCTAAAATGCGTATCCATACATCAGGTATACATTAAATTTCTATTTAAGCCATTTTTATAACTTTCATATAAATGTTAATTGAAAAATCAACTTGTTTTAGTAAATCAAATCAGTTCACTGAGTCGATATATTTTAATTTAGAATAATAAATTATTTTAATGTATTAAAATAATTATAATATTATTTTTATATCATTTTAATAAATTTAAAATGATATTTTAAATTATTCTTAAATTTTCTTCTTGATGGATTCTAGCCACAAGCAATAAATTCACTATTGAACGCATTAATAGATAATATTTTTTCTATGTTTTGATTTAGAAATAAACGTAAAGAGCTTTATCAAATTTTGAAAAATAGCACAAAATTAATAATATCATAGTAATACTATTTCAGCATCATTTCCTATGTCATCTACGCAACTCGGAAAAATTCACATGTTTGTTATGTAAATGGTGTGAAGGATGACAGTTTAATCCATTGTATAAAATATAAATATATTGTCATTTGTTTTATAGTTATTGAATTGCATTTTTAAATTGAAGGAATCTAAATATTTAAAAAGTTTTAACTATAATCTAGTGAATATTTATAAAAACTTTATTAAATTATGAACACTTATTCATAATAGTAGCGGGGGCAAACACTTGTATTTGCCTCTGCTGCTATGTTGTGTTCAGTAATAGAAGCCGTAATCTAATAACATATAAGTTCCTCCATATGACCTTTAATCTAAATTCTAGCACAATTAATATTAATTATCATTAATTAATTTATGTTATAAAATTTATTTATGTTATAAAATTCATTTAATAAATCTAAATTATAGAAAATCTTAAGATTAAACTCTACAGAATATGTAGAGTCAGTTAACTGATCTGATTTGTAAAAAATATTTCGATTGTTTCTAAATTATCATACAACTTAACGATCCTGTTTAAAAAATCGTATAAATCAGATCAGCCAACGTATACGTATTTTATACTATAAATATCAAAATAATGATTTTTAAAATTAGCCATAATTTAATTTTTTAATCTAATTTTTTAAATTAAATTTTCAAGATTTATAAAGTATTTATATGTATTTATAATGAATTTAATTCATATTTAATTTTTTCATTTCTTTAAACGTATAAATGCTTGTATAAATGCTTAATAAAAATTTATAGATTTAATATTTATTCAATATTTGTATATTTTAAGTTGATATTATTCTAAAACTTAATATTCAATATTTGTATATTATTTGTAAAATAATATAATATAATATTAGTAAAATTGATTTACTACTAAAGTAAAATATGAAAAGAAGAAAGTGATAATTTTGTTACTAGATAATATTATTTTTAATCGCTAATAAGTAATTAAAATGATATGTTCAATATTTATTCAATATTTGTATAATATTTTTATACTAATTAATATATAACTGATAGAAAAAGAATCTTTCTTTTCTTACAAGTTTTTTTATTATTAAAAAATATAAATCGTATCCTCTCAATGGATATACGACTTTTATTTACGACTTGAAATTTATTTTATTAAAAATCAAATTGAAATTTATTAAATTAATAATATATTTATGAGTAATTTTTTAATAAAATTGAAATTTATTATTAGTTAATAATAAATAATTCTAGCCTATTAGAAATATGGCTTTACTCGTACATAATTTAACCTGTAGATTTGTTTAAGATGTAATCGTGTATTTACAGTTAAACCATATACAGTGAATAAGAACCTGTATCTATTTACAGTCTAGATTTAGCTGTTTGATCATAATGAATTCTCTGATAACAAATTCTTTTGTGATTTCGCTAAAGTGCCGCTTGAAAGTATATGATTGCGCAGGTTTTAAATGGAGTTAATAGCAGTTACTTTATGAATATTGTTCATTTTTATTCTAAAATATTATTGTATATTATATATATAAATATTATTTTCTTATTATATTATTGTATCTTACAATACTATTGGTCTCTACCAACAACAAAAAACAGATATTAATTTTTCAATTAACGTTTCGCCTTGCGGCATCAAATATTTTATATTTTTATCACTCAGATATATATGAATTCTTTAATCTAAAATGCGTATTCATACAGCAATTATTATTTAAAAAATTATTAATTATTGTTTTTGCTAGTCGGCGACTGATCAACTTTTTGATCAGTTTGCAAAACGAGAACGCATTCCAGTTGTATTTGTAATTTAAAGAGTTTTCCTGTTCAGACGCGACAAATATTTTTTTCAGGCGTCTTATGGCGTTATATACGTGCCAGTATGTCATACTCTACGATTGTACCACCGATTTGTGATCCACTTGATTCTCATTTATTGTTAGATGGTTGCTATGTTAATAATGTACCGGGTAAGTTTTCAATTTCGCTAATTGTTGTTTTCTGTTTTGCTCACAGGTAAACTTTGGCCCTATGTTCGTGCAAGCATGTCGCTTTCCGGTTATTTCCCACCACTTTGTGATCCAAGTGACGGCCATTTGCTTGTAGACGGTGGTTACATAAACAATCTTCCCGGTAAGCGAAGAATAAGCTTACTCTCCGTATTCCCATTCTTCTTTCCCCAGTCACCATTATAAATATATATTAATCACCATTTAAGAATTAGAAGTTTTTAAAAATGTGGCTTAAGAAAACTAAAACAAATTTTGCTGTCTCCTAGGAAGTAACAAAATTTAACAAAATCTCACAAATATTTGCTCTTGAAATAAACGGTGCGGTGTTAATATCGACATATGTTTGCGTTTGTGTTTTGTTTTACATTTCATCTTGTCTTTTTTTTATATTTTTCAAATATACAAATTAATTTAAGCGACTTACCTTAATCCGATATTTTTCGGTGAAATTTTTTTTCTGAGAAATTCAGATTTGCGTTTTGCTATTTTTTTCTCAACTGAAGTTGTGCTAACATTTGCATAATTAAACGCTTTTATTTTTCGGGTTATATTTTTTACATCGCTGAGAGTACGATATCGTTGAAAATGTTGTATCCGCGTTTATAGACCGAGCGGTAAACGCAACAACACTTTATTGCTATTTAATTAAATACCAAGTTTGATACCTGCAATATCAATTCAAAATTTTCTAATTAAATATGCAATTTTATATAATTTACTCGAAGAATAAAAAATAACCATTTTTTATGTTTTTGCTCATATTTTAGATTTTATATTTTTTATATTTTATATTGATATGATAATATCAATATATATAAATGTATATGTCGATGCTCTGAGCTAATATTTTTCATATTGCGAGATATTAAAATAAAACTTAAAAAATGCATTTAGGTTTAAACCTTTTATGTTTTTATATTTGTTTTTAACTTGAATAAATGATCTTAGTTCGTAAATGTAGTAAGTCCGCTATATGGCGGATAGCTCCTTCCTAACCTCTTTTTTAAAAAGGTGATGACAAAAAAGGATGATTTAAAAATCCTGATACATGGCTTTATCAAATTGCGCATGCGAATAAACCGTTATTAAACCCTGGGACGTAATTATTTTGGTGTAATGCAAGCATATCAGAATGAAGATATTGGAAGTGGAATGAACAGTAGTATATATAAGCGACACAGTGTCAAAATAAATAATCTGGCGTGTCACATATAATTTCCATGTATTGAAAATCGCAGATATCCAATAAAAAAATCAATTCGCAATATATTACAAGCAGGGATTTCACTATTATTCAGTGTGTATGAAGAATACCCAATTTTTTTATTTTGGTCAGATATATGCCATTTTATTTTTTGCAGTGAGTACCAAATCAAGAATTAAAATTGAAAAACAAATCTTATAATTCTTATTTGCAATTAATTATTTACTTCAACAGGCAAGTAAATGTTTTATCTGAACTGTATCTTATTATCGCATGTTACTGTCGCATCAAGTAAATTTTATATTCCTTTTGGTATTGCTTAGCTTTTAACAATTCATCCTTGAAGAACAACATCAAGTTTCAATTAAATTTAAAATAAAAAATGTAGCCAAATAATTTTATAAATAAGAAAAAATAACTATTACATGGAAAATTGTAAATTAAATAAAATAACAATCACTTTGAACTAAAATCAACGATTACCTTATTTCATAACATTTTATTTTAAATCGTTTAAAACAGACTATTTTTGACCTACGTAAGGGTTAGTAACCTGTGCATTGAAAATATCATCATCAGAAGAAACAGATAAGATAGATGATCTTTGACTGTTAGTGGGTAAATATGTCGCAGATTCATTAGACGACTCTTTCGGCATACTGCTAATTGGCCAATTGTGAAAAACAGCTTTTCCGTACGTATAACCTATTTCCTATATAAGAACACGCGAGAGTGAATAACTGAATGTTATGACATAAATTTACAAATCGAATTGTTTTTTGTCCTAATAGTTTACAGTCGGACCGAATATAATTCGTTTGCTTACGGCAAAACAAAATGCAAATCTTGATATTTTTTGGCTGAATGTGCAGCTCTTATCAATAAATTTTAAATAATAAATTTATTAACAGAAAGTTTTAACCTGTTTTTTGAAATTTGTTTTCTACAAGTTAAAACAAATCTATTCAAAGCATATTGTTTGAACGAACAAAGTATGTGCAAAATCAAATGTAAGAAAATCGTGTAATTTATTAAATTAAACTATAAAACAACAATGTGTTTTATTTCAGTATTCGTGAACCGAAAATCACAAATAATAAATATAATAATGAAATATTAAATCGTATATATTAAATTATAAAAATATTATTAAAAAATATTCAAAATCTTAAATATGTTTAAAGGCATTAATTTATCAAAAACGAACATATTTAAATCAAATAATATAAGAAAACATTCTAGACAAATGTAAAAATTGCAAGTTTTTAACATTTGTCCAGATGTCGGATCGTAGAGTCAATCAAAGAACAGACGATGCAATCCAACTCCGGATGACGTGATCCTCAGTGAAAGAACGAGCTAACTTTCGGATAACCCCTGGCATTCTGTGGTAAATTTAGAAATTTGCTCTTTCCGATTATGAAAATGTCTTTTACGTGATCTCTTTCAAGAGAGCAAGCATGGAACATTACTGATAAAGTGTTTGCATCCTCAGGGTGTCTCCTAGACACCTTAACTGACTTTTTCAATACAAAGAGAAGCTTGTTTACTATAATATTCTCACGGACTGCCTGCAACTAACCTTATCTCGAAGGCGGTCACTAGTCAGACTACGAAGGAACCTTCTTTTAATCATGATATCTTGGTATTTTCGTCATTGGCTAGTTCAACTAGATACCGCAGGATACCTCGGGTTCGCCATACAGACCGGTTTCTCTAATAAAGTAATTCAGAAAGTTTAAGTACTAATTCAAGTACTTTCCCCTTAGTACTTAACCCTTCACATCATGTAACATTTTATCTGCAATTCAGATTAATGATAACACTTGCTTTCGAGGCAAGCGCATTGTAATTGTTTGAAGTTTTCAACTCAAGGCGTGTCTCTTTACAATAAATCGTGAATCGTTCACTGAGAATTTTGCTTACGACCAATGCGGCGTTGAAGATCTGTCTTGACGACTCTAAGTCTTCAATAATATGACCTCATCACAAATATTCCTGACAAATTTGCGATTGTTTTTCTAAGAATTCAAGTGACGTCTTTTAGAATTGCTGGTTCTGAATACTAAGTAAGACCCAATTTACAGAATAATGTAAATCCTTAAATGCTCTTTATAACATTGAAGTGTTAATTTCTGATTTCCCGTTCGATCTTCTTGATCGTCGTTTAAAACATCTTAGAATTAAGATCAATGCATTCACAAATTATTTACCAAAGTTGAGATCGCTGTTAAGATTGCTGTTCTATGCAGTTACACTGAGGCAAAGATATTAAAAAATTGTTCAAAGTATATAAATCAATGAAACATTAGTTAATAAATTTACGTATTTATTACTGCTACATTATAACTTAATTTTTAATGTTTTGTAATTTTGGTTTAAATTTAAGATAGTAGTTTTTAAACCAATTGTCTTAATTGACGAAATTGTGGTAATTTGTTAAATTGCCTTATTGTCAATTAAATTTGACTACCGACAATCTCAATAATCTCAATATTCATGCTAAGAGAACTATTCGACGCCCTATAAAAAAGTTTGTGTTAGAATACAACAAAGTTTTAAATTAAAAATGGATTGTTAAAAATGGATTGTAACTATTACCGTCTATTATCAGTTTTTAGTTAGTCTCTTTTTTATAATAATTAATTCCTTCTCGAGTTCCTCCTTCTTAATTTAAAAAATTGCTATAATTGTTTTATTTCGATTTTATTTGTCAATTAAAAAATTGGCAATTCAGATATTATTATGTCGTGGACAAAAATATCACAAAAGTGCTGACCCGAATCTCTACGAACTGGAACAAGTTCGTTTTATGATTTTAAGACCAGTAAAAAGTAATAAAATGTTAAGTGGAACGCTCGTCGCCTTTGTACAGTTAGGTTAGTTATATCATTTCTACAGTTTCGTTTCGCTCTCTTCGCAATTTGTAACATTTCGCTTCAAAAATGCTTTTGCTTAGCTGCTTAATTCCCATTTCAAATTCTGTTTGAAAGATTTTTGTGATTTACATAGCTGATATAATTCGACGAATGGGCGCTTACGAGGTAATTGCAGTGGACGTCGGATCTAGAGACGAAACTGAATTTACTAATTATGGTGATAGTGTTTCAGGATGGTGGCTTTTGTGGAAGAAAATTAATCCATGGGCATCAGCTGTTAAGGTATTTGATATTGTTCAAGATAATTTTATTTTATATACTTTTTTGTTTACTTTGACATCAAATTAAAGTTATTTGTGCTTATTTACTTAAAAAGAAATGTAACCATTTTATAAACCAATTAATTGCGAATTAACAAATTTAAATAATTTCAATTAATTCTTTATTTCAAAACAATAAATCAATAAATAATAAAATGGTCAATAAAATATTTAATATAATTTCAATAAATAATAAATGATAATAACAAATGTGTTTATATAGTTATGAATATCAAATTAACATCAATTTTATATAAAATATGATTTTATTCAAACAAAAGGAATAAATTTTCAAACTATACTAGATATTTTAAAACAGAATTAATACATTTTCAAACATAATACATTTTACTATTTTCAAACATAAAATATATACATATTTTAAACCATATAATATTAAATATAATACATTAAATAATGAAATTTTAAGAATTGCAACAATATGTAATGATATTGGTTTTCTTCAAAATCATTTAAATAAATTAATAGATATATATTTTAAACTAGGTTACTATAAAAATAACATCAATCAGAAAATAGTAAAATATATAAATCAACACAATAATATAAAGAATAAATTTAAACTCTTAAGTGGCAAATTTTTATGGATGGATAATAAATAATATACTTTGTATTAGAATAAGATACTAGATAGTTTTATCAGAGGAAATAGATCATTAGCATGTATTTGGCATCATTTTTGCATGAGCATTCATGCATACCATATAATATAAAATATAATACATTAAATAATGAAATTTTAAGAATTGCAACAATATGTAATGATATTGGCTTTCTTCAAAATCATTTAAATAATTTAATAGATACATATTTTAAACTAGGTTACTATAAAAATAACAATCAAGCAGAAAATAGTAAAATATATAAATCAACACAATAATATAAATAATAAATTTAAACTCTTCAGTTGCAAATTTTTATGGATTGATAATAAATAATATACTTGGTATTAGAATAAGATACCATAGAGCCAAATTTAATCAGAGGAAATGCATCATTAGCATGTATTAGTGAGCACATTTATCCAGAAAGCCTTATTCTTAACAAAACCAATATTAATGATAAAGAAGGTGTATATCTAGATATGAACATTAAATTAACATTTACTAAAACTACTATTAATTTATATCGTAAAGATGACATATTTAAATTTACAAGAAACATATTTTTGCATGATCATTCATGCATACCATATAATATAAAATATAATACATTAAATAATGAAATTTTAAGAATTACAACAATATGTAATGATATTGGCTTTCTTCAAAATCATTTAAATAATTTAATAGATACATATTTTAAACTAGGTTACTATAAAAATACAATCAATCAGAAAATAGTAAAATATATAAATCAACGTTTTGTGCGTTCAATAATCGTTAAATACGTACCGTCCCTAAAGAGAAAAAAGTAAAAAATAAAATCTGAATTAATTAATTGAAATATTATTATTTTATAATAATATTAATTTTAATAATATAATATTATTATTAATAATAATATTATTATTTTGTCTTGTATTTTTGAAAAAATACAAGACAAAATAAAATATTATTAATTAACAAATTATATTAATTTTTGAATAAATATAAATTGATATAAGAAATATTATTTTTATTTTATATTAATAAAAAATATAAGTCATTAAATATTGTTAGACAAAAAAGTAAAGCTGTAGCTTAATATTTTAACATAACCAATATTCAGTGTTCTAATAAATCTACATTTTATCTTTGAAATTATAAAATATAAAATATTGTATCTTATATTCATATTTAATATATAAAAAAGAAAATTAAAATCATTGGCGGAAAATGTTTACGGATAATAAATAATATGCATTGTATTAGAAAGTATACTTTAATTTACAAAGTATATTAAAAATATACTTCTTATATTGTGTACTAGATAATCAAATTTCATCAGAAAAAATACGTCTTTAGCCCGTATTTGGCCCCGCTGCTATGTTACGTCGAGGAGTTAGGGGCCAAAACCTGATAGCATAGTAGTTCATTCTTATGTTATTTATTAGTCGAAATCTTATTAATCGTTTATTATTTATCTTTATTTTTGATTTATATTTTGTATAAAATACGTAAACTTAGTTATCTGATTTGTTTTACTGACAAGTTATTATTGATCTGTGGACTTTATTTTGCTGTAAGAAAATAAAATTTCTCTGTAAGAAACCCTGAAACTATGTATTCTTGATACGACTATTTCTGCTTATTTTCTAGCAGAAAAATAGATGTTTTTTCTATTGAAAAAAAATAAATTCTCTAGCAAAAATTGATTTTTTTCGACCACATTCAGTTAACTTAAATATTTTGCAATGTAATTCGTTAGTTTCTTTTTGGTATTAATAATATAGAGAATTATTCTTATTTATCCTAAGTAAGTGTAATCGCGTTGAGTATAATTTTCTCTTTTTTTAAAATGTAGGTGCCTTTTAAATTATTGAATTAATTTTTTTGCCTATTACTTGATAATTGAGCATTCTCGTCAACATATCGCTGAACTTCGACCATAACAATGAGAAATAAAATACTTGGGCACTTATCTGATTTCTAATTTTTGCAGCGGAGAATAAACAAAATTTTTTAGTTATTTTTAGAATTTTTCTAAAATGTTTAAGGCAAATTGGAATTGCGAGAATCGTTAGCTAACCTGCTTAATTATTATTTGAATTATTATTTGAAAATATTGCACGAACTTATTATTTTGGCCTCTACTATCTATTATTGGCCTCTACTATTTAAACGTAATACAAAAGTAACGACTTTCTGCAAATTTTCAAACAATTTAGATGAATTTCTTATTTTTTAATAAGAAAAATTAAAGAGACATTACGTCGTCTTTGCGCTAAGTGTATTTGCTCCAAACTTCGACAGCGATTTGCCGAATCCCTCCATCCGCACCAGCTCGGTGTAGCGACGCCAAACGGAATGGAACAGATAGTACATCAAGCACGTCGGCTACAACAACTTCATGATCAAAATGTTAATTGGGTTTGGGCTAAAATCGACTTGGCTAATGCTTTTAACACGCTGAACCGGGATTCCTTCGTCAACGCGATCGATAAGAATTTTCCAGAAATTAGTCGTTGGACATCATGGTGCTACGGCACTACCTCAAGCCTTCGGTTCGGTAGCCTGAAACCTCTTCAGTCTCGAAGAGGGGTACAACAAGGAGATCCTCTTGGTCCAGTTCTATTTTGCCTGGCGATTGATCCGATTGTGGTCCAGATATCGGAGATTGAAGGTGTCAGCTTAAATAGGTGGTACCTCGACGACGGAATAATCGGCGGTACTCCTATTGCGGTGGGCGAGGCTCTGGCTCGTCTTGCTGCTAATTTTCCTGCGATTGGACTGTCTATTAACTGGAAAAAAAACCGAAGTAATTGGTAGGGAAGACAAGGTCGACTTGATAAAGAACAGATGCCCATGGATCACATTGGTCAACACCACAAAAAACTTTACAATTCTTGGAAGTCCCATCGGGTCTAAGGAACATTGTTCGGGATACCTTGTCGATGTTGTTCTACCATCCCTGCGTCAAACTCTGGACTCGCTCGAAAATCTCCCTGACCCACAAGTTGCTTTCATCCTGCTTCGTAGCTGCGCATCCGCTCCACGGGTAAACCATTTAATGCGCACTATAGACCCCGCCTTCGCCGAAGAGTTTTTCCGTTTGTTCGACCGCTTGATATTGAAGTGTTTTAGCAATATCACTTCTATTCAACCCGATAAGTGGGCGTGGATGCAAGCTTGCTTACCGCTGAAGATGGGAGGACTGGGCCTTCGAAGCTGCTTCCAACACTCTCAGGCAGCCTTCCTGTCTAGTGTAGACACTGTCGCTAGCCAATTAAATCTTGACCCTTTAACTTTCCCTGGGTACGAATTCGTTAAATCTATTATTCCGCAACATGTAGGCAATCCGCAAACAAATCAACGAGGATTATCTTGTCACATTGACGAAGTGTCGCGCAGCAGGCTATTGGAGAATGCCGATCGCTTCAATACTGCCCGATTATTGGCAGTTTCATGCCCACACGCGTGTGCTTGGTTACAGGCCGTCCCTAGCAAAGCCACACATATGAACTTGGCACCAAATGAATTCGTTGTGCTACTACGTCTTTGGTTAGGGTTGTCTCTCTGGAACAGTGATTATCGATGCAGACGCTGCCTTAGGATGGCAGACAAATTCGGCTTCCACGCCTTAACATGTCAGTTTGGAGGCCACCCTGGAATTCGACATGATAGCTTGAGGGATACAGTCTTTCAAGCAGCGGTTTCTGCTGGATTGAGGGTGGCAAAGGAGGTACCCAACCTTATTCGTGGTTTGCGAGAGAGACCGGCGGACATTCTATTTTATAAGGACCCTCCTTTAGCAGTTGATTTTGCCGTAACTAACCCTCAACAAAATGCTTATATTTCCATGGCTTCTGAGATCCCTGGCTATGCCGCAAGCAAGTATGCCACCTGTGTCAAGGAAAGGAAATATAAACGCAAATTAGAGGAGAATGGATACAGTTTTACGGCAGCAGTTGTTGAAACTTACGGAGGATGGAACCCCCAAGGGGAAAAGCTAATTCGTTTCATTGCTCGTTCTATGTCATGTAGAAACGGTACCCCGTATTGTAGCACAGCGGGTCAGTTATTTCAGCGCTTGTCCGTCGCACTGATGAGAGGAAATGCTAAAGCGATCCTCAAAAGTCTTGACGAGATGGGCCAACCCTTACTAGAGAAAAGTCTTGGATTTTGTGACGACCCATCTCCGCGACTCTTTTCTTTGAGCAACCTTGCACAGCCCGAGGCCCAGTCAGTTGAGATAGTTCATGACTCCAATATTCGGTCAGCTTCCGTCGTCAAAGGCGACCATTCTGAGGTTGACATGCCTGTCCTGCAACTCATGTCTCCACGACGACCTTCGGCATATCACTCAACATCTAAACAATCAAATAATGCTTCTTTGTCACTTCAGCAATCACCAACAATTAAGGAGGGGTTGATATCGCTTCAACCGAATATTGATCAACATACCTATGGAACTGCAACATTATCCAGATTAACACTTGCACCATTTTTGAACCTTCCATTTGGAAATTCAAATTGTACTGAAATACAACAAAATATTTTTGGCACTATTCAGACAAATCCACATGCAGTTCAAAACCTTCTAAGTAATAATTTGGCTCAAAGACTTATGAGTAATCCTGCATTGCTTAGTTCAATTAAGCTTAACAATCCACAAATGCAAAGAGTGAGGGAGCAGAACCACGAGGTTTCACAATTCGTTAACAATCCGGATTTAATGTGTCAAACAATGGAAATGATTCGTATTCCTACAACTATACAGGAAATTACGAGAAACCATGACAGAGCCCTGATTAACCTTGAGAGATTACCGAGCGGATATAAAGTTCGACAGAGAATTTATCGCGATTTTCAAGAACCAATGCTTAATGTGGCACATGAGCAGTTTGGCGATAACCCTCTGAATACTTATTCTAGTTCATCTGGTACAGCTAACACTAGTCAAGTAGGAACTGAAAATACAAACCTCCTGCCAAACCCGGTGGCATCTCAGAATACTACATTTCAAATCGATTCGTCTAGTTCATATGTATCTAATTCAAACCGTTTAGAGTCGCCTTTGCAATCTACGTCAAGCGAAAACACTAATCGGTATTCTACGATGAACCCTCAACAATTATTAGTAGTCGATGCTGAAAATCCTCTCATGTTATTCGACATGTTGCGGGCATCCAGTTTTAACCCAAATATGAATAATTCTCTTTGCGATCCTGGTACTCTACTTAATCTGCTTAAGATTCTTCTTAATCTGCTGCGTACATATGAATTTATACAGGACGAAGGACAAAGAGAACAAGTACATCGTGTAATTCATGAGTTTATGAGTCAGTGGCCAATACCTGAAATTTGTGCTCTATGCACAAATACTCGAGCATTGAGGACGATTGTACAAATTCTAAAGAATCTAATTCGTCTTAGGGACACATCCCCACAAGTATATTCACAGTTGATATCTTCAAATATAAGCGGTCTAGTCGATAATCAAATGAATAGTCAACCTACTTCATCTGATGTGGATTCTTTTCGATCACCAAGCAATAGACAAACAGCTTATGCAACAACAGTATTTCAAAATTTACAATACTCAAATCAAGATTATACTGCTTCGTTGTTTCAACCATTAGATCGTCTTCATCTCCAGCAACATCAGCCGACAAATCAACAACCAAACCAAACTCAAGAACATCTTTATGCATCCGAACTTGTACAAATGCAGACATTGGGATTCCATAGCCGTGATACTAATCTGGAAGAGCTTGCTGCATCTATGGGGGACGCAAAAATGGCTGTGGAACGTAATGAAGATTTTGATTGATTGACTAAATTGTACTTTAACTTGATTTAACTTATTTCTTATTTTTTTGTAATGGAGAATATTATAAATCAACTACATAAAATATCAAATTTACAATATACAAATCAACAAAATATTATTAAAAACAAATGTAAAATATAACAAAATATTATTAAAAATATATTTAAGCGAAACCTTTTTTCTGAATAATAAATAATATGCTTCATATTAGAGCTTGTATTATAGTAAGTTTATTATTTATTATTTAATTATTGAACAAATGAACTTGAACAAATGCAGACAATGTGATTTCATAACCGTGATGCAGATCTTAGAGCGCTTGTGGCATCTATGGGGAACGTAAATATGAATGTAGAACGCATTGAATTTGAATATTTTTACTGCAATTGATACGACAAAAAAATAATTATTTATTATTTTATTATTTTATTTTTATCAATTATTTTTATAAATAATTTAATATACGTGAACTTAGTTATCTGATCTGGTTCATAAAAATACATATGAAGAAATACATAAATTCAAGACTACAACATTTCTTATAATGTAGAATTATACAGCTATACCATATTATTACAATATTAAATTTATTATATACAAATCATAAAAGACTGGGAAAATGCCACAAATCAATGGAACGCGGAATATCGGACGAGCATTGCATCGGATCAAATATCTCTAAAACGATGGATGGCCGAACACTACGAAGCGTGCCAACGAAGACTTGTCGACTAAGCACTTTGTTCTAAATTGAATTGATATTTTTGCTCATCGTTTACTCGATAATTCAGCATTTTCGTCAACATATCTCTGAAGTTCGACCATTACAATGAGAAATAAACACTGATTTCTATTTTTTGCAGCGAATATTAATCTTGATTCTAAAATTTTGAAGACAAATTGCAATTGAAAGAATCGTTAGCTAACCTGCTTAATAATTATTTGAAGTTTACTTAACTTAAACTGTAGTATATTAATATATTGCATGAACTTATTATTTTAACCTCTACTATCCATGGAATTTTAAACGTAATGGAAAATCTTTTAACATCCGTGTATTTTTTTATCCGTGTATTTTAATTGTCATTTTTATTTTAGATTCCCGATATGGCCGAAATACAAACCAGATTAGCGTATGTATCTTGTCAACAGCAACTCGAATTTGTTAAGCAAATGATACGATGTGAATATATTCGGCCACCTATTGACAGATTCGGAAGTTTGCAATTTGGCGCTTTTCAGGAGCTGAGGGTATCCTCACATTTGATTTAATCAATTTTAATATCTGTCTTGTTTAGTATGTTCTCCACTAAATTAACAAAATTGTATTGTTAATTTTCATTTTGTTTGTTAATTTTATGGCATTATCTGATCTCGATTAGTGATTTTATTTTATTCTCAATATTTTCGTACGTCTAAACTAACATTTCATTATGACACAATCGATACTAATATTTAATTATTTTATGTAATTTAAAATAATTTAATTCTCGAATTTGAATTAAAATTTAAACGAAACAGTTTATTTAGTTAAAATGGCTACGAATTCAAATTCGAAAACCCTTGGAACTTGAGTTTCAATGGCCTTGGAGTGATTAATTCGGATCTGATATGTTGCATTTAAGTCGGGCATGATTCCAGTTAAAGGTTACGAGTGGTGTACTAGATTCTCAGTGTGATGATACTAATTTATCAGAAAAGGGATTTGGATAGTAATTATTGGCGATTATTTTTTCACTCTACCCTATAAGTTATTCATTCGCTAGTATTCTTAAATTAAAGATACAGTATATAGTTGAGGAACTGTTGCAGAAGCAAAAATGCTGCTTTAGTCAGGCCATGGCACTACTGAACAAGTCATCATTCTACAATTCTTGAACGCCTTAGGAAATTTCTTATTGAGTCCGTATTTCGCGGATCATGAGAAAGTGTTGAACCGAGTTCTTTAAGAGAGATCGTGTGAGTTATTAAGAGAATATACGGTACTAATATCTTCGGCCAAGATATGTTCGGGTAGCTATGTCATCTCTTTACAAACAAATAATGAGTTGTGTGCTGTCCAAAGCTAAAAGTCAGTCATTTTCTGTAGGTGTGCAGCTTAGACAATGTGGTTAATTGTCTCTGCTTCCGGTCCTAGTTTACATAAACCTTATATCGAGACGGGCTTCTCTATCAAATACCGGTATTCTGTACAGTACAATTAATATTACAATTCAGCTTTTTGTAGATGATGTTGTCTAAAGACAACAATGATAACGTCATCATCTACAATGATGACGTTCTATAATGACGTTCTCTAAATACTAACGAAGCCTATTGATTCGATTCACGATCAATTGTAAATCTACAGGATAGTAGGTTGACGCCGCATTGGTCGTAAGCAAAATTCTCAGTGAACGATTCACGATTTATTGTAAAGAGACACGCCTTGAGTTGAAAACTTCAAACAATTACAATGCGCTTGCCTCGAAAGCAAGTGTTATCATTAATCTGAATTGCAGATAAAATGTTACATGATGTGAAGGGTTAAGTACTAAGGGGAAAGTACTTGAATTAGTACTTAAACTTTCTGAATTACTTTATTAGAGAAACCGGTCTGTATGGCGAACCCGAGGTATCCTGCGGTATCTAGTTGAACTAGCCAATGACGAAAATACCAAGATATCATGATTAAAAGAAGGTTCCTTCGTAGTCTGACTAGTGACCGCCTTCGAGATAAGGTTAGTTGCAGGCAGTCCGTGAGAATATTATAGTAAACAAGCTTCTCTTTGTATTGAAAAAGTCAGTTAAGGTGTCTAGGAGACACCCTGAGGATGCAAACACTTTATCAGTAATGTTCCATGCTTGCTCTCTTGAAAGAGATCACGTAAAAGACATTTTCATAATCGGAAAGAGCAAATTTCTAAATTTACCACAGAATGCCAGGGGTTATCCGAAAGTTAGCTCGTTCTTTCACTGAGGATCACGTCATCCGGAGTTGGATTGCATCGTCTGTTCTTTGATTGACTCTACGATCCGACATCTGGACAAATGTTAAAAACTTGCAATTTTTACATTTGTCTAGAATGTTTTCTTATATTATTTGATTTAAATATGTTCGTTTTTGATAAATTAATGCCTTTAAACATATTTAAGATTTTGAATATTTTTTAATAATATTTTTATAATTTAATATATACGATTTAATATTTCATTATTATATTTATTATTTGTGATTTTCGGTTCACGAATACTGAAATAAAACACATTGTTGTTTTATAGTTTAATTTAATAAATTACACGATTTTCGTACATTTGATTTTGCACATACTTTGTTCGTTCAAACAATATGCTTTGAATAGATTTGTTTTAACTTGTAGAAAACAAATTTCAAAAAAACAGGTTAAAACTTTCTGTTAATAAATTTATTATTTAAAATTTATTGATAAGAGCTGCACATTCAGCCAAAAAATATCAAGATTTGCATTTTGTTTTGGCGTAAGCAAACGAATTATATTCGGTCCGACTGTAAACTATTAGGACAAAAAACAATTCGATTTGTAAATTTATGTCATAACATTCAGTTATTCACTCTCGCGTGTTCTTATATAGGAAATAGGTTATACGTACGGAAAAGCTGTTTTTCACAATTGGCCAATTAGCAGTATGCCGAAAGAGTCGTCTAATGAATCTGCGACATATTTACCCACTAACAGTCAAAGATCATCTATCTTATCTGTTTCTTCTGATGATGATATTTTCAATGCACAGGTTACTAACCTTTATACGTTTTGAATAGCCAACATTTATTTTTAGAATACTTCGGCCAACGCTAGTTCGACAATCAACAACTTTGATAATTTCATCAACCAACTCTCTATCGAAGATGAGGGTACATTTTTATTGTTTCTTTTTTATTAGAAAGTGAATTTTATTACAAAATAGGTTTGACTAACGATTCTCGTATATCACCAATCGCATTTGTCGATGATCGGACATTTAGCAGTGACGCATTTTCAATTGCCGATAACAGCAGTGGCGATAGTCAATTGTAATAACAGGTGTATACTACATTTGTACAATCTTAATCTGCTGTAATAATGATTTTTTGCCAGTATTTTATGCAATTGCTAATAAATATTAATTTGTCTAGTAATTGTATATTTTGTCCATCTTTTTATATTTGTAATTAATAAAATACTTTCATTTTATTGATTCCACTCTTTAATTCCAAATGTAATATTTTTATATTACTTTTATTATTTTATATATTTTTAAAAATAAAATCAAGAAAAAATCGTAAATCAACAAAAATTTTAATATTAAAATAAAATATTAAATTTAATATTGACTTTTTTATATTTAAAGTCATTAGGTGGTAGCATAAAATTTGTAAAAACTTTATCTGTCCTCAAAAGAAGAGTTAAATCTGGTTTAAAATGTTTATGCTTATAAACAAGGGATTAAAAGATTAAAATGACTATTTAAATTATTACAAACTGACGATTGGAATAAAGTATTCTCGACTTTAAATTATTCCATTTTGAATTGCCAAACATCCCGAAACTCTTGGTTTGACAACCGACATTTTAAGAGACCGAATCATTTCGAAAAACCAGTTTTTTAAAGACGCATATATTCAATCAATTTCTCTTGTTTTGTGTGGGCTCATCTCAAGCTTTAGAAATCGAAGATAATGACTCTTTTATCACTTTTGAATTTCTGGCAGAATGCATTTTACTTAAATTCCGATTCAAGAATCGAGTTTGCATCATATATTGGTGTTAAAATATGTACATCTTTATATTATTAGGTTTCTCAAATTTGGCTTAGAAACTGAGTATATAAATTCTTCGCAATTAGCCTTATCCAAGCTTCGAAATAGAATAGAACGGATAAGAACGATCTAATCCAACGAACAGTACAAACATCTAAGTCAACAGCCTCTAATTTCTCGATGAGTAAATAGTGTGAAGAAGTATCAAATGCCTTTGAAAAATCACAAATTATACTTCTACGGAGGTACATTCCTAGACCGGTCATCATAAGCGTATAATCGATTAGATATCATGAAGTGACCTTTGCTTAAACCATATTGAGCGGGAACAATAATATTACGCTCATCAAAATATCTTTGCATCGTGCGAAGAATTGTAGGTTCACGAAGCTTACCACAAATAGGGGTTTAATTTATAGGTTGATAATTCTCGTGATGATAAACTTCTTTTTATGAATAAGACATATTATTGAGCCTTTAAAGTCAATAGGATGATTCAAATCCAGAAAGAGGCTGAAAATATGTTGTATAACGGAATGTAAATGTCAAAAGCAAGATTTTTAAGAGTAATCGACGGAAGGTCATCAGATCGGATGACTTAAGACTCTTAAGACTTAAGAGTCCGGAAATAACTTTACTGTGAGAGCAGAAATCTAGGGGATATATTATCTGCCCTGTATGTGAATAGGGCAGATTATTTTCATTTATATGGAATGATTTTATTCGTTGAGTCTGAAAATATGTTATATAATGTAATGTAGTTGCTTTGATCACAATTTTTAAGAGTATTGACGGAACACCATCACGACCACATGAATTTCGACATCTTAGAAGTAAGAGTTAGGAAAGAACTTCACTGGGAGAGCAGAAATCCAGAAGGTAGACTTGATGGCAAATGCTTTGTTAATCTCCTGGATATGTGGGTTGAGGACAATACAATTTTTATGTAAACCGAAAATCTCAACAATTTTTCTCAATCTGAAGTATAGACCATCTGACTTAAGTATAAATTTTATTACTGGCATACAGTTGGCGTCCCTTTAACATCAAATCAGCTAACTGAGTCTACGTATTTAATATAATTATAAAATAAACAAAACATAATAATGCTAAATCAAAATTTAATAATTAAATAATAAAATTAATAATTGTTTTTAGATTTTCTATAATTTAAATCAAGTTAAAATAAAAAAAATGAAATTTAAAATAAACGTCATTTTTATGAATTGACTAATAAATAACAGACGTTGTATCAGAATAACAATTAGAGGTCATCAGGAGGAACTGCTGTGCTATCAGGTTTCGCGAAAGACGAACAACGATTTTAACGACATCTTGATATAAAGTGTTTCTAGTAAAAAGAAATATTTTGCGACGCTTAAACAAAAAGACATGATTCCTCACAGTTCGATATTTACAATAAGTATCCATATCACATTAAAATGTTTCTTAATTGCAATTAATCATTCAAGATCAAACCGTCGAGTATAAACCGTCGAGTTGGTTGTCTACAGTGCGGTGAAAATCGATTCAAAACTATTTTAATTGTATCACGAAAGTGATACAATTAAATATACAGTAATATATAGTGTATATATCATATATAATATAGTATATTGTATTATATTTAGGCCGAGTTGCTGAAGCAGTAATCGATTTTAGGGAAGAGAAACTATGAAAGAAGAGACATACAAGAACGGAAGTCGATACGGGGGCAGATACGGCAGATACCACGGAGAATTAAGTTAGATGAGCGGACCTTGTCACGGACGAAGAGTTTAAGGGAAAGGTAATCATCGAAATTGAAGCCTAAAAAGTGAGATTGTAGATCATGGGGATGATTGATGAGGCAAAATATACAGGGGAAGATATATGTTAGGTTGACGGGGGAGTATCCAGATTATTCGTTCATTCCTTTCGTTCATTCATTCCGTGCATTTATTCCGTTCATTCATTCCGTTCATTCATTCCGTGCATTCATTCCGTTCATTCATTCCGTTCGTTCATTCCGTTCGTTCATTCCGTTCGTTCAGATCGTTCGTTCAGATCGTTTGTAAAGTCAGTTCGTTTAGTCCATATGTTCAATCCGTTTAGTCCGTCCAGCCCGTTTGTTCATTCCCTTTGTTCCGTCCAATTGATACACTTTTCTTGTTTATACTCCTCTCCACCTTTCTCTACACGGGCTTGGGTCCGGCCATGGCGGAGTTCATGGCCTGAGTTATTATACTCCTTCAAAAGAAAGAGTTTAAGACAATGAACACTGAGAAATATCTGCAAGGTCGTTAAGGAACATACGTGAGGGGGCACCTGAGCCTGGACGGTATACAATCACAAGGTCCATAGGGAAATGAGTTGATAATCTGCATATGTAGAATTCGAACGAAGTATAACGGATGTTAGCGTTAATTTTACGTAAAGATGTTGAGTGACGAACAATAGCAACAATACCGCAATGGTTAGAAGTAGTAGATGTGGAAAAGACAATAGGACGAGCTGATTTAACTAGAGAGCAATCAAAGCGACATAGACGATGAATAGCAAGATCGCCAGACTCAGAGTGCAATCATTCGGTAATGCAGAGAATATCGATAGATAATTGATCGAAGATATCAAAGAGTAGATCAACTTTATGAAGAATGGAGCGAGTGTTAAAAATACTAAGAGAAAAAGTATGATCAGGAAACATATCGACTAGCAAATAAGGCAGGGGAGAGACGGGACGCTATCGGATTTTTGGCCTCGTGTGTACGACGTAAAAAATTCTGTTTATTTAACGGATTAATAAGGATGACTCTCCGTAATCCTTATTATTATCATCCTTATTATTTTGTATTTTATAACATGTTCACTTTTATTTAATAAAGAATCAATCAATCAATTAAACCCAATTGTTAATTATTAATTAGCAATAATTTATTTAATGTGACAAATGGGTGCAAACTGCACGCTTACATGACCACTAACAAAAAAAGAAGAGCAAAAGTCACAGATTAATTAGTTAATTGTTGAAATGGAATTAGATTTGGCTTTTCAAGCACGGCATTGATGTTGATTGGCGGATATGAATGGGCAGATGATTCCACGAGGGAGGAGCAGCCACAACGAAGGAGCGGAAGCCGAAAGAGATAGAGTAGTTTGGGACATGTAAAAGAAGGGAATTACGGGATTGCAGAGCACAATACACAGTACGAGAATTGTTGAGAAAAGGAAGGTTGAGAAATGAAGGGGTAAGGCGAAAAGCAATGAGAAGAAGACGAATTTGAACACGACAATAAATTGTAGGCAAATCGAGAGAAGCAGGATGGTAGGGTGTATGACCAAAACTACGAAGACGGAGGAGAATTCGAACGGCTGCATTGACGATGCGTTGTAAAGGAAGAAAAGTGGATTTAGGTGAGTTGGAACATAGACTCAGACAGTAATCAAGTCTTGAGTAAATGAGAAGAGATATAAAAGTCATGCATTAAGGGAAATTGATCAATCTAAATTTGACAGAGGCTGCGGAGAATCAAGGTAGATGAGCGTACTTTATCTCTAACGAAAGGTTTAAGTGAAAGTCTGTTGTCGAAATGGAAGCCTAGGAAAACGAGATTGTCAACGGTAGGAAGAATTGTAGAATTTAATGATATGGAGGGAGGTTCTAAACCAAGGCGTCGAGGTAGGATACATATAATTTTGGATTTATCAAGATCCAGAGAAAGGCGAAGGTAAGAAAGATGATTGGAAATTGAGACAAGACAGTCGGAAGCAGAAACACTAAGATCGTGAAGACGATAAACAGGTGCATGAGCATAGATGATAATGTCATCAGCATATTGCATAACATGGAAATTAAATGTATGAGAAATCGAAGACAAATCACCGAGAAGAGAGAAAAGCATAGGGCCTAATAATGAGCCTTGTGGAACACCGGACGGGATGGACGAAAGATGGGAGAGAGAAGAGTTAGAATAGACGCGAAATGTACGGTTTGATAGATATGAAGAAAACCATGGTGCAGTGGGTAAAGAGAAGCCATAATATCATGACGAATGCGATGGAGAAGAATCGAGTGATCGACGATGTCAAAAGCAGACGATAGATCAAGAGAAACTATGACACTACATAATTTATGATTGCGCGATATGAGTAAGTCGTTATAAACTTTAAGACATGCAATTTCAGTAGAGTAATTAGAGCGAAAAGCGGCTTGGAAGGGAGGAAATAAGTTAGAGGAAAAGAGATATGTATTAACTTGCTTAAGAACGATACGCTCAAGGAGTTTAGAGAGTATTGGGAGAAGTGAGATTGGACGGTACGAAGATGGTAGTGAGGAGTCGAGATATTGCTTTCTGATAAGAGGACAAACAGTGGCGCATTTCCAGATGGAAGGAAATGTACGGCTACGGATGGACGAGTTGAACAATGTGGTTAGGAAGGGTGATATAGAGGAGCAGATATTTTTAAGCAAGTGAGTGGGAATTGGGTCAGAAGGAGAGGTTTTATTAGGTAATGACAGCAGAACCGAAGAAACTTCATCAGACGAAACGGGAAGAAGGTGGAATAGCTTGTGTGATCATATGATCATACAGTATGAGCATATGATCATGTGGAGCATAATAGCTCCATATGATCAATTGCACACAATATCTCTTTCACGAGTGGTTGTGAGGTTTTCAAATACCCAAGTTTCGCTAACATTCTGCAAATTCAGTTGTTATTGCTATGTTGTTGGTCACTTTTCTCAGTTCGCCAGCTACTACGTCCTTTATCTCGTTATGGCGGACAATTTGCAGTCTCCCCTGATTATACGGCAATATTATTATTAATGTTTCAACAGCACATAAAAGCATGGCTTAATTGGCTGGTTCACTGCAGAAAAAAAGAAAATAATAAAAGTATCACAAATACGGAAAAGCAGCTTTCCCCATGGCATCCTCTATCCGTAATTTCTTTTTGAATTCGTTGATATTGCTACTGCACACTGTTGACTCTCCAAGCCTATTCCACAGAGATACAACTCGCCGATCAAATTGGACAGCTCGTGATTTTCTTATCCTTTCACGTCGCAGGGTTAAACCATGGCCTCGGAGGATATTGGATGAGCGCAAATGAAGACAATCTCGAAGTGGATGATCCAAATCATTTAGAATTTGCCAGACCATACTCATCTCGATGTACCAGCGGGTCCACGTTACAGTCTCATGTCTAAGTGCTTTTAATCGATCAGGGTACGACAACAATTTCAGTTTCGGTGCTAGCTTGGTAGCTCTATGAAGTACCCTCTCTGAACTAATATGTTCTTTTGAATTTTGGGGATACACACACGGCGCAGCATATAGAAGACGGCTCAACACATGAGCAAAGATTAGCGGACGTAGGGCAAATTGATTGAGTGCAATGAAAGTGCGTCGAAGTTGACCGATTAT
Organism: Pomphorhynchus laevis; assembly: GCA_012934845.2. Lineage (NCBI taxonomy): Eukaryota > Metazoa > Acanthocephala > Palaeacanthocephala > Echinorhynchida > Pomphorhynchidae > Pomphorhynchus > Pomphorhynchus laevis. The sequence continues at coordinate 198,082 of WNNJ02001160.1, read as the reverse complement.
CCCCAACGCATTTGAACAAGCATGTTCAGTATGTGTGACGGTACTCAAATCACTGTTTATCTACACTTCCAAGTCCTTATATTTGTTCACTCGTTCTATATCACTGCTTTGAAAGCTATAATTAACTAAAGATTGAGCATTTCCGCCACGAACACGTAAATGTTTGCATTTTGATATATTTACAATCAACCTATTGAGCAGAGCCCAATTTTCGACTTCATCGATATCTCGTTGCAGTTTGACTATATCATTGGGTGAACGAATTGCCCGCCAGATTTTCAAATCGTCTGCATATAAAAGCATCCGAGAATCAATAAATTCCGGGATATCGTTGATGTAGACACTAAATAACAATGGACCCAATACTGAACCTTGAGGCACCCCTATATTACATGGCCGCGAAGAAGAGTAAAAATTATCTACATGCACACAATAACTACGATTGCTTAAAAACGATTCAATCCATCTAACAAGCAAAAATAGAATGCCACTTTTCTCTAGTTTATTTAGGAGGAATCCATGGTCTACTCTGTCAAATGCCTTAGAGAAATCGAAGAATATGATTTCAGTAGCAATGGATTCGGCTTTATTAGCTGACCAATCAAGATGGGCTGCGAGTAGATTAGTAACTGTCGAATAACCCTTACGGAAACCATGTTGCTCAGAAGCTATTACATTATTCTCACTATAAAACTTGACCATATAACCATGTATAATTCGCTCTAACATTCTACAACATAAGCAAGTAATACTTACTGGTCTGTAATTGTCTACTGAAGATCTATAACCCTTTTTGAAGATTGGGTGAATGATCGATTGTTTCCACTCTTTTGGAAGAGTCGTATCAATAATAGATTGTCGAAATATGTTACAAAGTGGTGTATATATTGAGTCTGCTATTCGACGAAGATATATCGAAGGTAACAAATCAGCACCTTTGGAGTTTGTCTCTTTAAGACGATGCAGTTCAGCTAAAACTTTCTCAGGAGTTATCAAATTAGCTATGTCTAAACTAGGATATGAAACACTAGCACCTCTTATCGTCTCACTGTTCTGGATAGGTTCAGAATACTCGTTTGTAGTCTCTTTGTACAAGTAAAAATGCCTTGAGAACATCTCAGCAAGGTCGTCTTCAATAACGCTATCAAAAGCGTCACGCGAAAATGATCTCAAGCCTCGTCAACTCCGACAACAGCCGGATCAGGCCAACTTACTCTATGTAGCTTTGATGTAATAACATCATAGTTCGCCCGAATAACGTTAATATGACGTTTGTACCGAGCATGATAAAACACCCTCATTTGTATATGTAGCAAAACTTTAACTACACAGTGATCAGACAAATCAACAGGATAATCATATTGGATACTACTGATTAATTGACTGTTTGTCGATAGGCAAAGATCAAGAAGGGAAGAACTACAACTTGAAAAGCGAGTATGTACATCAACAAATTGAGCAAGACCACAATAAGCAAAACAATCCATAAGGTCACAAGATTCACTATCACAAGTAGGAAGAACCGTATTCGAAGTCCATTCAACATCTGGCATATTCAGATCCCCAATTATCACAGTATCACAATCTCCTCGCGTATACAACTCTATCTCTTCAATGAGTTTCTTAGATATTGCCTTAGGAGCACGATACACAAGACCCAGTATGATGGGTGAGCTGTTATCAAACTTCACCTGACACCACAAACTCTCAACTCTATCAATAGACGACTTACTCAAAACGCGCACCTTAACTTCGTCTCTCATAAAGAGAGCTACGCCACCACCCCTACCCCCTATCCGATCACTACGGAACAAAGAATAGCCTTGGATGGATACCTCAGCATCGGATACATCACAATTAAGCCAAGATTCTGTAATACCAACTATAATTGGATTAACAGACTCGATCCTAAACTTTAGCTCATCGACTTTCTGTAACAAGCTCCGAACATTACAATAAAATATACTATGACTTTTATTCACACCAGTGCGAGTAATAATATCATCTCTAGCAATCTGACACACTTCAGATCCCAAATCAGCTAGGCACTTATATACTGTAAGACCTTGTCAAAACCCTCCACATTCATGAGAGGCGATACATCTAGTGGGAACCAACTGATTCGAATGCGTCGCTTCACTACTTGAAAATTTTGCACACATAGATTGCTCTCACCAAGTGCAACACGAGATGCAAGTTATTTCTTAGCTTGAGACAATTTCTCCCTTTGAAGAGCGTCAAGATCTTTTAAGAGACTAACATGGGATCCTTTTAAACGATATGAATTCCGAAGAATTAACTCAGCATGTGACTGCTCTCTAAATACGGCCTTGAGTAAACGCGGCCTATTACTAAGTGTATCACGCTTACCCAGTCGAAATAATGCAACGAGTTTAAAACGTTTGACAATATCCACATTGCAAGAACCAAGTACCTGCGTCAATATAAATCTCACACTCTGGACCTCCTCGTTAAGACGTACTTGTGCGTTCTCAAATAAAGATTCTCTTACATTGGCCAGAATAACAGGTCTACATCGATCAGCGGTGTGTTTCCTATTATTACCAATTTGCAATTCGAGACTGTCACGTGACACTGCGGATAGTGTATGTTGACTTATCGTTGACGCTTGTTCCTTCTTTTTGACAGTCCCATTATCAGACATATGACCATGATTCAAAACCTGACAATATGTATTTTCATCATTAGTAACATCAGGTAAATGCACTGGAACATCCATGGCTAAAAGAAGAACAAGCGTTACACTCACAATTTGATGACAAGCCTTCTGGATCCTAACCATATCTGGTCGCTATACTGTAACAAAATTCGTTTGGCGTTAGCCGATATATTTCACGAATGAGTGGAAGGGCACTTTTAATATGAAGGTTGGATCCATGATACCGATTCCACCTAGTTTTATTAAATATGTCATTAGCGTTGTCACGTCATTTTTCAATTTTCGTTGTGTCAGTGTCGCTATCATGATAGCAGGAATTGAACTGCCTTCCCGAGCCTAAACGAGGTTGTTGATAAGTTACTGTTGCAGGTGCTACTTGGCGATCCTGAAAAGATTACGCTTTATAACTTCTTCCGCAGTCCAATAATGGTTCAAATGCCTTACTATGAGCAAATGATCATTCCATTTTTCTCGAGACTGATTGAGAGCATCGATCGGTAATGGCTTTCCAACTTTGACAACGAGAACTATCCGGCATCTGACATTTAGATGGCGGGCGAATTGAGTATTGTTGCAGCTTTGCAGAAACAGAATAACGACGCTGGCGATGGATTCAGTAAAGTTGCCCTTTGTGGACGGCATTACTGTGAGCAAGGTCAATTACCGACGAGTTGTGACTTCCCTTCCAGAATTGGAAGCCCCGACAAAACGACGCAACATGCGGATAATATACTGCACATCTCCAGGGAACGTCTCGGTGACTAGCCGACGTGGATATATATCTTTGACGCGCCGGTTTGCCAGGTTTTTACAGCTGTAACCCCAATTTTTACTTTTAAAATGTATTACTCCTGTAGTATCTTGTAAGTAGTTATAATCAAGAATTTTTTAACCGATAATAAAAGAAGAATAACTTCTGAGAAGTTATTTATTAATGCCTACCGCAGCCCATCGGCTTAGGCTGGTATCAAAAGTTACAGGAATTACAAAAATTGAAAGGAAAATATTTAAAATATTAATCACAACTAGGGTTGATATTTTACTTGTAGGAAGATCAAAATCATTAAAATTTATTATAATAATTAATAATAATTTATTTAACGTGGTAAATGTGTGCCAGCTGCACGCTTACAAGTCCACTAACTATCAAAAAACAGCGAAAGTCAGATAAATTAGTTAAATTCTTTAAATGTGATCGAATTTGAACTTTGAAGCTAGGTAGGGAGGTTGATTTGCGTATATGAATGAGCAGAGGATTCCGTGAGAGAGGATCAGCCACAAGGAATGCGTGGAAGTCAAAAGAGGTAGAGTAGTTCGGGACATGTAAAAGAAGGGAATTACGGGAACGCCAAGAACAGTAATCAGGACGATAATTATCGAGAAAATGAAGGTTGAGAAAAAGAAGGGTATGAAAAGTTGCAAGGCGGAAAGCATGAAGACAAATTTGGTGGGATGTATGATAAAAACGACGAAGACGGAAGACAATTCGGACGGCTGCGTTCACGATGCGTTGTAATGGAAGAAGAGATTGATTTAGGTGAGCTGGAAAATAGACTAAGACAGTAATCAAGTCTTGAGAAAAGAAGAGAAGATATGAGAGTGAGAAAGAAGGGAAATCGATCAATCTACGAATTTGACGGAGGTTACGGAGAATCAAGGGAGATGAGCTTACTTTATCTCTAACGAAAGGTTTAAGTGAAAGTCGGTTGTCTAAATGGAAGCCTAAGAAAACGAGATTGTCAACGATAGGAATAATTATAGAATTAAAAGATACGGAGGGAGGTTCTAAGCCGGGGCGTCGAGGAAGTATCCACACTATTTTGGCTATCTGTCAATTTCCTTGATAAAGATTTTATTGGTGGATTTTGCGCAGCTACTTTACAGACAAACGTTCTTAAACTTCAGAGACAAGTATGTTCGTTGCTATCGGGTAACAGGCTACCATCATCAAATAGTTCATATGCTTAGCTAGATTCAGTGTCACGTCTTGTTCCAAATCGTTTATCAAGCCAAACAAATGATACTGTTCGATATACTGTTTGCAACAAATCGATTTTTTGTTATGATATTCCCGGAAGAGATCAAAATATGCCCATGAATATTGGCGAACAAACGGTCTCGGTTAACAATGGTGAGCCTCTTGTAGTAAGACCGAACAGTTATATGACTGAAACGGCTATAAACAACAACAAAACTCTGCCTACCCGGTCATTTGATAGATCATTAACTCCTGCAATTCGTATAAACCAACTATCTCGTAACACGCAACCTGTTAAGGTAGATTGTATTAGTGCTTCTCACGAAAAGCACAATCGTGCCCTTGTACATAGTACTGGTCGTTCAAACGGACTTCGTTCAAATGTTGCTTGTGATAGAAACAATTACATTTTAATTGCTAACATTAAGGAGTCTGATGCCCTAAATAATCAGGTCAGACTTGATGATGACTTAATCCATATCCGATCTATTCAAACGACTGTCTTAAATGGATCATCATCTTGTGAAGCTGTGAGAGATATGCGTCTTAGAGCTGTCTTCCGGCTAGGGCGTGACCTTTCGTCCGCCAACGAATTTTGTTTACTTCATGTCTTAAATGGATCATCCATCATCGTATGAAACTGTGAGAGATATGCGTCTCAGAGCTGTCTTCCGGCTAGGTCGTGACCTTTCGTCCCCCTCAAATTTGGTTTACTTTATGTGAATTGTGCAGCTCATACATCGTAACTCATTTCATCTGAAAGGTTCCGGCATCCGTATTCTTAGAGACCTGGATTCCGTTGATCGTATATGTCTATCAATGGCAAAATCGGAACTAACTCAAAGACTCGCACATGGTGAAAACAACTTAACAATTCAGAATTTTTAGGTAGTGCAGCGGCGCCTCCACATTCGCTGGCAAAGCCTATTGAACCCAGCAGATATTGCTTCCCAGCGTGCTTCGACGACGCTGACCGCATGCCTTCAAAGTGCATCTACCAAAATTTCATAAGAAGCTCTATTGCCTTGTTCAAGTCGGGAACTCAAAAGAGTTCGTCATCTAAATGTACAATAAATAAAGCTTCCCATCAAATTATATACTCTAATGTGCGTAGTGTGTTTAATAAAATTGATGAGATTGGATTACTGATTCACGACCATCAACCGATAATTGCAGTTTTTACGGAATCGTGGCTAAACCCTTTTATCTTCGATCATTAAATTTTGTTAAAAGGATATGTTGCGTGCCGCAGCAATAGAATAGCTAAAGAGGGTGGTGGTATATTACTATATATACGTGACACAATAAAGTTCCGTGTCCTAGAAACTTTTAACAACTCCCTAACTTCAAAGGAACTTTTAGCAATCTGATTATCCTGCCCATTCTCCTTGATACTTGTAGTCGTTTACCGCAGCTCTACTTCATGCACTGATAGCATCGTGCAACGTTTATACCAGCTATCGAACCCTAATAAGCCGATATTGGTTGTTGATGACTTTAACATGCCTACAATCGATTGGAATACATACAGTTGTAATTCGCCTTCTGACTTTGGTTCGATTGTTTTAGTTCAAACAATCAATGGTCTATACCTTACTCGACATGTCAATGGATTTACCAGAATATCTTATACTTCTCGTTCTCTTCTTGATCTGGTTTTGTCTGCTCCAGGACAAATTTTGTAACTAGCGTTAATCACTTGGATCCAGTTAGTTGTTCTGATCATGTCACCTTATTAATAGATCTTGGACTTAGTATACCTTGATCAAAAAAATCTTAGTCCAATATCCCTAAGATCTTGGACTTAGTATGTTCGACTGCATTTCAGTCGTTTCACCCGCGCTTAAGGATCGATGTAGATAGAATGTCCACGTGTGGAGCGGGGTGACTGGAGACAAGCTGATGCCGACCTCGCTATCTTTATTCGCCTTGAGAACCAGGTCGGAATACGTTTTTGTTGACTGATATGCAAGCTTCGATGCTATTGTCCGAATGAGTGCTCCTGCTTCATTTCCGAATCCACTGATGTTGAGAAAACCAGTGGCGTGAACAAAGCATGCTCGATTGTCGAAACTCTTTCATAGTACTTTGCTTTCTTGCGATTTTCGTTATATTCGAATGACGATTATGGCTTCCGTTCAGCGTTGAATTGAGCATGTATAAAAAACGTTGCCCACTGATAATAATAACAAAATCTTTGTTGTCCATTGATTCTTTTAAGAAAAAAAAATTTCAAAGTAATATAAAGTGTTTCCGGCAAATGGGCATTAGGTTAAACTTTTTTAAAGAAGAAATTTTATTTTCGTAAAACATACAAGAATGAATCTAAAATAAATAATTCAAAACTCCAATCATAAGCTCAGTTATTTCTCTATATATAATTTGCATCTTCCGGCTTTCGTGATATCTCTCCTGTTGATCGAAAATGATCGTGAACATGTTTTTCATATGTAGAGCGTGGCGCTCTTAAACTGGCAGATTCAGCACGATTTAAGGCATATGAAATTTTCTCTCTTATATTTTTTATTATTTGAGGATATGGGAGTTCGCGTTTTGAGCTTTATTTTGAGGCTATTTACTTCATTATCCTATTAGATTCCTGACTTGATCCTCCCAAAGACGAAAAAATTAATGGACTGAAATGCGCATGTTCTAAACTTGAAATTCGATCTCCATACTTCGATATTTTCCGTTTTTCATGGTATTCAAAGTCAGCATTACACTCAGTTCGGGAGTTAGAGGGATCATGCACATTAAATATCGCGACATCCAAAAATGTTCGCTCAAACCGGCTTCCGAATAGTCCACTACATACAACATCCAGACGCGCTTCTTTCGATACGCTTGTGCTATTGTTATTAAAACGATAATCAGATGGTACGGGTGCTAATACTGGTTCAACCTCCACGCCACTGCATATCCCGCTTAAGAGGTGATAAAATATATCCCTTACTTTATTATGCCTAATAGATGGTAGCGCTTCGGTTTTGCACGAAAATGCATGATTGATAGTCATTTCTGAAGAACATATGAATTTTTTATCTTTCTGCAGTAAGAATTCTGGAAAACGGTTCTGTCAATAAAACTTTGAGTCCAAATGATTATATCGGCAACGAATCGGTTAAGTCTATTCTTGAAGCGAAGCATCCACATGCAGCTGTAATTAGTGAGGACGCCTTATTATCGGAGATCGACATGGAATGTGATAACTTTCATCCCTCTTTTTTCGATACGATAGATGCAGCTGCAATTCAACTTAGTGCTAAGCGCACTACAGGCGCTGCGGGTCCTTCGGGTGTTAATGCTTTATCATGGCGGCAAATGCTAACCTCATTTGATAGGGATTCATTACAGTTGGCCTCTACGTTGGCAGACCTGACAAGGCGAATTGCTAGTAATAGAGTTCCAAAACATTCAACAGAAGCGTTAATCGCTAGTCGGCTCATTGCCCTTGATAAAAATCCTGGTGTTCGACCGATCGGAATAGGTGAGGCATATAGGCGCATAATGGCTAAAACGATTTTAAATGTCATTTCTCCTTTCATTAAGTCAATTGCGGGTAATTCACAACTTTGTGCAGGTCAAAAGGGAGGTGTCGAATTCGTTGTGCGAGATATGCGTGAAACCTTTGCTAATTCGACCTCGTCATGTTTACTTTTAATTGATGCACATAATGCTTTTAATAGAATTAATAGGAAATTAGCTCTCCTCAATATAGAAAAGATATGCCCTACTTTAGCACGATTCCTGCATAATACGTATAGTTTAGATCCAATCTTAGCCATTGACGATGATTATCTGTTATCAAAGGAAGGTTTCACGCAAGGCGACCCTTTGGCAATGGTAGCATTTGCGGCAGCAACGATACCATTAATACATAGATTAGGCGCTTTGCATCCTCAAATAAAACAGCGTTGGTATGCAGACGATGTATCATGTGTTGGTTCACCGGGGAATGTTTATGATTTTTTTAAATCGTTGCAATATATAGGACCGGAATACGGATTTCATGTTAATGTCAACAAGTGTACAGCTCTGGTTAACGCCAACATTATCCTTGAATGTGATTCACTTGCCAGCTTAGGGGTTCATGTCGTATCTAATGGTGTAGAACTTTTAGGAGCTCCCATAGGTTTTGGTTCGTTCGAAAAAGATTGGGTAATAACACAAGTAACTCGCTGGTTAAAATTGCTCGATAGGTTATGTGAAGTCTCTAGCGATTCACGGCAGTTAGCGTTCTTAGCATTTTCAGCAGCAGTGCAAAATAAGTGGACTCATGTACAAAGAACATGTAAGTGTGAATGTGAATGGTTTTCTTCACTTGAAGATTTCATACAGAATAAAATAATCCCCAAAATAACCGGTTTTAATTTACAGAAGTGTTGGCGCGATGTAGCAAGTCTGCCTTTCTCAATGGGAGGTTTGGGGATATCAAATCCATATGAGAATACCAAATCTGAATGGGAATATTCTTCTTTGCTATGTAAGCCCTTATTTGAGTTAGGTCTCGGAGGCGACATTGATACCATCCAGAAACAGTCAATAGTTGAAATTAGAAAACTAAAGAATCTCCGGGCTGCCGAAAAATTATCGTCACTGTTAAATACCGTGGACGACTGCGAACAGGTAATTTTAAAGCATGCCGCTCGAAAGGGCGCGTCAACGTGGCTATCTGCACGCCCTAGTGATGATGCTAAGTTTCGCTTAAGCAATCAAGAATTTTCCGATGGTCTCTCTGTCAGATATGGGTGGCAAATTTTAAATACTTCAGGCAAATGTGTATGTGGGGAAGTTCTTAGTGTTGTTCATTCATTATCTTGCAAATGCGGAGGGAAATCAATAGTAAGGAACAATGTGATCAGAGACATTTTCGCCAAATTAACTTCAGAGGTGTGTTCATCAACTACAACTGAGCCACTGCTTTCTCCCATTGATCCAACTATTCAATTCGATTCTTCTTCCACTACACTAGATCGCAATGCACGTCTTGACGTCTTGTGTTCGGGGTTGTTTGGCGTCCCGTCTGAGCGGTCCTACCTGGACATTTCTGTATTCAATACACATGCTCGTTCCTATGCCACAATGACTCCACGATCAGCGTTCAGTTATAACGAGAATCGAAAAAAGGCTAAGTACTCCGAACGGATATCCAAGATCGAGAGAGCAGCTTTTATACCAGTTATTTTTCAATACAAGGTGGATTAGGGGATGATGCAGAACAGTTGGTAAAACGCTTAGCAAAAGACGTAGCGGTGAGAAGAGAGTGCCGTTACAGTGACGTGATTAGCCGATTCAGACGTTCCATTGGAATAGCTCTCGTGCGGGCTAGCTCATGGTGTCTCAGATAAATTTTTTTCATTGTTACTTTTGTTATGATTTTGCAGTGTCTTTGTCAAATAAAATCGTTTTTTCGTTTAAAAAAATATTATTATTATTATTATTTCGACAAACAGAATATTTTGAATATTGACAAACTAATTATTTTGAATATTAAATTATTTTGAATATTGAATATTTTGAATATTGATATTTTGAATATTGACAAACTACACAGATCCTGATAATCCGCACACCTGCCTAAATTTCTATTGAAGTATTAACATGTATATAACAGGCAGTAAATATTTTTATTATTATTAGTATTCAACAGCCGGAGCTTAAAAAAAAGTTTGAGATAAAATAACATACAATAAATAACATACAATAAATAACATACAATAAATAACATACAATAAATAACATACATTTGAACTTTCTTGGTGTTTAATAAACTACTTACAAAATTCAACAAGAAGAAGGAAAATTTCAAGAAAAATCAGCTTTTTTGGTTTAAACTATCTTGATATCTATTAACTACTTACACAAATTACAACAACAGCCGATATTGATTCCAATACATTCCAAATCTCAAGTGATTAAACAAACAACTTTAACACACATACAATTTCAAAGTCGTACGTCCAGGGTACATCCCGGAGTACGCAGAATGGTTCGCGGAAAACCAACAGATGAAATACGATGTTGTAATTGCAACGGCGCAGCGGCCATTTGTCGTGGGTGTCGATGTGCGAAAAAATCAAGCCCGTGTGTGAATTGCAGAGCACCAGGCTGTCGTAATCGAATTAAAAATATACTCCCCAATTCGGAGTCTATAAATGTGAATTCTATCCAATGTCGAAATTCTACACAAACAGATCCGACTAGCATATTCAACGACCAAGTTCATTCAATAGATTCCTTATCTACATTTCGAAACAACGATACAACAGCACGGGCAAGGGCAGTAAGTAATATAACGACACCCAGTATTTCTATTGAATACATATATTATAAGGTATGTAATTGGCGCCCCAACCTCATGCAACTTCCTATATGTACGGCGAGTAACGAATTTATAGATATTCTTTCTTCTTATTACAATTTAATAGCAAATGACAAAGATGATGGCCAAATCTCATTGATGAAAGCAACGGTTTTCTCACAGTGTATCCTTCAAAAAATCCCAACGCGTAAGATCTCTTACACTAGAAAGACCATTGAACGTCGTTTAAAGAGTTGGAAAGCGGAAGACTTTATAAGTGTATATGAAGAAGCATTGATGTTGCAGACAACATCCCATTGCAATGTGAAAACAAAGAAGATTGATTGGCATAAAAACTACATTCGGCTAATGGAGAATGGATGTGTAGCTTCAGCAACCAGACTTCTAGAATTTAAAGACGATTCACCCATTCTTTCTCCCGATTCGAAAGTTGGTACAAATACTGTAATAGAGAAGCTAGCAGAATTACACCCTTACCCTGCTGAAATAGATCAGAGTGCTATTCTATCGGAATTTGTTGAGGGAGTAACTAGTCATCATCCAGTCATATTTTATTCTATAGATACAGACGAAATCATAGCAGCAGCAAGGAGAACTCAAGGTGGCGCTGGACCTTCAGGCTTAAATGCAATAATGTGGAAGAGAATGTTAACTGGATTCGGTATCCACTCTAAGAAATTGGCAACATCACTAGCGGAATTTGCAATACGATTAGCTTCGGAGCATATCAATCCTAACAGTTTGCGTGCGTTTGTAGCGAGTAGACTTATAGCTTTAAAAAAGACTGCAGGTATACGACCAATTGGCGTGGGACAAGTGGAACGACGGATAATTAGCAAAGTCGTTTTAGGAAAAATTAGAGGACATATTCAGGATGTAATGGGAACTGTGCAATTGTGCGCATCACAGAGAAGCGGAATAGAATTCGCTGTTTATTCCTTATCAGATTCCTTTCACTCTCGGGTTGACTTTGGCTTACTGGCCGTGGATGCAACAAACGCTTTTAATTCCGTAAATCGACGTCTAACATTAGCAAACATAAAATTCATTTGTCCGTCTCTTGAAACAATACTAGTGAACTTATACATAAAATCATCAACAATGTTTACTGGTAGTGATCCGATATTTTCAAAAGAGGGTTTCACTCAAGGTGACCCTTTGGCCATGGCTGCATTTGCCGTTTCGACTCTACCACTCATCCTTCATATTCAAAAATGTTTACCATCCGTGATTCAACGATGGTACGCAGACGATGCAAACTTTGTCGGTCCTAGCGCTGATTTATCTAGAGCCTGGGAAATACTAAAAACAATAGGCCCAAAATTTGGATATTACGTTAATCCACTAAAGACACAGCTGCTAATACACAAGGAACATGAATTCGACACTAGCAACTTCTCTGACTGTAAAATAAGTGAGCGTGATATCGAAGTACTCGGAACTCCCATTGGAGCAGAAGCTGATGTTTTGGATATTATAAAAACCAGGGTAACATCCTGGGCATCCACACTTGAAAGATTAGTTGAAGTTAGTAAAATTGATCGACAAACTGCTTATTCCGGGTTAATACACTCTGTGCAATGGAAATGGATATATACTTACAGAACAGTACCAATGTGCACGGATGTCACTAGTTGTCTTAAAAACCTATTGTATAGCGGTTTTATTGAGTCAATCACACAAGCGAAAATTGAACAAGCACATAAAGAATTATTAACTCTACCGTTCAAGTTAGGGGGCATTGGGATAGTTGATCCGGAATACATCGCTGACTTGGAGTACGATTATTCTCGTAGAATGTACGAAACCTATCGAGACGGATATACGGGAGAAAACCTGAGGGATGTTCAAACTCAAACAGCTAGAAATATTTCATACATGAGATTAAATGTAGCCAAATCGAGGAAAGAATTAATACTAAAATCTCTACCATCGGATTACTTTAAGATATTGGCACATGCTAGTTACAAGGGAGCTTCATCGTGGCTATCTTCCCTACCTCTACGTCACGAGGGGTTTCGGCTTACAAACAATGAGTTTAGCGATGCATTAGCAGGTCGCTATGGATGGTCTTTGCGAGCATTAGAAAATAAAAAATGCATATGTTCTTCAGAAATGACTATCAATCATGCATTTTCGTGCAAGACCGGAGCGCTACCATCTATCAGGCATAATGAAGTAAGGGATATATTTTCTCATCTCTTAAGCGGGATATGCAGTGGCGTGGAGGTTGAACCAGTATTAGCAACCGTTCCATCTGATTATCGTTTTAACAACAATAGCACAAGCATATCGAAAGAAGCGCGTCTGGATGTTGTATGTAGTGGACTATTCGGAAGCCGGTTTGAGCGGACATTTTTGGATGTCGCAATATTTAATGTACATGCTCCCTCTAACTCCCGAACTGAGTGTAAGGCTGACTTTGAATACCATGAAAAACGAAAAATTTCGAAGTATGGAGAGCGAATTTTAAGTTTAGAACAGGCGCATTTCAGTCCGTTAATTTTTTCGTCTTCAGGAGGATCAAGTCAGGAATCTAATAGGATAATGAAGCAAATAGCGTCAAAATTAAGCTCAAAACGCGAACTCCCATATCCTCAAATAATAAAAAATATACGAGAGAAAATTTCATTTGTCTTAGCTCGTGCTGCATCTGCCTGTTTAAGAGCGCCACGCTCTACATATGGAAAACCTATTCACGATCATTTTCGATCAACAGAAGAGATGTCACGAAAGCCGGAAGATTCGAATTAAAGAGAAATAACTTAGCTTATGATTGGATTTTTGAATTCTTTAGTTCTTTACTTTTGGACACATTCTTGTATGTTTTACGAAAATAAAAATTTTTCTTTTTCTTACAAACAGACGAGCAAAGCTCACAGTTGCACTGTTAAAAAATAAGAAAAAGTAAAGAAAAAATATATATCGTAATAGATGAAGGTATTTTCACAGAATCTTGGCTTAGCTCGTCAATAGCAGACGTAGATATATTCATTGAGGGATACAGCTTAAGTAGAAGTGATAGAACAGGCAAGATTGGAGGAGGTGTTATCGCGTATATCTCTAATATGCTTCAATTCCGAGTAATTGAAACTCTTAGTGATGATATTAACCATAATAAAACATTGTGTATTAAGCTATATTGTCAACACCCAATAACGGTATTGACTGTGTATCGTTCTCCAAGATCAAACACAGATAGCATAGCTGCTTTAATGGAGAGAAGTAGTTATTGTGATAAATTTGTTGTACTCAATGATTTCAACATGTCATCTGTCAATTGGGTTAATTACACTTCCAATGACTCGGATGTCAAGAATTTGAAGCTACTTGGCTCAATAAACAGCTTGGCTCTTAAGCAACATGTCAGTCAGAGTACAAGATTTTCACTGGATTCACATTCACTTTTGGATTTATGCCTTACTGTACCATATGACATTCTCGATAGATTAAGCTATCTGGACCCAATAGGTCATTCAGATCATGTGGTCATTTCGATTGGTCTGAGTGATGTCTACTCACATAGCGTAAATCCAACGTTGTCTGTAAACCCATTCACAACTGACTTTGCTCTAGTAAATAAATATCTCGTTGGGGTAATGTGGTTGGATGCTTTTGATGTTAGCGTCGAATATTCATGGCAGTTTTTCAGGGATACTCTGTACCACCTCCTTAATCGTTTCTCACCTCTTCAGAGTATACACTGTTCGACATCGATCTCACTGCCTTGGTTTAATATCGACATAAAACATGCTTTGACGATGAGACGTAAGGCCTTTAATGACTATCGTAAAGACAGAGCTAATTTCAGCACTTATAAGAACTGGCGAAACCTCGTCACGTCCATGAAGCGAACTGTTAGGCGATCTTTCGAAAAACAGCTAAGTATAAACTGTCACCGTGATCCCCGCTCTTTCTTTAGGTATGTGACTGCTAAGCATACGCGCTGTAAACATATAAATTGCATACAGCGTGACGATGAGAAATTCATAACTGATTCTTTGCAGATATCAAATATGTTTGGAAATCATTTCCATTCTTTGAATCTTGACCATAAGGATGTGACAATGGGTGATCCGTGTACATTTGAATCGCCCGGAGATGACACTAGAGACCTCTTCCGATGTGATGATGTTCTCCAAGAGCTTCGGAAACTTAAATGTAAAGCAGGTGCGAGTCCAGATGGCTTACCGCCCGTATATTTGCGCAACATCGCTGACATAATATGTCATCCGCTTTACAATATTTTATCTGCGTCTGTTGCTTCTGGCGTTGTTCCTTCTGATTGGCAGAATTCCATCATCTGTCCTATTTATAAGAAAGGGGATAGCTTGTCCATTGACAATTATAGGCCTATTAATCTCACTTGCGTGTGCTGTCGTATGCTAGAGAGATTGATTAAGCGACAAATAATAGAATTTCTAGATAGTTTCAAATTTTGAATCCAGTACAGCATGGCTTCCGAAAAGGTTATTCCACGACTACTAATCTTGTACATGCACGTGAAAATTGGTATCAATATTATGATCAAGGTATACCAGTTGATGTCATTTTATTTGATTTCTCAAAAGCGTTCGACTCAGTTAATCACACGCGTCTTATTGAGAAGTTGGAGCACATTCATCTTGATAAGAGGATCATAAACTGGATTCGTGTATTCCTTTCCAACCGACAAAGTGTCGTACGAGTGAGTGAGTTGCTGTCGGGTCCATTTCCAGTGTTGTTAGGTTTTCCACAGAGAAGTGAATTGGGTCTCATCTTATTCAGTCTTTATATCAACGATTTGATACTAAATATCAGTTCATTCAGTATATTATATGCAGATGATCTTAAAGTTTGGCGACCTATTATTTCCGATCTTGATAAACGGCATTTACAAAGCGACGTCGACGTTATATCCCATTGGTCTAAACGAAATCACTTGAGGATTAATTCCGCTAAATGTACATGTATGCGTATATCACGAAGATAATGTGATCATCTTCGAGGTGAGTACCAGTTTGGTTCAATTAGTATTAAAAGAACCTACTCATATAAAGATTTGGGAGTTTGGGTTTGTGCTGACTTATCAACTCGAAAGCATTCAGACTATGTGTGTTGCATCACAAAGCGCTTAATAGCACATTCTCGTTGAGCTCTGAGAGGCATAGATCCGTTATGTTACCATACCTTAGCAAATGCGTTTTTCTTGAGCCATATCTTATACGCATCGCCAGCTTGATATCCCGAAACTACTTATGAGCGTCGTGCATTTGAGAATGTGTTCAGATCAACAACTAAATTAGTCTCAGGGCTGCATATTTTTGGCTACGGATAACGCCTCCAGATATTAAATATGCCTTGTCTGCGATATATCCGTGACAAGCGAGATCTCTCTCTTGTTTGGAAAATTCTGCATACTAAAGATCATCCACTGTCACATCTACTGCAACTGAGAGGTCAACCTTCTCTTCGCGGACACCCCCTGATGCTGAAAACACAAAGGTACATGCATGCAGTTTCCTGCTTTGCCAAACGAGTCATACGATCTTGGAATTCGCTTCAGAGTTCGACCGTTTTGTCGTCTACTGCTTCTAGTTTTTGCGCCCTATTGGATGATGACCCTTCCTTCTCAAGACAACGGTGACATTTTTAGTGGTTCATCTGATGAGGGACTGACAAATCGACCCTTATTCTTTTTATTCTTTTTATTTCTTGTGAAGCAACTTGTAAAGAGCCTCGGCTTAATTTGTTGTCAATTAATAATATTCAATTTTTCAAAAAAGGTGAGAACACCTGAGTCATTTTTTGATCCAATAACCGAAGTCGCTGACGTTACACAGTCATTTTTTTGTGTTCGATATTTTTCTTCACCAATCAATCTTTCTTTTCTGATCTTTCTATTAAGATTAGAATCTGTAACATAGAAGCATCATCGAATAAAGCACTAAATTAATAAAATAGATAAATCTTTTTTTAAACACTCCAGCTTTCCATTAAGCCAGTCTTCGCTCGATTATCTTCCTAATTATTGCGATTTACGAAGTATTCTTTGCAATACGCATTATTTTAATATCAGCAATGAACAGATTGAATACCATTTGCGGCTTAGTCTTGTACTCTATAATAAATATTATTACATACAGCAACTTAATAGCCAAGGGCTCATAGAAAGTTTGATCACAAAAAAATAAAAACTAAATAAAAATAGCAAGAAAAAGAAAAAAGAAAAAAAAAGAAAAAACTTGAACAAAACAATCAAAGATAAATGTTAGACTAAAACTTCTGACGTAGGATGCACTTTAAAAATAATTTACTGGGGCAGTTGATTATTGTGGCAGGCACATTGTTCAAAAGTCGTGCGATTCGATCACAATTAGTTACAGTCTTTTTGAAGGCGAAAGTGATCTTTGTAAACTGTATTTTTTTCGCGGAGATCTGTTATCTTACTTAAATTGAATGTAAAACGACATGTATGCTGCGGATGTGGTAAAATTCCTCCACACAAACATCAAATATACCAGCTTGAGTGAAATTTCAACTCGACATACTTAAAGTATTTTCATACGTTCGAAATAAAGCAGCGACCGTGTTGATCCAACCAAACCAGTGTCCGTTCGTCTATGACAATGTCCGCTCGTCTAACTTAATTCTCCGTGACATCTGCCGTATCCACCCCCTTATGGACTTCCGTTCTTGTACGTCTCTTCTTTCACCGCTTATCTTCCATAAAATCGATAACTGCCTCAGCCTTTTCGCCAATTCTCCAAAATTCATCATCCCACCCCTGCAACACACCATTAACTCCGCCATTCGAGTGCTCTTACGTCTATGTCACTTTGATCACACATCCACATATCTTGCCCGACTCCCATAACCCACCATCCACATCCGAATCCAACTCCGCCTTCTCGTAACTTCTCCCCACTCTCTTGGAATCATCTTCCTCTCGATGTGCATTTATCACATTCAAATTCTTCCTTAGTTCCCACCTTCTCGACACATGATTTAGATTTTTTTCGTGGTCATGTTAGCGTGTGCCGGCACACATTTGCCACGTAAATTGCCACGTAAAAATAAATCATTTTTAAAGTAAGTCTATATGAATCACAAAATTATCACAAACCTCCCCCAATCTTAATAAATCTCAAACTTCTTTATTCTCTTCACGGACTTCTTACTCGACCTATCCCGTATCACTTTTCAATAATTTACATCCTTCCATCAAAATCATTTCCAGTAACATTTCCGATCAACTGATTCAACACTCCATTCTTGTCACTCATGCTTCAACCTATCTTAATTCTCCTTACTCTACCTCCCACGTAACACTTCCAAATAATTTACATCCTTCATTAAAAATCATATCCAGTCACATCTCTGATCAACCGATTCAACACCCAGCTCCTGTCACACTTGCACCAACCAATATTAATTCTCTATCAAGCACATCTGTCATTTCCACTTCTATCTGCTCATCTGCCTCGACTCCTACAAGCTCTGTCCGTCCACCACTTCCACGAAATCGTTTTCCTTCGCGCGATCGCTGTATAATCATTTCAAACTTAAAGCTTTCCGAACCTGCTTTTCCACAATCTTGCCTCGATGATGATGTATCTGCTTTCAGGTCTATCCTAGCAACCATTCTTCCTGATGATAACCCATCCCTCTTCAATAATATCGCTCCTATATCCTTTATCCGGTTAAACAAATGCACTAAACCCAATCATCTCAATCATCCACTCTTAAAAATCGTTTTACGACATAGTTCACATACCTCTTCGGTAATCTCCCAACGTTTTAAACTTCTTACCACTTCATCTACTTGCCGTATCTTTCCTGACCGCTCCCCTTCTGATATTGCCCAGCTCAATTTAGCTCGCATTGAAAAACATCGACGTGAAACAAACGGCGAGTCATCCTTATCTATACGTCAAATCAATGGAAATTTTCACGTTGTACACACAAGGCCAAAAATTCGATGGCGTCCCATCTCCCCCTTGTCTTCTTCGCTAGTCGATCTCGCTCCTAAGCATACTTTTCGTCTTAGTCTATTCAACACTCGCTCCATTCTTCACAAAGCTAATATGCTCCTTGATATCTTCGATCAATTATCTATCGATATTCTCTGCATTACCGAATCATGGCATTGTGACTCCGACGATCTTGCTATTCGTCGTCTATGTCGCTCTGGTAGTTCTTTAGTTGACTCAGCTCGTCCAATTGCCTCTCATACATCTACTGCTTTTAACCATGGCGGTATAGTTGCCATTGGTCGTCACACAATGTCTTTACGTAAAATTAACGGTAACATGCGTTACACCTCGTTCAAATTACTCATATGCAGATTATCAACTCCTTTCCCTCTGGAACTTGTGATTGTATACCGTCCAGGTTCAGTTGCCCCCTCACGTATTTTCTTTAACGACCTTGCAGATCTTATTTCTCACTGTTCATTGTCTTATAATCATTCTTTTGTTCTCGTTGACTTTAACATTCGTCTTGATCGCCCGTCTGACTCTGACTCTATCACTTTAACTAATCTTTTTTTTCTGATTTTAACAATAAATTACTTTCAACAAGCCCAACTCATATTCTCGGCGGTGCTCTCGACATCATTGCTGTCCCTATCTGCTTCAATGACTATACTTCCTTGTCAATTACTGATCCCGGTTTGTCCGATCATTTCCTTGTCACTCTTACTCTTACTCGTCCCCATCCTTCTTCTCCGCCTTTACCATTATCTACACTAAGTCGACCCTGGAAACTTCTCGATATCCCTGTTCTCTGCACAGCCTTACTCAATTTTTCACTCTTTTCAATTCCTCTTAACTATCTCTCCCGATGATCTCTGCATTCTGTTTGATTCTGAACTTACGTCGATCCTTAATAACCTTCCGCCTAGTCGACTTCGACGTTCCCAGCGCTTGCGCCATGCTCCCTGGTTCGATTCTGACTGTGGTCTTTCTAAGCGTCGACTCCGTCACTCTTTTCGTATATATAAACGCTTTCTTAAACGTTCTCCTAACTCACTCCTTCCAAATCTTCGTGATTACTACTTTTCTCAACGCCGTTCATATCTCATTCTTATACGTACTAAACGTACTCTCCTTTGGCGAAATCAACTCGAGTCATCTTCCAACTCTAAATCTCATTAAAAAATCTTAATCTCAATTCTTTCACGATAATCTACCCCTTGTAATATAAATCCTGATGAATTTTCTTCTTATCTACAAACTAAGCTATCTATTTTACTTTCCATACTACCCACAGCCCCCTTGTACCCACTCTTCTCTTTAAATACTTCCCTCCCAGAACTATTCCACCTTCTTCCCGTTTCGTCTGATGAAGTTTCTTCGGTTCTGCTGTCATAATCTAATAAAACCTCTCCTTCTGACCCAATTCCCACTCACTTGCTTAAAAATACCTTCTCCTCTATCTTACCCTTCCTAACCACATTGTTCAACTCGTCCATCCGTAGCCGTACATTTCCTTCCATCTGGAAATGCGTCACTGTTCGTCCTCTCATCAAAAAGCAACCTCTCGACTCTTCACTACTATCTTCGTACCGTCCTATTTCACTTCTCCCAACTCTTTCTAAACTCCTTGAGCGTCTCGTTCTTAAGCAAGTTAATACATATCTCTTTTCCTCCAAATTATTTCCTCCATTCCAAGCCGCTTTTCGCTCTAAATACTCTACCGAAATTGCCTGTCTTGAAGTTTATAACGACTTACTCATATCGCGCGATCGTAAATTATGTAGTGTCATAGTTTCTCTTGATCTATCGTCTGCTTTTAACATCGTCGATCACTCGATTCTTCTCCATCGCCTTCGTCATGATTATGGCTTCTCTTTACCCACTGTATCATGATTTTCTTTATATCTATCAAACCATACATTTCGCGTCTATTCTAACTCTTCTCTCACCCATCCTTCGTCAATCCCGTCCTGTGTTCCACAAGGCTCAGTATTTGGCCCTATGCTTTTCTCTCTTTTTGGTGATTTGTCTTCGATTTCTCATAAATTTAACTTCCATGTTATGCAATATGCTGATGACATTTTCATCTATGCTCATGCACCTGTTTATCGTATTCACGATCCTAGTGTTTCTACTTCCGACTGTCTTGTCTCAATTTCCAATCATCTTTCTTCACTTCGCCTTTCTCTGAATCCTGATAAATCCAAAATTATGTGGATCCTACCTCGACGCCTCGGCTTCGAACCTCCCTCCGTATCATTATATTCTACAATTCTTCCTATCGTTGATAATTTCGTTTTCCTAGGCTTCCATTTTGACAACCGACTTTCACTTAAACATATTGTTAGAGATAAAGTACACTCATCTACCTTGATACTCCGCAACATCCGTCAAGTTCGTAGATTGATCGATTTCCCTTCTTGTATGACTCTCATATCTTCTCTCTTTGTGAGAGAAGATATCTTTTCTGCCGTGCTTCAAACGACAAATCCGATATCATTTAAACAATTTATCTGCTATACTGTTTCGTTGTAATTTGTGGACTTGTAAGCGTACAGCTTGTACGCATTTGCCACATTAAATAAATTTGTATTATTATTGTATTATTATATATGCTTGTACGTAATTTTAGGGTTTTCAACTTACATGATCGTTTTTTGTGGTCATGTAAGCGTGCGCCGGCACGCATTTGCCACGTAAAAATAAATCATTTTTTTACGTAAAAAAGGATTAGTTAGCTGATTTGATTTGAACGTATTTCTATTCACTTTGCTATCTCTTCTTCCATATCACAGAGTTCACTGCGAGAATTGTTAAGAAAAAAGGATTTATTTTTACGTGGCAAATGCGTTCCGGCGCACGCTTACATGACCACGACAAACATCTAAATCATGTGTCGAGAAGGTGGGAACGGAGGAGGTATTTGAATATGATAAAGGAAGGATCTCGGCGGATGTCGAGAGGGAGCTGATTCCAGGCGAATGGGGTGTAGTCGAGGAAAGATCGGAGATCGTAGTTGTTTGAGTAATAAAGAACGTTAAGTAAGAGTAAATGATGGGAATGCAGCGATAGAAATGTCGGACAATTGTCGTCTAAGAAAGGGAAGTTTATGAATGGGGAGACGACAGCGATGAGACGAAAAATGATGAGAAGAAGGCGGATTTGGATGCGGATGTGGATGGTGGGTCATGGGAGTCGGGCAAGATTGTGAATGTATGGTCGAAGGGACGGACACTTAGAAGCACACGAACGGCGGAGTTGATGATGCATTGTAGGGTTAGGATGATTGATTTTGGAAAATTGGCGAAAAGGCTGAGCCAGTAATCGGTTTTAGGAAAGAGAAGCGATGAAAGAAGAGACATACAAGAACGGAAGTAGATAAGGGGGCGGATACGGCGGATGTCACTGAGAATTAAGTTAAATGAGCGGACTTTGTCGCGGACGAAAGGTTTAAGGTAAAGGTGATCATCGAAATGGAATACTAAGAAATTGAGATTGTGGACTATGAGGATGATTGACGAGTCAAAAGATACAGGAAGGTAACCTAACTATATGTTACGTTATCGGGAGAGGATTCACATTATTTTGGAATTGTCGGGATTTATAACGAGATGAAGATGGGATAGACATTTTTAGATAGAAGAAATATAGTTGGAGGCATAAATGCCGGTATGTTATATGCGATGAGCGGTTGCATGATCATAGATTAGGATGTGATTGGCGTTTTTCATGACGTTAAAGAAGTAAGGTTTGGTAAACGGATATAGATCGCCAAGCAGAACAAAGAAAATCAGGGAGCTTATGACTGAATCTTATGGGTACTTGCAAGGTTCAGCCACCCCGCTAGGCCAGTGAATGCGACAGGAGAGATGTCGTTGAAAAAGTACGGTTTATATACAGGAACAAGAGACGAGAGGATGGATATGAAGGCGGAAACATCTTGGTGAGACGTGCTTGTGTAGATAAGGAGGTGGAGGGAGTGATATTAAAAAATATTTATTTAAGGTGGCAAATGCTTGCCAGCGCACGCTTACACGACCACAACAAAACAAAAATGTAAATCATGTGTTGGGGAAGGTGTGAACGGAGGAGATGTTTGAATGTGATAAATGAGGGAGTGCGGCGGACGTCGAGAGGGGGTTGATTCTAGGCGAGTGAGGCGGCGGCGATAAAGGATCGGAGACCATAGTTGTTGAAGTAATTGGGAACATGAAGTAAGAGGGTATGACGGGAACGCAGCGATAGTGAGGTGGGGCTAGTGTCGTCTAAGAAAAGAAGGTTGATGAACAATGGGGAGCCATCAGCGATGAGACGAAAAGTTACGAGAAGGCGGAGTTTGATGCGGATGTGGATTGTGGGCCAGGAGAGTTGGGTAAGATATGTGGATATGTGGTTGAAGCGACAGAGACGAAAGAGCACTCGAACGGCGGAGTTGATTATGCGTTGTAGGGGTAGAATGATGGATTTTGGAGAATTGGCGAAAAAGCTAAGGCAGTAATAAATTTTAGGGAAAATAAGCGATGAAAGAAGAGACAACAGAACGGAAGTCGATAAGGGGGCGGATACGACGGATGTCACGGAGAATTAAGTTAGACGAGCGGACCTTGTCACGGACGAAAGGTTTAAGGTAAAGATGATTATCGAAATGGAATACTAAGAAATTGAGATTGTGGACCATGAGTATGGTCGATGAGGCAAAATATTCAGTGGGAAGAGATATGTTTGGTTTACGGGGGAGTATCCACACTATTTTAGACTTGTCAGGGTTTAGAACGAGATGGAGATTGGATAGACGTTTGTAGATAGAAGAAAGACAGCTTGAGGCAGAAATGCCGATATCGTGTATGCGATGCGCGGGTGCGTGAGCATAGTTGATGATGTCATTGGTGTATAGCATTGTGGTATCACATTTAATTACTTTATCATTTAACTTTATATTCATTTTACTTTATATTTAACTTTACCTACTATTTGTAGATTCGTGAATAAAAGCCATTATTCTCTCTGGTTATCACAATTTTATTCACGAATTGTCTTGATGGATACTCTGTTCAAGCCGGATACACTCAAACTAACGACAGACTGTCCTGAAGCAGAACGCGAATGGCGTCACTGGCGATATCGCTTCGAAACATTTATCAAACGCATCAAAATGGATTCACAAGATGACAAACTTGATCTCCTGAAAATCTCAATTTCCGCTCAATTATTCGACAAGATTGACGAGTGCCTGGATTATGATTCAGCAATGGATGTCCTCGACAAAGCATTCATAAAATCTACAAATTCGGTTTACAAACGACATCTACTGTGTTCTGCACGACAAACTCTCGATGAATCGATATCTAACTATGTGGATCGTCTTGAAACACTTGCGCGACAATGCACCTTCAAAGATGTGAAAGCTAAGGAGCTGCGCGATATTCTCATTTGCGATTCATTTATTACGGGATTGCAGTCAAATGAAATTCTTCAGCGCATACTCGAAACCAATGACATCGACAAAGAGAAAGCTTATCAAGTCGCTCGAACGATTGAAGCAGCTCAAACTCAATCAAACGAATATCGACACACATCCGAATTCACAGTAAATGCCTTAAGGGAAACCAAAGGTTCAAAAGGAAATACTGATATTTCTGAAAGTGAAGAATCTATTGCCGTAGCTCAAAAGATCAACAAGAAAAGGTGCTACTTTTGTGGTGGAGTTATGCATACACGAAATCGTTGTCCAGCCCGGGATGCTGAATGTTCATTCTGCTTAAAACGTGGACACTACGAAAAAGTTTGTCGAACTAAGTTGCTTCGATCTTGACGAAAATACAACCGTAGTACTCGACCATACGCGTCCGACTGTGAATCACTTAATATCATATCCTGTCAAAATGCAAATGGTGATGCATCTAAACTTGACGACATGACGGTACAAGTTCGCGTTGGAACACAACAGCTGGATGCTCTTATCGATACAGGGAGCTCTTTTAACTTTGTCGATTCATCAGTTATTCGAAAACTAGGTATTCCTACAGAATCTTGTTGTGTTAGGATTTCCATGGCTAATTCATCATTTACATCCGTATGCAATGAACGATGCGTATTACCGATATCTTACTGTGACCGAAACTATACTGACATTCAATGCTTCGTCATGCCTCATCTTTGTCGTGATCTCATACTTGGTCATCCATTCCTGCGCTTGCATTCAAGTGTTTCCATTCGACTTCGAGGAAATGCTAAGCAAGAAACATTAACCATTGGGCAACTATCGAGCATGGAAATCGATATACCGTCGTTATTTTCAGACGATTTTAAAAACTGGAAACCTGCAGCAATTCCGTCCCGGCGCCGTAATATCGAAGATCGCCGCTTTATTGCTTCGGAAGTAAAACGGATGTTGTCCGAAGGCATCATCGAGCGCAGTCGCTCACCGTGGCGTGCGCAAGTTCTTATTGTAAACAGAGAAGGACGTCGTCGTCTAGTAGTAGATTACTCGCAGACCGTAAATAGATTCACGGTCCTCGACGCTTATCTCATGCCCCGAATTGACGACCTGATCGACACCATATCGTCCAATAACGTGTTTAGTACCCTCGATTTAAAAAGCGCTTACCATCAAGTTCCTTTGCGAGCAAACGAAAAATTCTTGACCGCATTCGAGGCAGATGGTCAACTCTATCAATTTCAGCGTATGCCTTTTGGACTCACGAATGCTGTAGCCGCCTTCCAGCGAATAATCAACGAGATCATAGAGAAAGAAAACTTAACCGGCACCTATTCATACCTCGACGATATCATTGTGTGCGGCAAAACACAGCAAGAACATGATACAAATCTGGCCAAGTTTCGTGAAGTTGCTTCTAGGTACCGAATAACACTAAATGAATCGAAATGTATGATTAATAAAACGATGATCAATATTCTGGGATATCAAGTTGGTAGTGGTATTAAACGGCCTGATCCTAATCGTGTCTCACCTTTGCGAGAACTGCAGGTACCTCAAAATAAACGTCAACTGCGAAGAATTGTCGGCCTTTTCTCACATTATTCCAAATGGATTCAAAATTTTTCGTCGCAGATTCGCCCGTTTCTGAAACCACGATATTTCTTATTACACCTGCAGCAAAGCGCTCATTTGAGATAATTCGTGATCGTATTATTTCAGCTACTCTAACACCCATTGATTTCAATAAGACATTTACAGTAGAGACTGACGCATCCCTTTATGCTATCGGTGATGTATTAACGCAGGATAACAAACCCGTCGCATTTTATTCTCATACATTTAGTAAGTGTCGTTGGACATTCCGCTATTGAGAAAGAGGCCCTTGCCATCGTTGAAGCATTGCGATACTGGAGTAACTATTTGTCTGGACGAACTTTCAATGTTCTAACGGATCAAAGGTCAGTTTCATTCATATTTAACAAGAATCATAAGAGTAAAATTAAAAATGAAAAAGTGCAAAGATGGCGTCTCGATCTATCTGAGTTCAAATATTGTATACTTTACCGGCCTGGAAAGTTGAATTATGCGGCCGACTCAATGTCTAGGGATATTTGTGCTTCAAGTTGCGGTTACTTTAACAAACAGAAAGATCTCAAGCTTCTTTATGAACTTCACGCTACGCTTTGCCACCCAGGAGTCAATCGTTTGTATCACTTCGTTCAATCGAATCAACTTCCATATAGCACTGAAGACGTTCATTATGTTGTATCTCATTGCGTTATCTGTTCGTTGTTGAAACCAAACTTCTTCAAGCCTCCAAAAACTGCCATCATCAGAGCGACACGACCTTTCGAAAGAATTTCACTTGACTTCAAAGGTCCTTTGCCCAGTTCATCAGGCAAGAAATATTTGCTTACAGCCGTCGATGAATATTCTCGTTATCCCTTTGGATTTGCATGCCGTGATATGTCCGCTCAAACAGTGATAAATTGCCTGCGTGGTATAGTGACAATATTTGGTCCACCTGAATTTGTACATTCCGATCGCGGGTCATCATTCATGTCGAAAGAATTCTCTGATTATCTGGAGAGTATTGGCACGGTATCAAGTCACTCTTCTCCGTACAATCCGTTAGGCAACGGACAGATCGAACGCTGTAACGGTATATTATGGAGCGCTGTACTTTTGCGGCTTAGAGACTACAATCGTCCGGTTGCTGCTTGGGAAACGGTCCTCGCTGAAAGCCTTCAATCTATTCGAGGACTATTATGCACCTCAACTGGATCGACATCTCATGATCGAATCTTCAACTTCTCTAGACGCCCATTAATTAAATTCAATTTACCAGAATGGCACCGTCGTCCCGGATTGTATTCGTGCGAAACTTCTACAAACACGACAAATACGACGATAAATTGCTCAAAGCTAAACTGATAAACGCGAATTTAAACACGGCTCATATCGAACTTCCATCTGGGAAAGAAGCAAATATTTCAACTCGACACCTATCTCGTTATCCTTCAGAAACCTCCATTTACAAGGATCCAGACAGTTCGGATATTCGTAGTTCGGGATTGTCAAGGGACGGGGATGACGACTGTCAAGATAGCTTCGATAGGAACCAGCCAGACTATGAAGATGATAACAATAACGGAAAGCAATATGATGCCACTGACAATATCGATATGAACTTGAGTTCAAAGAGGACATCAATTCCTGAGGCAAACCATCATCCCGTGACAACTAGAGAATTCTACCGACGAAGTACAAGAAGTCGAAGAAGTCCTGCATACTTCCAAAACTATCACATGGGATGAATGTGGTATCACATTTAATTACTTTATCATTTAACTTTATATTCATTTTACTTTATATTTAACTTTACCTACTATTTGTAGATTCGTGAATAAAAGCCATTTATTCTCTCTGGTTATCACATGCATGACGTTAATGGAGTAAGGTTTGATAAACGGAGAGAGATCGCCAAGCAGAAGAGAGAAAAGCAGGGGACCTAGGACTGAACCTTGTGGGACTCCGAAAAAATAGGATGGGAGGAGGATGAATTAGAACATACGTGGATGGAGCGGTCGGATAGATATGAGGCAAACCATGATACGGAGGAAGAAGAAAATCCGTAATCATAACGAAGGCGAGAAAGGAGGACGGAGTGGTCGACAATGTCGAATGCGGAGGAGAGGTCGAGGGAGATGAGAACACTATATAGAGCCTTGTCTCGAGAAATGAGTAAGTCGTTGTAAACTTTTATGCAGACGATTTCTGTGGAGAGATTAGAGCGGAAAGCAGATTGGAAAGGAGGGTACAGATTGGATGAGTAGAGATAAGCGTTGATCTGTATTAAGATGAGGCGTTCTAAGAGCTTAGAAATAGTTGGGAGTAGTGAAATGGGGTCATAGCTAGATGGTAGTGAGCGCTCGAGCGATTGTTTCTTTAGGAGAGGACGACCGATTGCGTATTTCCAGTATGAAGGGAAGGTACGACTGCGGATGGACGAGTTAAACAAGGTTGTGAGAAAAGGGGATATTGATTAGCATATGAATTTAAGTATGTGGGTAGGCAAGGGATCGGCAGGTGAGGTTTTGCTGGGCAAGGACATGAGAACAGATGAGACTTCGGAAGGTGAGACATGGAGAAGATGAAAGAGTTCCGGGAGGATGAGGCTAGGCCGCGCAGAGTGGGATTGGATGGATACCGGGGTGTTGTTTAAATCGTTTTGAGAGGATAGAAGACGCATGAGAGCAATGCTTAAAAACAATTTTTAGGAGAGAGGGCTGGGAAGGATTAGACTGAGAAGATTTATTTAGGCGGATGAATGCGATAGGATAGATGTTGTTGAAAAAGGATGGTTTATCCGCAGAAACAAGATACGCGAGGATGGATCTGAATGCGGAAACATCGTGGTCGAGACATGCTTGTGGTGATAAAGAGGTGGAAGGAGTGATATTAGTGACGATGACGCAACGATCGAGAGAAGGAATGCGTTGTCGTAAAGAAGGACGAGTAACGTGAGTGGGAGAGATCACGATAGGATAGCTCTTCTCCTATCGACGGAGAGCTCTTATCCTAAAGAAGGAAGTCTTCTTTAGACTTACTGCTGTCGCATGCGATTGTAGTCCATACTCTGCAATCGTGTGCCGAGCATTGTACTTGTAGTTGAGCACAGTTCCTGTCGGTCGTAGATGTCTTCTTTCGTCCTCCCATCGACGTCATTGTGTGTTAAAACTGTTTAATTTGCTGATTTGATCTGGAACTGGATTGATCTGGAATGTGTGTATTTAATTATCAAGATAGTTTAAATAGATAATATTTATATATTGGTGACGATGACGCAACGATCGCGAGAAGGAAAGTGTTTCCGTGAAGGAGGACGAGTCACGTGAGTGAGTGAGATTATGATAGGATAGCTGGCAGTTAAGGATATAGAGTGAGTAGGTATGACGGCGGGATACATAGAGGATTCGGATAATATAGAGTGTTGTCAGGATCGTTGAGGTGATTTTGATTTATGGATGTAGGTTATTGAGAAACGAGACAGGAGGGACAGGACGGGGTGTCACGGAGTGAAGATGACATGGAATTGGAAGTGTATATGATGACATGATCAGTGGGTGGAGGAGGACATTGGAAACGACAGGGTTAGTTTGATACCCGTCAATCTATAAATAATTAATATCAACATTTTGAAAAAGTCTCAATCTGTATTTTATTAACTACTTATTAACCTTTATTTGGATTATATTATTTACATAAATTTATTATAGTATTATAATGAGGAAACTAACTTTAGCGATTATTATACTAATCGTTGTAATTTTTCCTGATCATAAATAAGTGATTAAAAGTCATAGTCACTGAACACAACAGTAATGCGGCTAGAGCTTTGGTGGTAAAACTTTACTTTTCAATTTGAAGTTTTGAATAGCAATTTAACATTAATTAAGATAATTAATATAGATTATTCCAAAATAATAGATTCTTAAATATAGATGATTGACTAAATGTTTATCACATAAGAAAACTGTTTTTACATTTATCATGATTTTATCGATATTTGGAGTTTATTACGCCAGTGATATAATCTAAATAATTTAAAATTATTAACAAATAAATATTATTAAAAAAAATTAATTAAATTAATCAAAAATTGATTTTAATTCACCTATAAAACATGAATTTATAGAATAAATTTTATAACAAAAATTTAAATTTTAAATAAAAAATAATTAAATAGTTATAATTAAATAACTATTATTATTAATAGTTATTTAATAATAACTATTAATAATAGTTATTAATTTAATAACTATTATTAAATAGTTATTTTGAGGGATGTTTGAGACGCGAGAGAAACAGTAGCATGAGTTTTCTGCCGGACTATTGCCTTCATTTATATCAATTGAAGCTACTGCCAGAGTTGGTGAAGCGTTGTTGCAACATTGCGCCCGACAGTTTACGCATGGGGTCTTGGACTTAGCGCATACATTTGGCAGCAGAACCGTTACATGTGCAGCAAAGTATTTGGTTCGACGGTTTACCTCTGACCATTGTTGTTAATGAACTTATTCTTTTTCTCTTCTTTTCGAAGCTGGACGATTGTATGTTATTTTATCTCAAATTCAAGTATTTAACAATCAAGACAATTTTAGCTAGTATTATTTATAATTATAAAATTTATAATTATTTAATTATTATAGGCCTTAACTCGGTTAAGGCCTATCTGAAGGAACTTACATTTGTAAAATTATTCTAATAAATATTGTTATATTAATTATTTATAATTATTTAATTATTTTTTATTTAAAAATTAAATTTTTATTATAAAATGTATTCTATAAATTAATGTTTTATAGGTGAATTTAAATCAATTTTTGATTAATTTTATTATTTTTTTTAATATTTATTTGTTAATAACTTTAAATTATTTAGATTATCATTTAATTTATTATTTATAATATAATATAGTAATTATTAATTATTTATAATTATTTAATTATTTATTATTTTTAATAATTAATAATTACTATTATTAATTAATTATTAATAATAATTATTAATAATTATTATTATTTTTAATTGTTAATTTTCTGATTCATAAGTTCCCGTTTTAAAAATGTTAAAGGATTGCAGAAAAGCGATTTATGCTATAAGCTGGTTGCCCGAAGATATTGTCACTGCCCCTAGCTTATCTAGGGACAGTGACAACTTATCAAAAATTATAAAGAACAAAAATTATAACAGCTTAAACACACAATCAATCCAGGTCCAGATCAATCCAGTTCCAAATCAATCCAGTTCCAGATCAATCCAGTTCCAGATCAATCCAGTTTCAGATCAATCCAGTTCCAGATCAATCCGGCGAATTTAACAGTTTTAACACACAACGACGTCGATGAGAGGACGTAAGAAGACAGCTACGACCGACACCAACTGTGCTCAACTACAAGTACAGTGCTCGACACAGGACTGCAGCGTCTGGACTACAATCGCACGCGACAGCAGTAAGTCTAAAGAAGACCTTCTATGCGGCTTTTGTGCCAACAAACTCATACGCGACCTCTCCCATAAGAACATATCAACCTCCAACGTGTCCACTCAAACCACTCCAGTCGTTTCTGATATCTTTTGTCAACCCACTGATCCTGTCATCACATGCACTTCTAATCCCATGTCTTCACTTCCCGACACCCCGTCTCTTCCATTCTGTGTCGTTTCTCAATAACTTACATCCCTCAATAAAATCACTTCAACCAACCTCTACAATCTATCCACTCATAACCTTTCTTCACATCGCTCACCACCCTCTATATTATCCAAATCCTCTTTGTCTTCCGCTGTTAAACCTACTCCCTTGATATCCTCAACTCCCAGCTCTCCTATTGTGATCTCACCAACTCACCTTACTCGTCCTTCTTTACGGAAACGCTTTCCTTCTCGCGATCGTTGCGTCATAGTCACTAATATCAATCCTTCCACCGCTTTACCTCCACAGGCACGCCTCACCACCATGTTTCCACATTCAGATCCATCCTCTCTTCTCTTGTTCCTGTGGATAAACCATCATTTTTTAACAACATCTATCCTGTTGCATTAATCCGCCCAAACAAATGTTCTCAGTCTAATCCTTCCCAGCCCCCTCTCATAAAAATTGTTTTCAAGCATTGCTCTCACGTGTCCTCTGTCCTCTCCCAACGATTCAAACTCATGTCCTCTTCAGCCACTCGCATTTTCTCCGATCGCACCCCCTCCGAAATCGCTCAACTCTCATCTGCCCGCATCGAAAAACGCAGTCGCGAGAAAAACAGCGAAACATCTCTCTCCATCCGAAACATCGACGGAAATTTTCAAGTTGTCCACACCCGCCCAAAAATTCGATGGCACTCTATCTCCCCTATTTGTCTTCTCTACTAACCCCTATAACCATCACACAGGTTTCCGCCTCGGCCTCCTCAACACTAGATCTATTCCCAACAAATCCGACCTTTTCTTTAACCTATTCTCCAAGCAATTTATCGATATCTTCTGCCCCACCGAATCCTGGCAAATTGATTCTGACGACCTCTCCATTCGCCGTTTGCTCTCTACCGATTACTCACTAGTCGAATCCGCTCGCCCCTCCAGTAAATCCCCTTCTAAATTATCTAATCATGGCGGCATTGTCGCATTCGCCCGTCACCTCGCGTCTATTCGCAAAATCACTTCCCCTTTCAGTCCTTGCTGTTTTGAACTGCTCACTTTTCGTTCTTCTAACCCGATCACTCTAGATCTCGCCATTGTATACTGCCCTGGTTCATCCGCTCCTATATCTTTATTTTTTACCGAACTCGCTGACCTCCTCTCTAATTGTTCTTTGTCTTCAATCCCTTCATTCGTTCTAGGCGACTTCAACATCCGCCTAGACCACCCCTCTTCTACGGATTCTATTCGGTTCACCATCATTCTATCCAACTACAATTACAAACTAATCTCCACTGCCCCCACACATATCCTTGGTGGGGCACTCGACATTATCGCTATCCTTGATCATTTTGCTGCATACACCTCACTGTCTATCTCTGATCCTGGTCTATCCGATCACTTTCTCGTCACCCTTGATCTCACTTACAACCACACCCTCCTCACAAACCTACAATCCTACGTTGCTCTTGGAGAAATATTGACCTCTCCCTTTCCGCTCTGCCTTACTCAAATCGTCTCTATCCTCTCAAACAATAACATATTCCTATCCTCACGATCTCGCATTTCTTTTCGACTTTGAACTCACATTTATTCTCATCTTCTCTTGCCCTCATCTATACTTGATCTACTCTTTTCTCGAAATTGTGATCATGTTTGTGACATAAGCTATGTATCTCCTCTGGGAATGAGTTACCATGTAACCATTCAATTCGTTATTCGCCCTTCTTTGGGGGCTATGATCGAGGATGCTGAGCCTAATTTGGTCAAACGGCTGTGGCATAAGGCAGATCACGCAGCACTCTTGACTTATGTAGATTGTATTAACTTTCGTTGTGATGACAGTTCATTTGACCGTTGATGGCATGTAATTCGCGATAAGTTACTTGAATTTTCAAATAAGTTTGAACAAAAAATAGTAATCAAGAAACGTTACAACCGTAGGCCAGTTTGGTTTGACCATGATCTAAAGAAAGCACTGTACGAACGAAACCGTTTCTTTAAACTATCACGTAATGATCCATCGTTCATCTCATCTTCAGACAAGCTCATAGTTTTTAAACGACTCTGCACTAATAAGCGTGTTCATTATTAGTACGACCTCGTAAATTCGATTAGTCAAAATTTCAAACGTTTTTGGTCGTACATGCGCCAAAATGGGAATGTTCCCTGTGGTATTCCTCACTTGGTTGTTGATGGTTGTCTAATGTCTTATCAGTCGACATTACCGAGGAATTTGCAAATGAATTTACTCTAAGCAATGCTTCGTCGGTTTCCAACATTAATTATGAACCACTCAGCTTTCATGTCTCTAGTGATTCGATTTCTATTACTCAAGATGAAGTATTTGCCAAATTGATTCGGCTGTCACGTTGTTTATCTGCTGATCCTGACAACATTCACTCCTTTCTTTTATGTATCTTGAGTGCCCACCTCTCTCGGCACTTGGCAATACTGTTTAAGCTCTCTTTAAACTCTGACAAATTACCGCTCGACTAAAACGTGCCATGATAGTACCTGTTTATAAGAAAGGTGTGCGGAACTCAGCTAGTAACTACAGGCATATAAGTTTAACTAGCCATATAAGTAAAACTATGGAGCGTATAGTTCACGAAAGGATAATGAATCTCTTGGTTGAGTCCAGACTGATTTGCTCTCAACAGCATGGTTTCAGAAAAGACATATATTGTCTGACAAATCTCTTGCGTTCTCGTGAGACGTAGGTCGCATAATTATCTCGAGGTAGCTCTATTGATGCCCTGTTTCTTGATTTTAGTAGAGCCTTTGATCGCGTGCCTCATTCTCAGTTGATATACTATGGAGTATATCAACTGAGAATATATAGTATAGTACATATTCGATTATGGCAATACCCTGATGCTTGTAATGTGGGTTGCTGATTTTCTGTCATCTAGAGCTATATAGTACGGGTTGGTGATTGTTTTTCTTTTCCGCGTAGTGTGACTTCAGGGGTTCCTCAGGGGACTGTGCTTGTCCCATTACTTTTTAACATTTTCATCAACTCTCTGCTGAGTAAACTGCAATGCCAATATCTTGCTTTCGCAAATGACTTGAAAGTGTTGTGCACAATTAATTCTCCAAAGGATGTAGAGTTTCTGCAAAGTGATATTGATAGGATAGAAATTTGGGGTAGGCATACATGAATACTATTGAACGTCTCTAAGTGTGTTCACCTTCGTTTCGGGTATAGTTCTGTACCTGCCCGATATACTATAGGATCTCAAATAATTAATTGTGTATATCATGTACGAGACCTTGGTATCATAACTCATTCTTTCTTGAAGTCTAGAATGGACACTAAATGTAGATGCGCGTCTGCCAGAAGAATGTTGTACTTGATAAAAAACTGCTTCAAGTTTGTGTCACCCACATGTTTTAGAATTCTATTTAATGCACTTGTAAGACCACATATTGAGTTCGCGATACAAGCCAGTTTTCCAACGTCCAAAAAAGAGTTGAATGACTTAGAAAATATTCTTCGTCGTGGCAGCAAATTGTGTTTGAGTTGTTCTCATATGAGTTATCGCGACAGACTTAAAACTCTGGGTATGATGACTGTGCACCAAAAGACTGTACATCCTAGATATGTTAGTAATGTGACATATCGCCAACGGTTTGGATAGATATCTTACCAATTCGGTGGTTATTAATGATAGACGATACCACAGAGGTCATCCCCTGTTGTTGAGGATATCGCCCCATGGTCGCAGTTCACGGTTGGATCGGTTGTCTCATCGTTGTGCAAATGCTTGGAATCGACTACCGTCGGAAATCGTGATGGCCACAGACGTTAAGACATTCAAGACTGCTCTCATAAATTGGACGATTAACGGCGGGAATAATGAAGATTACCCCTTTTATTGATATTTTTATGTTGATTTTGGTGTATGTAATGATGTTTTCTTGTGATCGAGCGAAACGGCTTTATAGCCAATGCTTGTTTGTAATAATAAACTTTTGCCTCCTGTCCTATGCAAAATAATTATTAAATTATAAACTCAACGATTTCCTGGATATAACTTTAATTTTTTTCATTATTTATTTTACAATTATTGACTATCATAAATACATCTATTTGAAAAGGTTTAATGGATAATCAAAGTGCTGAAAACTCTATTATTAGCAATGATACGGGATCATCTAAAAATCTATCCATAATAGATTACGCTCAACGGCAAGCAGAGTTGATTACAGCAAATGAAACACCCTGGCAAAGACTCAATCGATACTATCGTAAAAGGTAAAATTAGTTGCATATTTCGATACAAACATTTTGTTTGTAGTGAGTTTTCAATCCACCGAAGGAAGGACAACGAATTTATTTTATCTTCAACTTGTACATGTGCATTAGTTGGATATATCGTTGGAGCATCATTACAAAGTGAATCGACCGAATTAATTCTTGAGAGATCTAAAGCATTAACAAAGTTTACTTCAGTTTATAGAGCAAAGGTACGTATGATGGATTATGTATTATCGAATAATTCTTTGGAATTATTGAATTGATCTGATTTTTAAATTGTTTATATTTAAAGTATTTAGAACAACACTCCGTTTTGACAAAACCGTCTTTCACTCTTTACTACTAAATTCTACTCTTTACCACCATTATATATAATTTAAGAGTATAATTGTTCACACTGTGCTCCGGGAGCTTACAAGCTACAGTTTTATAATCAAGAATTTCGCCAGAAACCGGAGTTCGATTACGAGCAGAGCAGACTTCGTTATCACTCCTTGACGATATGATGGTAACCGGTTCACCCTACTGATGGTAACTCATCAGTAGGGTGAAATACTATCAGTCGTTTCGAATGCCTTGTGATATATTAAAAAGGCATCTCCGAGAAACTGCCAGCGTGGTAGCATGGCATAGCTTCTTTAAACTAACCATGTGCTTTCCAGATCATCCTAATTTTATTCAGCAGGAATTTTACTTGCTGTCGTTGCTTGCTTTCTCACAGGATCTTCTCGAGGATACATTTTTATAGTTAAAGAGTAGATTTGTTCACACTGTGCTCCGGGAACTCACTTATTTGTAAGCTCCTGCATAAGATCTTCATTATAAAACTGTTCAATTGAAATACAAAATTATTCATTGAAACTAAGACAACTATTTATGTAAAAATCATTTTTAAACAAAACCCTCCTGGTTACTTTCATTTATCGCAGTTTTTAGCTGACTCAATAAATATTAGAATGGATCGCATACATATTGGTTCAGTTCACACAATATTGATTCAGTTCATACAATATTGGTACAGTTCATACAATATTGGTTCAGTTCATACAATATTGGTTCAGTTTATACATATTGTTTCAGTTCATACAATATTGGTTCAGTTCATACAATATTGGTTCAGTTCATACAATATTGGTTCAGTTCATACAATATTGGTTTAGTTCATACAATATTGGTTCAGTTCATACATATTGGTTCAGTTCATACAATATTGGTTCAGTTCATACATATTGGTTCAGTTCATACAATATTGGTTCAGTTCATACAATATTGGTTCAGTTTATACAATATTGATTCAGTTCATACAATATTTGTTCAGTTCATACAATATTGGTTCAGTTCATACAATATTGGTTCAGTTCATACAATATTGGTTCAGTTCATACAATATTGGTTCAGTTCATACAATATTGGTTCAGTTCATACAATATTGGTTCAGTCTGTATTCTTGTAATGCCAATTACAAGAATAAGTTTTCTTGTAATTACAATTTGACAAGTTTTCCCCAATTTACTTGAGATTGTAAGGATCTAGATTAAAGAATATAGTTATAGTGTCATGGTGAAGAATTAGTTCTTGACTGAGTTAAACGATGCAATACTTTATTGATATTCCTGATTTTGCGGCGAGTTTTAAGAGTTCTAAAGCGGAAAGTTTCGAAAATGCGTTTACATTTCTTAAGGTGTTGCTTTTTTAACATTTTCAAAAACATATTTAGTTGTTTTTAGGGGGATAACAGCAGTGTTTTATCAAATACTTCTCTTTATCTTCATCAACACTTAGTCCTTATGTTGAAAATTTGATCTTCAGTCTTGGCTTTATTTTGTATAAAAAATTATTATTTATTAATAGTGAATAAATTTATTCTTTATTATCTTAATCATTTAGCAAATTGATTTTATTCTTTAGGTAAGAAAACACTTTTCTAAATTCGATCGAATTCAATTTAAAATTATTCAAACTCTAGCGATTCTTTTTCGACTATAAAGTCTATAGAAACATACGAGGTGGATCCAAAGTAGCTTTACAGTTCGGCATCATCGCTTACGGTATACTGTATATATCTGTTATATTATACATATACAACGTTTTAATCTAAGCATTTGTGTTACAGCAATATCGGTGTTATGTGTGATGTGCTTTTAAATAAGTCCACACCCATAGGATACTCGTTTGGATCAGGTAAATTCAAAGTGATCAACTTTGTTTTATTTCGCTTGTATTTTAATTGTCTAATTAATATTCGTATTATTTTTTAAAACCAATTAAAATTTAAGCAATTGTCAATTTTTTGCGGATTTCTATATTTCTATATTTTAATCTATATATATTATATAATATATATAATATAATATTATATTATTTATTATATATTTATATATTTTTCTATATTTAAGTTCATTAAAAACATTAAAACCTGTGATTAATATTTTATCGAAAATACCAGAATTTCAAGTGATTTACTTGAAATTCAAGTGATTGAGGATGTTTTTTTCTAATTTGGGAATTCTAAAAACATCAGAATCCAATTTCGGCCGTAGAAGTCTTTTTGGGTATTATGCGTGTGCTATAAAAATTATTACAAAGAGGTGAAGTTATTAATTTTTTAATAAAAATTAATAACTTGCTTCAAGTAACTTTCGTTCATATCTCATTTAATAAGCACATCAGGTTATCAGCTTATTAAATGCTGAAAGGCTTAGAATCTGAATATCGCAAGTTGTTTATATTTTTGAAATTGTTTAAAAAATGAACTAAAAAATATTAAAGAGATTGTGCTTGTAATTTACAGACCTTATATTTTAGTAAAATTGAATTTTATAAGAATTTTTGTAAATCAGACTTGTGTCGTTTGCGTAAGCGGAACGACAATGTTAAAGCGCATTTTCCAGATTATTTTTTGATTTAACTAAATTTTTGACGGAATTGTTGCGATAATTCTTAATAAGCTCATTTAAATAATATTAAAATTACTGACATTTATCTTTAATTTTATTTTTGCACATTTAATAGCTTTTATGTTTGGATTACGTCGATGTACTTCGGGAATAATGCCGTTTGTGGCCTCGTGCGTCTATGGTGTAATTTACGGGTCAGAATTTCTTTGCAATAGCACTTACTGGTTTATTTTATTTTATTTGAGTTAATTTTATTTTTATTTAATAATCATTATTAAATTAATGCTAATAATAAATCAAATCAGCTAACTGATTCTACGTATTTAATATAACCAACAAATTGGTTATTGTCGTAACTAATAATACAGTTTCAGTATTTCTGACAGAGGTCATATTATCTGGAAAACAAAGTTCACAGGTCAATAATAGCATGTCAGTAGAACAAATCAAATCAGCTAACTGAGTCTACGTATTGTTATATAATCATAAAATAAACAAAACATAATAATGCTAAATCAAGTTTTAATAATTTATAAAATAAATAATTGTTTTTATATTTTCTATAATTTAAATCAACTTAAAATAAAAAATTTAAATTTAAAATAAACGTTATTTTTATGAATTGACTAATAAATAACAGACGTTGTATCAGAATAAAAATTAGAGGTCATCAGGAGGAACTGCTATGCTATCAGGTTTCGGCCCCTAACTCCTCTACCCAACATAGCAGCGGGGCCAAATACATTTATAATCCTCCCTTCACATTTTGGTCGACAATCTTACTCCTTTGCCACATCTTTTACCTGTATAAATTTTCTAAAAGTGTGAATGTTGAGCAATGTTAACAATTCCAGTATTCGACGGATTGCGCTTTACAAATAATAACACATGCCGAGCAAAATATATTGTTTATTCTGGGTCTATTTGAGTGAACATTCTTGGATATCGTGATATTTAGTGTACTTGATATATTCATGTCTAGATAAAGCTTACATGCTGATTATCCAGCAACAGTAATGTTGTAAGAAAAATAAAATTACACTAACCTTTTTTAAATATTCATGCATTTCTTCAAAATCCGCTGACATAATATATTCCAACGTATTGATTTCCACAATTATTGGAGATGGATCAAAGAAAAGAGTAAATGTTTTATTGATATTTCTTTAACCTCTGTTAGCATCTTTAGAAAATTACTCAAATGTAATTTTCTGAAGATGCTAACAGAAGTTAGCGAAATATCAAAAATAATTTATTTTTTCCTTTGATCCAGTTCCAATAATTATTTATCAATAATGGATAATTATCAACTATTTAAAAAAGTATTGATTTTCGTTTACTTTATCCTACCTTTTATGTTTGCAAGTTAACTCTTTTTTATTAAATCAGCTAACTGAGTCTACGTATTTAATATAATTATAAAATAAACAAAGCATAATAATGCTAAATCAAAATTTAATAATTAAATAATAAAATTAATAATTGTTTTTAGATTTTCTATAATTTAAATCAAGTTAAAATAAAAAATTGAAATTTAAAATAAACGTCATTTTTATGAATTGACTAATAAATAACAGACGTTGTATCAGAATAAGAATTAGAGGTCATCAGGAGGAACTGCTATGCTATCAGGTTTCGGCCCCTAACTCCTCTACCCAACATAGCAGCGGGGCCAAATACATATATAATCCTCCCTTCACATTTTGGTCGACAATCTTACTCCTTTGTCACATCTTTTACCTGTAGTTCGTTACTTAATACGGAATCATAAAATTCAATATTTTTCGAATTTTATGATACATAAAATTAAGTTTTTAAGTTTGTATTAATTAAAATTATTTATCATAAACATTGGAATAATTTTATTTTATGTTTTGAGAATAATAACATATTAACATTTAACAAAATTGCATCCGTGTGCTATTATATTTTTTCAGTCGAATTTATAAATTATCAAAAGTTAAAGCTTAAAAGTTGAAGCTCAATATCCTATTTGAATTAAAGATTCCCCATATTTGTTAATAGTTAATAAATTTGTAATAGCTTATACATATATGAATTATTGTAAATTATATTATCTTTTACATTTGATAGTATCTTGCACATGGTAAGCTA
The DNA here is from genome assembly GCA_012934845.2 of Pomphorhynchus laevis. Taxonomy (NCBI): domain Eukaryota; kingdom Metazoa; phylum Acanthocephala; class Palaeacanthocephala; order Echinorhynchida; family Pomphorhynchidae; genus Pomphorhynchus; species Pomphorhynchus laevis. The sequence continues at coordinate 157,237 of WNNJ02001160.1, read as the reverse complement.
TTAATCAATTCATAAAAATTCAGAGTTAATAATATTATAAGATTGTGAAATTTTCATTTATACAATGTATGGTACAAGCATCAGTTAAGTGCTCTGATTAATTTAGTATAAATATTATAATTATATTATAATATAATTATGATATTATATAATATTATAAATATTATATTAATATAATAATTATTAATATATATATTATTAATATATATTAATAATTTATAAAAGTTAATAATATAATAATTAATATAAAGAGTTGAAGTATTATTGATCAGTAACTGCATACAATAAATAACATACATTCCGATCGTTTCGCTCGCGGAAAATCTTATTTACCAAGATTAATATTATTATTAATATTTGAAAAAAGAATCCAATATCGGTTGAAGAGTTTACTGTGTTACTTCTTACAATCTTATACGCACAAAAATAATTAACATACAACAACAAACCAAAAGACATGCCTAGAGGAAAGCCGGCAACAGAGCAAAAGTGCTGCTCTTGCAACAGACAAGCGGCAAGATGCAAGGGGTGTCACTGCTTTAAATCCGGAAATGCATGCCGCAATTGCGCGGCCCCTGAATGTTGTAATCGAGTAAGATCACAACGCGCAATTCAAGCCACAATTAGTCAGCACGGGTCAAATGTAAATCAGCCGACGTTGGGTGAATATTAAGGTGATCGTTCAGAACTAGCAGATCCTTACATCTGTAAACTCGATCAGAATTTCAGAGAGATTATCACTTGGCGACCAAACTTATTCACGCTTCCATTTTGCACCGCAAGCAACGAGTTCATCGACTTACTTTGTGCGAAATATGAGACTGTTGCAAGGAAATTTGATGGTGAGGTATTTGCATTAAAGGAAGCGGCAATAATGTATTAATGCATTTTACAAAGAATTCCTGCAAGAAATGTATCAGTTATTCGAAAAACTTTAGAGTGCAGATTAAACATGTGGAAAAATGTTGAACTTGATGACCTCATCTGTGAAGCGCGTGCATTGCAAAGCAAGATAATTGCTAATTCACGGACCAGACCGTCACAAAAACCGTGGCAAAAACGTTTCATCAGCCTTGTTAAATCAGCCAAAACGAAATCAGCAATAAATTGTCTGGATCAGCAATGCCTTAATCAAAGTCCAGTCTACTAATTTATTGATGAGTTAAATGGACGCACCGTCGGGGATATATTAAACGATCTGCATCCAGGCGCCGCAATTTGTGAATGGGATGCGCTACTGCAGGCACCACTTGAGGACTGTGTGTATCACCATCCGGTTGAGTTCTCAGGTATAGACGCAAGATAGATAATCGTGGCTTCTCTGACGACTCAAGGAGGTGCAGACCCTTCAGGAATTACCGCGCATGATTTCCAGCATATGCTTAGCTTTTTTAAGTCTCACTCTGCCGCTTTGACTGAGAGTATTGCAATGTTAGCTCGATGGATCGCTAAGGAGCAGATAGATTTCTCCGTGATTGGTGAAATTGGTGCTATATAGGAGATCCATCCTATATATCGCGATCGTCGGCGGCTTGATTCGAGTATCATGAGCAACGAAAGCGAAGTAAGTACGAGGAAATGATACGTGATGTTGATCACAGTACCTTCTGCCCATTAGTGTTTGCGTCGACGGGTGGTGCAGGTTTTTCAATATTATTAATATATTAATTACTTATAACTCATAGATTAATAAATTTCGTTATTGTAAATTTTTGTAATAATTGCAAACCATTGTAACGCTATGATCGTAATTATTTATCTTTTATAAGTGGTATGCTTGGATCTGTATATTCCGGACTGCGATGGATAGTCGACGAATCACAATCAGACCGAAATGTTCGATTTCTTAAAGAAGCGATAATAAAGGATCTGTATAATTTTACCATGTTTTCCTTATTTTAAAAAATCTTTGTTTTTAGGACAATTAAGAATTGGGGAAAACCTCTCTAATTGTTGATATTAATAGACAATTGATTTACTTAATATTGTGTTATATTTCAATTGTTATGTTTTTAAACATCTATATGTTTTTATATACGATTGTTTTTGCTTATAGATGTCAAATTCTGTTGCGTCGGCCTCTGTGAGCACCCCCGTACCAAATCCAAATGCTCCTAAAATTAAACTAAAAATAACCCTAACCTCGGATCCTAAATTACCATTTAAAGTGTAAATAATTTATCACAACTTAGGAAAAATACATTTTGTTCTTTAGCTTATCAGTACCAGAAGACACTCCGTTAACCGCGGTACTTAAGTACGCTGCTGAGGAGGTAAGCTAAATCCAAATTAATCTTAACACATATTTTTTACTGATTTACTTTAAATGTTTAAACATAATACATAATTCTCTTAAAAGTTATTTTAATATTTATAATTCTTCATTCATATGCATATCTAATCTATTAATAAACTAGTAATAGATTATTAATAGATTTATGAGTAATAAGTTGTTATTCCAAATAATTCATTGTCAAAATACAAAATTAAACGTTTTGTCTTTAACCCAATTGACTGTTCAATCCCGTCATGCTACTTCGAATTTCTTTAAAGAAACTTTCTTTACAAAGTTAATACCATCTTGCGTTTTTTTATCTCATAAGTGATTTTTTTAGTTCAAGGTTAACGCAGGAACTAGCGCGTTAATTACCGATGATGGTATTGGGATAAGCCCTCAACAAACAGCTGGTAGGTTACTTTTCAGATTATTTTATTTGCAGTTTGTAATTTAATGTTTTAATATTGTTTAAGTAAATAAAAATGTCGACTACCTGAAATTGTATTTTGCTAAATCTAAATTTTTATAATATTTATTTTATTTTATGTCAGAAAAATGACCATAATAAATAATTGAAAATAATGAAAAATGACATAAAATAATTTATGTCATTTTATTATTGACATATTATTATTTTATATATTATTAAATATATTATATTATATATTATTTCATATATTAATTCATTTTATTATTGAATGTGCTTTCACTGATAATTTGTTTTGTGTTTAGGAAACGTATTTTTAAAATATGGCAGTGATTTGCGATTAATTCCACGTGATCGAGTTGGAGGATTTTACTAATATCGATATTATGTTCAATCACCGAAATTTTAGTGTTACAAAAATAGTTTAAGTTTACTTTCTTAAATAAATTTTAATGACCGAATATCGATCATTGAAAGAAACCGATCATTAAAATTAACCGACTTTTAAAATCGTTTTAATAATGATCTTTAAAAAGTATTTTTTATGCTATTTGTATTTTTTTATCATTTGCAATGTATAAAGATAAAGATTTATAAAGATAAAGATTTATAAAGACTAAGATTTATAAACTTATACATTATTTATTAATAAAATTAAAATGGATGATAAAGTAAAAAAGCGTTTTATTGAGATGTAAAATTAGCCCAATTATAGCTGACTTGTTTTTAAGCTTTATAGAATATGAATTTGTTCATAACTGTGTAAAAACTAAATCTAAACAATATAAATATATGAAATATATGTTTCGATACATTGATGATATATGTGTATTTAATTCTAATAATTTTTATTCAATTAGTAAACAAATTTATCCAGAAAGCCTTATTCTTAACAAAACCAATATTAATGATAAAGAAGGTGTATATCTAGATATGAACATTAAATTAACATTTACTAAAACTACTATTAATTTATATCGTAAAGATGACATTTAAATTTACAAGAAACATATTTTTGCATGAGCATTCATGCATACCATATAATATAAAATATAATACATTAAATAATGAAATTTTAAGAATTGCAACAATATGTAATGATATTGGCCTTCTTCAAAATCATTTAAATAATTTAATAGATACATATTTTAAACTAGGTTACTGTAAAAATAACATCAAACAGAATATAGTAAAATATATCAATCAACACAATAATATAAATAATAAATTTAAACTCTTAAGTGGCAAATTTTTATAGATGGATAATAAATAATATACTTTGCATTAAAATAAGATACTAGATAGTTGTATCAGAGGAAATACATCATTAGCATGTATTTTATCCCGCTGCTATGTTGAGTAGAGGAGTAAGGGGCCGAAACATGATAACATAGCAGTTCCTCCTGATTACCACTAATCTTTATTCTGATACAACGTCTGTTATTTATTAGTCAATTCATAAAAATTGATTTTTATTTTTAATTTCGGTTTATAAATCATCTTAATATAAATTATATGAAATCTTTTAACAATTATTTATTGTTAATTAATTTTTTATTATTTAACTATTTAACTTTTATTTTGCATTATTTTTAATTTGCAATATAAAATACGTAGACTCAGTTAGCTTATTTAATTTATACGATTTATAAATAAAGATAAAGATAAATAAGAAATAATTATATAAGATTTTATACTCTGCCTTTTTACAGAAAGGCAGCAGAGGAAAATTTCAGCAGATCATTAAAGGACCGAAACACTAAAGGTAGGCGTAGGCTCACTGCTGATGAGGTCCACCTACGCTGATTGTAGTGTACAGTGCTGCATCTAGGATTAAAGAATTCTTTTTTTAATTTTAAATTTTAATTTGATATAAATATAAATTGTATAAAATCGTATATAATTATTTATTATTTATAACTGTTTATCTTATTTTTAATTTCTATACGTATAAAATACGTAAACTTAGTTGGCTGATTTATAAAATCTTTTAAAACCGCTAGAGATATTTTCCTGATTTATACGTTTAAAAGTCTAAATTCTGAAAGTTTAAACCAACGAATATCGTACCAATTAATATATATTGTTGGTCAAGCTAAATTGTTGATTCTGTGCGGTGTTCTTAAAAAAAACGATTTTAAAATTTACTGATTTTGCTGTATTTAAGAAATTTAAAAAACGATTTTATACAACAAATAAAAGTTCGATAAATAAACTGATGACGTTCATTCATTTGTGCTGAAATATCTTCGTCCTGGTATAACTTCTTTATCGTCTGAGTTATTTAAGTTATCGATAAATAATGGTCAGTTGTCAGATGATTGGTTAACCTCTACCGTTGTCGCAGTTTTTAAAAGAGGCGATAGGAACAGTGCTTCGAACTATCGTAGAATTAGTCTCACAAGTGTAGAAATGAGCGCTTTGTTTATCGCCGCGTAGCTAATCATCTTGATAGAAATGGCATCATTCACGTAGACCAACATGGTTTCCGAAATGCTCGATCATGCTTAAGTAATATTCTTTGTTCTTGAGAGGAATGGGTTGCATCAATTTCAGATGGTCTCGTCACTGATATCGTTTTTACTGATAGTATTGAATCAAAGAAACGACAATTTCTATTTATTTAAGAAAAGGTACAGTCCAATATTTCAATAGCTGCTGCAATCATCAGGAACTGCTGTTTCGACACACGCCAAAGTTTCTTATGTTAAAGTTTTAAAAGAAAATATATAAAAGTAAACTATTATATAAAAGAAAACTTTAACATAAGACACATTGGCGTGTGCTGAAACAGCATGTCCTGATGATAGCAGCAGCTATTTAAATATTGGACTGGACCTTTTTATCGAATAATAGAAATTGTCGTTTTTTTTGATTCCATACTATAAATAAGTTTCAAGTTTATGCTTGAAATAAATCCACGTACCGTTAAATCTCGTAACTTACATATGCAATGTATTTTTCGAATTTTGAATCTCGAGAAATTATACCTTTAATTTGTAGATAATTTTTAATAAAATTAATAAATTGAAATACAAACAGTGTTATAACGTCGTTTGAAATCAAAATCAGTAAAAAAATTAAAAAGGTATCTAGGCTTCAGTCCTTATTCGATCATATTGATTATCGGCCTTAGTTGTCTGTTTCTGCGATTTTTTGATCGTTGACATTTACCTCTCTATTCAAAAGTGTACAGTCGTGAATTTCTTTTGGTCAGTCACGGTGTAACTTATCAACCCTATTAGTATAGAAGAAAAGGTTTTGTGAAGTGTCTTTGCGATGTCTATCATACGTCGACTTATACTACGGCAGTAAATACAATTTTCGTTGGTTTAGTTTCAGATATTCTGGCCTAATAAAGAAAATCTCAAATTAAATTTTCATGAAAAATTTTCGTATTCATTTTTGTTTTCGCAAAATACTGCTCGAATCCGATCAGCACCAGTTTACGGAGTAAGCAGATAATAAGGGTCGAATAGTGATGTATAAGTCTGGGTCAACAGCTAATGATACCCACTCAGGCTGATTCGTAGCGTCCTGCTGTATCAAATGGCAGCATGAAAAACAGTGATCCGGCTAGTGGATCACACAAATAGGTAGGTTTCTAATAGATAGTTAGAATACGATCCCCTACCAAAAGTACTATACAGAAATGTATATCTACACCACTGGAGTAGTCAGCCTAGTGGATGTAACGTTGAATCGCGATACAGACGTCCTGAGTTCAAATCCGATCAGCACCTGTGTACGGAGTAAGCAGAAAATAAGGGTCGAAACGTGAATTGTAGATATGGTTCAGCAGCTGATGAGACCCACCTAGGCTGATTAGTAGCGTCTCGCTGTGTGAAAAATAGGATCAATACATGTGAGATACTAACGTGCCACAATCAGAAGAATTTCCGCTAACAGATGCAATCAAGTTAAATTAAAAGCATTCATTGCAAGTGGCAACATAAAAAACACTGATCACACTTGCGAATCACACAAAAGGTTTTTAATAGATAGCTAGAATACTATCTCTTACCAAAAATAATATACAGAAATGTATATCTACACCACTGGAGCAGTCAGCGTAGATCATGTAACGTTGAATCGCGATACAGACGTCAGGAGTTCAGATCCGATCAGCACCAGTGTACGGAGAAAGCAGACAATAAGGGTCGATACGTGAAATGTAGGTTTGGGTCAGCAGCTGATGATATCCACCCAGGCTAATTAGTAACGGCTACTACTATTGAAATACAAAGTGTTATAACGTCGTTTAAAATCAAAATCAGTAAAAAATGAACTTATCAAGAATAAGTTCAATACCTGTGAGGATAATATCGTGCCATAACCAGAAGAATTTCAGCTCACAGATGCAATAAAGTTAAATTAAAGTTACTTTTTTCTTTTCTACATGCGAACCAAAATATCAAATGTTAAAATATACGAGTAACCATTTAGATACTTAGCACGTATATTTATTTCTTTATAAGACATATTTTTATGTTATAAATCTCCCATTTATGTATATATTTTATTTATAACAAATTATTAATCAATAAATGATTTCGTCGCAATTTAAAAACATTTTTATTCATTAATTCATTTTTTATCATGAATTTGTTGTAGTTCGATGAACTCTATAAAAAATAGTGCACGGAAAAATAGACTTTTTAAGCGAAATGAATTTGCAATTAGTGAAACAAGTCTCGAAAATAGTAGGACGATTTATGTCGGGAATGTGGCTAAATCAACATCTAAAAAGGTAAGTTATTTAATCAAAATGTACCAACGAGATTACAAAGAATATTAGCTTCAAAATATATTTATAAATTTATAATTTACAGATTAATTTTTGCTTTAAAATGCCAAACAAAATTCTGCTTTTAAAATATTATTAAAAGTATAATATTTATTAATAATATTTATTTTTATATTATTTTGTATTATTTTTATATTAAACTTTTAAAATCGTTTGTTTATTTGTTCTAGCATCTTTCAGATTTGCCTACGTAGTGCGATATCTCGTCGTATTGTGTAATCCAAGGAAATTTCAAAAGTTTCATATTTCTTTTATGTAAATTCCTTTTATAAATCCAATATAAGGAATTGCAAAAGATGAGCATCACTTTTATTAAATAGATTGTGTGTACAATGATTGTATGAATAGATTGTATGAACAAGTTATTATCAATAAAAGATTTGAAAATCGTTCTTATTTAATTTTGTGTTTGTAAAATTAAAATGTTAGAACGATAGCTTTGAAACCTCGAATTTATTAAAAATTGCTGTAAATTTAAAATTGTAGAAAGGTATATTACACAAATTGATATTTCAATTATCCATCAGCTCATTAAATTTCCCCTTTTACGAGAAATTTATTTCTCGTAAATTTCTTTCTTGTTTGTTCAGCCATCTCCTGTTCTCGATATCCTTTGATGATCTAACATCAAAGGATGTTGAATAATTCTTTGATCATCCTTTTTTATTTTTAAATAATTATAAAATTAATAATTAATAATTTTACGTTAAAAATTCCATTTATTTGTAATGAGAACAAATTCTGTTTTGATTGTTTAGGCCATTAAACGTCTGTTTAAACCATTCGGCAGCATTGAGTCTATAAGGTTACGAGGACTGGTAAAATCGATTTGCATCTTTATTAACCATGTATCATCAAATACATATTTAGATTGCAAACAGGTGCAATTTATATAAAAAGGTTGCTTTGGCCAGGCAAGTCAATTGTAAAAAGCAAATATTTATGTTGAATATTTTTGAAAATTAAAATACTGATGGCGATTTCCGTTACAGACAAAAGGAATAAATTTTCAAAATATGAATACATACGATTTTAGTACTCTTTATACAAATCTAGGTTTAGTAGATATTAAAGAAGCGTTAGTAAAATTAATTAATCTTATATTCGGAAAAAGATATACGTATATATGTTATAATAATTATAACGCCTATCTAACAAAAATTAAACCATCAAATAAATATAAATATATGGATAAAATTGAATTAATAGAATCCTTAAATATTTTGATAAATCAAAATTATTTAAAATTAGCTACATCTATATTTAGACAAGTAAAAGGTGTTCCAATGGGTGGTACTAGTAGCCCAATTATAGCTGATTTATTTTTAAGCTTTATAGAATATGAATTTGTTCATAACTGTGTAAAAACTAAATCTAAACAATATAAATATATGAAATATATGTTTCGATACATTGATGATATATGTGTATTTAATTCTAATAATTTTTATTCAATTAGTGAACAAATTTATCCAGAAAGCCTTATTCTTAACAAAACCAATATTAATGATAAAGAAGGTGTATATCTAGATATGAACATTAAATTAACATTAACTAAAACTACTATTAATTTATATCGTAAAGATGACATATTTAAATTTACAAGAAACATATTTTTGCATGAGCATTCATGCATACCATATAATATAAAATATAATACATTAAATAATGAAATTTTAAGAATTGCAACAATTTGTAATGATATTGGCTTTCTTCAAAATCATTTAAATAATTTAATAGATACATATTTTAAACTAGGTTACTATAAAAATAACATCAAGCAGAAAATAGTAAAATATATAAATCAACACAATAATATAAAGAATAAATTTAAACTCTTAAGTGACAAATTTTTATGGATGGATAATAAATAATATACTTTGTATTAGAATAAGATACTAGATAGTTTTATCAGAGGAAATACATCATTAGCATGTATTTGGCCCCGCTGCTATGTTTGGTAGAGGAGTTAGGGGCTGAAACCTGATAGCATAACAGTTCCTCCTGATGACCTCTAATTCTTATTCTGATACAACGTCTGTTATTTATTAGTCAATTCATAAAAATGACGTTTATTTTAAATTTCAATTTTTTAACTTGATTTAAATTATAGAAAATCTAAAAACAATTATTAATTTTATTATTTAATTATTAAATTTTGATTTAGCATTATTATGTTTTGTTTATTTTATAATTATATTAAATACGTAAACTCAGTTAGCTGATTCAATTTATATTTTTAACACAAAGAAAGGTTATTAGCAGTTATCATTAAAATTTATACTTTCAACTATACAGGCTTTGATTACACCTGTCTCCATCAGATTACAACGATGTCACTATGGACTTTTGCCACAATCTAGATTTATAATTATTTACAAAAAATTTTGTAATCACAGTAGATTCCTCCAACACTTTCAGCTTTTATCTTTTAAATTAGTAAAAATAAATTAGAAAATAATTAAATAATTAATTACTAATTAAATAATTAATTTATTTTTAGTAAAAATCACCGATTTTGCCCTTTTAAAATCAAAATAAGTTCAAACGACCACAAAGTTATTTTGGCCATATATAAAGCATACACATGGCAAAATAAGCTATAAATTAGCAAAAATCACTTTTTTTGCTTTTATTGAATTAAATTTGTAGAAATTTTACAAAGACTGATTGAAATGAAGGGATTGTAATTTTCACACTTTCGTTGTTGCAGCTGAATCCCATTAAATTGAATTAAATCCCAGTTAAATTTTTAATTTAAAATTCGCGTTTGTTGAATCCGTACAATGTAATTGTACGGATAAGGTAGAGGCAATTTAATTTACAAAAGTTTTAATTTTGTGGATATAAATAGCATTCTAATATCGTTATTCATGAATGTTCTCAATAGTTTTGGATAGCTTTGTTATTTTTAGTAATCGTCTGAATGAAGATTTCCGGACAGTTATATTTTATGTACGCTTTGAAAATCAGAGAAGCGCAAAAGAAGCCATGCAACTGTACCATCTTTCTTTTGTAAATTGATATTTTTACGTATTTGAATGAACGTTAGAAATTCGACGCTATTCAATGGTCGGCATCTTAGGGTAAAGTTATGCTCAGCGGACAATAAGCAGGTATATTTATTGATTTTGAATGCAAATACTTAAAGATACGCATTGTAGAAATTGAGTCACAGTGTTTTCATTGGCAATCTTCCACTAGGTCAGTTTGAATTAGATTAAATTATACAAATATTTAGAATTATTTATAATTAAAATCATTAAAATTACTTATATATTTAAACTTTTAAGCAGTCATTTTTATATTAATCTATTAAAAGCTTAATAAATGCATTAGAATTTATTTTTAAATTTAAATTTTTTATATTAAAAGCTCTGACGATTTTTAATTATCATATTTTTATCAGTAAAAATCAATTAAATTAATATAACCAACTGCCAGACGCTTAAATAATTAGAAAGAATTATGCTACAACTTTTATTTACAACTAAAACCTTAATGCTTTTAAATAATTTCTTCGGGTAGCTTAACCCGGAATGCGCCTATCACAGAGGAGTTGGGCCGACGCCTCAAGCGTGCCATCGGTGACCAGCGTGCCATGTCGTTCATGTTCCAACGTGTGAGCATGGCAGTCCAGAGGGGGAATGCCGAGTGCATCATAGAGAGCATGGAAAGGAAAGAGGGAATTATGGAATTCGATGAAGTCTGACCCCATCAAGAGATAAAACCAGATAATGTAATACTGATTTGTACAAAACTAATATGATTAGTTTCTAATTAACATTATTTATATTGGACCCATTTGCGAGTAACCAATGTTGTATTTTTAATTTTAAAATTAATAATGACGTTTATTAAAAATAATTAATATAATTAATATTAATACAAAATTAATATGATTTTGATTACATTATAATTAATTAAAATAAAAATCTGAATTTCAACCAACATTTAATTTAAATTAGTTAAAATTAATTTTTTATTCAGAGTTATTAATTAAGATTTTATTTTTTATACAATCAAACCAAAAATAAGTTAAGCATTTTATTTTTACAAATAAATTTATAAGAAATTTATAGAAATTTATAAAATGAACTCATGTTCTTCTATGAATGTATGAATGTATTATAAATATATAATAATATATAATAATATATTAATTTTATTAAACTTTAAATTAAAATAAATTAGTGTTTTATTGATCCTACTCCAAAATTTCAAATTAAATAATCTTATAAATCTCTTAAATTAATAATCTTATATTTATAATATATAATAATTCTATATTTATTTTATATTTAATAATGTTTCAGGTTAGTTTGTTTTCTAACGAATGAGACGACATTATTAGCATAAACTCAAAACAAAAGAGCACTATAAAATATACTAAAACAAAAGAACATTCTTTATATTTTAATTGAATGCGGAATTAAAAGATTAACGATTTTACGGTCGCAGGTGACCTAATGAATCCTTCTGTAAACTTAAAAACTCACAAAAATACATTATTTCCATTACATTATTACATTATTTTAAATGTATTATTATAGTGTATTATTATTTCATCATTACATTATTTTAAATACATTATTATAGTGAGGCATATATCCTCACTCGTCATAGACATTTTGATGGGCTTTCCGCTTTGTAACACGAAGATTCTTAATATTTTTATTATTTATTATCTTATTAATAAAGAGAATTGAGACCAATGCATCAGCATTTATTAATAACTACATTCTGTAGACGATATATTTGAATTTCTGTTTTTATTTCAAAAGATGTCGACGAGGAAAATGTTAGGAGCGCATTCAATGACTTTGGAGATGTTTCGGATATTCGAATAATACGCGATAGATACACTGGAATGGGGAAAGGGTTTGGATATGTCGAATTTGCTGTAAGAGAAATTGCCCATTGTCTATATTTTATTAATTCGACTGTTATTAGACAACAGCCGGTGTTGATCTATCATTACGAGCACATGATATCACTGTTGATGGTAGAACTCTACGAATACAACCAGCAGTCAAGGTTATTATATTTGATTTTAAATAAATAGCAACGAGGTAACAATTAAAAACCGTTGTTACTATTATTACTGTAAGATAGGTGAGAGTGGGCTTCAGTTTTAAAAAAGTTAAAACTGGAGTTTTTTGTCAACAAATAGGTGAAATCTTTTAAGTTTCGATTTATACTGTTATAAAGTAATAATAACTTAGACTGCGCATTTCTTTTTGCATTTGTTTCATTTATAGAATTGACGTGATACCATGCAATTAGGGAATAAAAAATGAATGCACACCATCAACCGGTGCACTGCTAAGCAATGATAACTCGTTATCGTCTCATTTTTCTTTCGTATCCATTGTTTAAAATGCAGATTTTTTATAAATTAAAATTCGGATTTTAAATTATTTTAATTTTCTTGCAGTTTCAAGTAACCACTAGATACATAAACTGCCTTTGTGTGCTGAAATTAATAGAACATTAATTCATCGTTTGTCGTTAAAAATTTAATCAATATTAATATTACAAGCTAAATCACCATATGAATATAAATTTGTTAAATATTTATTTAGATAAATATAAATTTGTAGAAAATTCATAAATTCATAATTTATTATGAATTTAAGATAGACACAACTTACGATATTCACATAAATTCGAGTATTATTTAAATTTAACTAAAAACTTAAGTTAAAATCCTAATTAATTTAATTTGTCAATTTGTTGTCTAAAGTAATCACGAAATTTTGAACACAAATTATTGAATTAATTAATTATTAAATCAATTTGATCATTCTTTTAATAATTGTGAGATTTTTAATTTTAATTTGTAAACGCTTTTTTTATCTTGATTTTATTTAAAAAATTATATTAAAGCTATAATCTTCTGTCAACCTGTAATTTAGCCGGAGAATGTCGCATCATGTAATCGAAATACAGCGATTGCCTCGTCCAAATGTACAGTAACAGTTGGATCTAATTTGAAAAACCAATTCGATCGTCAATTGCCAACTGCGAAACGAAACCAATATCGGAAGCACGGCAACAGCGACAGCTTAATAAAACGAAATGCGAAGAAGCAAAAACGTAAAGCTCAGAGGAAAACATTATTAGCGAACAAACAAACTCTGAAAATTAAACGAAATTTATTTAATAATCAATGAACAATTTTACTTCCATGCGTTTTTCTGTAGACATTGTTTAGCATAGAATCTAGTTGCCAGTGCTATTAAAACCAGAGAGACCAGAATACCAGCGATATATCGTTTATGCATTACATTATCCTTAAGTGTGTCAAAAGATCTGCTTGGTAGAATTAATGATGAATATATGTCAAATCCGTAAGCGACGACGTAAGATTTTGACTCACTCACTGGATGATGATTAGAGAGTATTTGCCGACAGTTTCGCACGAGCTTATAATAGTTGACGATATTCTGGTCTGATAGCGGCAAAATTGGAGGACGTAAAATTGATGTTGATTGCTGAGTATTTGCATGGATCATCGAGAATGGATCCCAATTTACCTCATAGATGTGACCTACCGAATTTGCGATTAGCAAGCTTCTTGTGGCAATGACATTTTTTGTTTTTGAAATAGATAATGCGACTGGTCGAAATGGTAATACCAGTTTGTTCACTTGTGGTTGGACATTTCTCGCTAGCATGACTATTCGCAGTTCTGAACGTGGAGCAACTTTGTCCGTTTTATAAAAAACGCTCTGGAATGTGTAGATAATCCAGTTTTCAACGCCGTTAACAAGAAACGGCTCCTTGACATCATCATGTTGGTTAGTGAATAGGACGTGTCCCAGCTCTGCAGTCAACACGTAAACAAACAGTTTTGAATAAACTCGGTCGTATACCAATACAGTAAGCATGTCACTGTGAAGATGTTTTGTTATTAATGAACGATTAGCTAATATAATCCATTCAGATCTACACTCGTCGTCGTTGTAATAAATTTTTATGATCTCGCTTGTCTTAGATGAAATGCCAAGTTTCATTTTCCAAACAAGACCTTCACCGCTAATATAATAAGAACGAAGTTCATTTGAATTTAGCTTTTCAATGACCTGCATATTTCTATTATCCTGTTTCAAAATATGTGCTCCGTTGTCTTTGTTCAACAGTGCAATGCTATTGAAATTTGTTGTTGAATTTGCTCTGTACCAGAGTGTACAGGTGTATTTGTCGAAATGTAACCAATCTCTTTCATTTGAATCATCGTGTTTTACATGTAAATGTCTTTCGTGCTTACCGGTATCATAATCGATAAAATCTATTGATAACTTCCCATCTGATACAGTCGACAACACAATTACCGAGATATTTGCTTCTAAACACTTTAATAGACGAAATGGCGTACGCTGCGGTTCTAACGGTAGCGCAATTACCCATTGTATTTCGTTTCTACTTAGATCGTAAGATATCACAGTGCCATATCTAGTTGCAAATATTGTCGAGCTTGATTTCAGGCCGGTAAATAAGACCGAATCAGTTATCCCAATCATACTTTGATCTGATTCACCTTGAAGTATTCCATTGATATAACTGTACGTATGAAGTTGATGTGTCATTAAAAAGGTTGAAGATTTCGATCTGGACGAATCGGTTGATGCAAATTTTAATGGACCTTCTGAGATTAGCCTTGCCTGCACATTGTGCGGAACATACCATCGACGTTCATTGAATATCACGGTAATATATGGGTATTGACCTTCGTCAGTGCTGGTGGCATTCAGCGTTAATATATCGTCAATAGTGAAGCACTGATTGTATGAACACGCCCACATTTGATCAATTACAGTATAACCTTGTATCTCTTTTGTTAGCTGCAAGTGATGATCCAGCAATGTAAATGCTTTAATAATATTGACATTGTTGTTGACCAATGATTGACACACAAGTATGTAATTTGAATGAGCAAAACAAGCGCGATCATCTGGACGGGTCGTTTTACCTATTACGCTCCCATCGAAACCTATTTTACTCACATGTACATCATTATAACGCATTCCCATAATTCCTACTTGATCAGCCAAAATAAAATCAAACGGATTTTCATCGGTTAGTGTCCAGAGAATTTTCTTATTGCCAATACTTTCATTACATACTACAAAGAAAAGTTTCCCTTCATTTGAAACTACTAAAATATTTCCATTACTGAAAATTGAGTGCTTAAACCCTGTTGTGTTTTTGAAATGAACCTCGTTTTCAACTGTACCTTTCGAATACGACACAGATATTATCATAGGCTTTCCAGAAAACACAATCCAAATTAAAGAATCTGTAAAGTGAACGTTTTCTATTTGCCCTTTAACGTCTTTTTCAAATATCATTCGCCATTTTATATCATTTGGATTAGTAAATGACACCGAAGCCAGTATATTATTCCTTGAAGCAATGAACAATGAATTAGAATCAATACAAACATGAGCACGAAAAACATCACCGATCAATTGTATATGTCCGTTGTCGAGTTCAACAGAATCCTCACGTACCGAAAGAACCCCACTGACACCACAAGCACATAAAAGCGTCAATATCCATATCATTCTTAATCAATATTCATTGCGTTTGAAAAATTTAAAATCTGAAAACATTTGAAGAAAAATCACTAAATTAAAATTCAAGAGTATTTGATCAGTATCAAATAGTTAGTTGAACTAATTCCCTTATTTAATATAGAATTAGACGTAAAATTGTTCTAAAATTTTATTTTTAAAAAATTTACGGTTAAAAATATTGTAGTTTAAAAGGTAAAAACAACATATAGGCAGATGAAATTTAATCAAGAAAAATTCAAATATCGAAAGATATGATTTGAAAATTCTACAATAAAAATTTTTAATCAACGATGTAATGTGTCAATATATTGAAATAAATAATTATTTGTTATAAACACCTAAAATTAAACGTTAAGAATAATATATAAACTGTAGATTGATAATTCTTTTATATAATTTTTTGAATATCATTACTCTTCTTTTTAAATGTTTAGAAACGATAAATGTTTAAATTATTGCAAAATTGTGAAAATTCGAAATTTTTTATCTTTTATATTCAAAATAATATCATCTGGAAGAAACCATACATTCGATTTGCTAGTGATTGTCATGTATTATCTATTGAACTAGCGGTCCGTACTTAGAAAATTCAATATCATATCTGCTCATTTTACTTCCACAATTAAGAATATTGTTCTTAATAACAAATTCCCAACTGTATGGATTTCGGTTCTCAGCTCTAATTATCGATTTATCCGCTTCAAGTTCATCTATCATTTTTTGACTAACGGCTATGCAGGGAAATGGTAATACACGAACAATTTTGTTTAGCATACGCATCATTGCTTTTTCAGGATAATTCCCACCAACTTCCAGAATAACACGATTCATTTTCACGGGACATGCATAGTGATCGATGCTCCCCTTGCCGCCACCGAGCTTACGACCAAGTCCATGACGAGTAACCGGCTTGTATGGTTGTTCTATTCTCCAAATTGCAAAACAGTAGTTGGTATTTAAAGTATCGTTTACAATTTTACATACACTTTGAATGTGTTTAATTGTAATGTAGCCAGGAAAACATGACTAAAAGAGAAAATTATAACTAATTAAACTTATTGAACAGTATTCAACCTAAATAATCGCATCCGATAGTAAATCGGATGTAAATAGTTTTACTTTCGAATAGTAAAAATCAATATTACAATTCAATATCAACATGCAAATCTGTTATAAAAATTCATACAAAAACGTCCAACTAAATCTTAAGCGATACTCATTAATTTCAAAAATGAATAAAAGAGCTATTCGCTATAATACGAAATAACAGATATTTTTATTATTTTTAATTAAATAAAGCATTATTTAAAACAAAATTATATTCACAGATTGAATTAGAAACTATAGATTTTTCATTGAGTAAATAAATAAGATAATAATAACAGATATCAGATATCCGTTCAATGCATCATTGAATGAACACCGTTACAATGATGTTCAAAGTCATCATCAAAGATATCATCACTTAAAAGTTAATTTTTAACTTGAATAAAATAAAATCAATAATATTTGATAAAATTAACATCAATTTAATAAATAGAAAAATTAATAAGATTTATAATATAATAATGCAATTCAAGCTTATTAAATTCAAGATATCAGATATCCGTTCAATGCATCATTGAATGAACTCCGTTACAATGATGTTCAAAGTCATCATCAAAGATATCATCACTTAAAAGTTAATTTTTAACATGAATAAAATAAAATCAATAATATTTGATAAAATTAACATCAATTTAATAAATAGAAAAATTAATAAGATTTATAATATAATAATGCAATTCAAGCATATTAAATTCAAGATATCAGATATCCGTTCAATGCATCATTGAATGAACACCGTTACAATGATGTTCAAAGTCATCATCAAAGATATCATCACTTAAATGTTAATTTTTAACTTGAATAAAATAAAATCAATAATATTTGATAAAATTAACATCAATTTAATAAATAGAAAAATTAATAAGATTTATAATATAATAATGCAATTCAAGCATATTAAATTCAAGATATCAGATATCCGTTCAATGCATCATTGAATGAACACCGTTACAATGATGTTCAAAGTCATCATCAAAGATATCATCACTTAAAAGTTAATTTTTAACATGAATAAAATAAAATCAATAATATTTGATAAAATTAACATCAATTTAATAAATAGAAAAATTAATAAGATTTATAATATAATAATGCAATTCAAGCATATTAAATTCAAGATATCAGATATCCGTTCAATGCATCATTGAATGAACACCGTTACAATGATGTTCAAAGTCATCATCAAAGATATCATCACTTAAAAGTTAATTTTTAACATGAATAAAATAAAATCAATAATATTTGATAAAATTAACATCAATTTAATAAATAGAAAAATTAATAAGATTTATAATATAATAATGGAATTCAAGCGTATTAAATTCAAGATATCAGATATCCGTTCAATGCATCATTGAATGAACACCGTTACAATGATGTTGAAAGTCATCGTCAAAGATATCATCATAAAAAATCAATTGTTTATTAAAGGTTCTTCAGCAGAATAGGTGAATAACATTGAATATGGATGGAAGATGTTCATATTGTCGCTTACCAAAGCAACTGTGAAAAATTGTTGCTCGAAGGCCTTAGGTGCATGTCGTAGGGGAAATACTCGATGTGCTTTGTGGACACCAATAGTTAGAGATTTTGTCCAACAGAAGAAGCTAGCTTATAAGGCAACTTTGTCAGATAAATCAGTGGAAGATGTAGACAAGTATCAAAGGGCAAAGAGAACTTCAGCTCAAGCAGTTATCGAAGGCAAAATGTCGGCTTGGTAGAAGTTTAGAGAGAACTTAGAACTGTATTATAGGTCAGCTTCGAAGATGTTCTGGATGACGATTAAGAATCTTCGTGTTACAAAGCGGAAAGCCCATCAAAATGTCTATGACGAGTGAGGATATATGCTGACTGGCATTGAAGAAATTCTTCGTTGTTGAAAAAAGCATTTTAGAAGTCTTCTCAATCCGCTGGATATGTCTTCTCTAGTAGAAGTAGAGCCTTTTGAGACCACGAAATAGCTCATCTCTTTTGAAGAGGTTATTGCAGTTGTTAAAAGACTTCCTAATGACAAGTATTCTGGAGTAGACGTGATTCGACCTGAAGTTTTTAAGGCTCTTGACGTTGTTTGCATGAAATGGCTAACACGGATCTTCAACGTTGCATTGAAGTTGGGCATGGTTCCTAGTTAATGGCTAACTGGTGTGGTGGTACCGATCTTTAAGAAAGGTGACCGAAACGTATGTTCCAATTATCGGGGCATCACTCTTCTTAGCCAAACTGGTAAGCTGTTTGCTGGGATTTTTGAATTAAGGATACGGTCTATAGTTGAGGGACCGTTGTAAGATGGACAATGCGGCTTTCGTCCAAGTCGCGGAACTACGGATCAGCTCTTTACTCTCTCAACTATCCTTGAATGGTCTTAAGGGTTCGCTCAACCGGTCTACATGTGTTTTGTAGATTTGGAGAAGGCGTTCGACCGAGTGCCGCAAAAGAGGTTGTGGAGGGTACTAAGATAGTATGGAGTCTCACACTATCTTCGTGTAGCTATGTCTTCTCTGTATAAACAATGTATGAGTTTTGCTCGTGTTCTAGGTAGGAAGTCTGAATCATTTCCAGTAGGCGTTAGGCCTTGTCAGGTTTATCCATTTTCCACTTTTGTTCATTGTTTACAAAAATTACGAGACGGGATGCTCTGACAGATGTCGGTATTCAATTCAGTTCTATCAGGATACCATATCTGATTTTTGTAGATGTTGTTGTTTTCTTGGCTTCTTGTCATGAGGACTTACAATGCTTACTATATCGATTTACGATGGAATGACAAGCGGCAGGGACGTTGGGTAGTACCTCTAAGACTGTCTCCATGTAATCGTCTCGGATTCATGTGTCAATGTCAACCCAAATTGAGGTTGGCATTTACACCTGATATGAAAGACTTCAAGTATCTTGGGGTATTGTTCTCGAGGGACGGTAGAAACATCAAGGAGATTAAGACAAGGATTTGTGCAGCTAACTCTGCGATGCGTTATTTGTACATGTCTGTCGTAGTGAAGCGGAAGTTGAGTCTTCGGCCGAAGCTTTCGGATTACCACGCAAACTTCGTTCCTATCTTAACCTATGGTCATGAGTTTTGGGTTATGACCGAAAGGATAATATCTCGAATCCAAGCGACTAAAATGAGATTCCTTCGCGGTGTGGCCAGTCTTAGCCTTAGGGATAAGGTTAGAAATTCGATCATACATGATGGACTCGGAGTAAAGTCGCTGATTCTGTACGTCGAAGAAAGTCAGTTGAGAGGGCCAGGACACGTTCTGAGGATGTCTAGGGATCGCCTTCCTCGGAGGGTTTTGCAGGCCGGACTTTCTGGAATGAGACCTCGAGGTAGACCTCGGTACCGGTGGAGAGATTAAATCTCGAAACTGGTCAGACTACTTCGTGCTTTCTGAGAGAGAACTATGGTCTGTCGCGCAGGATCCCGATTAGTTTGGTTCGTACACTGCCTCTACGACCCGACCCTTGGACCAGTGGTTGATACGAAAAATTTTTATTACTATTTTTCTTGTCAAGAAATTGTTGTTGTTGATAATGTAACTGATGACTGATGTTAAATGTAACTGATGACTAATGTAACTGATGCTATTTTATCATGTTATGATTTATTAATATAATCATATCTGAACTACAATGTGGATAGATCAAATTTATAACTACTTTATAACGAAAGGTAATTGATTTTGTTCTAAATGTTGCAATAAGATAATTTTATTGTAAATTTAATAAATAATGTTTAAATTTATTATTAAATATGTAATTTATATTATATTATAATATAAATTATATTTATATTATATTATATTTATATTTATATTTATATAATAAATATAAATATAAATATTTATATTATATGTAACTGTATTAACTGAATTAATTGTAATGATAAGACAATGGTATCACCCCAGAACAGTTTAAATAGTACCGATAAGTCAAAACGATCATTAAATGTACATGACTTTGTGCATATCAACGGACTTCCTTAACCTCCCAATAGTATGATCAATTTTGATAGTGAAAACTAAATTGCTAGCAAGTGAGATGAGAAGGACCAATGGCCGCCTAGCGACAAGAAATTCAAAGACGATTTGCTTAAGCAGATTCGCAACAAAGCTTTCAATCTTCAAGAAGTGTTCATTAACAAATGATCCCTTAGATATCGTGACGAAGCAGATATCTTTGCATACGGCATCATCGTATGCATTTAAAATACGACGCGACAGAATTCACCTTGACATCGACGATCAACCATCAAGTGGTAAATCAGACAGCAACGAGGCCATCTAGAATTTGTTTTACATTTTGTACTTTGAATTGTGTAAATCTAATTAAGTGTTTCTGCTTCTAAAAAGAGTATAAATCGTTTAAATGTATTATATAATTGTATAATTATAATAAATTGTATAATTTTAATTGTATAATACGTTTTTAACTAGTATATTAAATAGACATATAACTAGTATATTGAATCAACATTTGGATAGCGTTACGACTTCGATCGAAATTAAATAATTTGATTAAGCTATTTATAAGTATATTTTATTTATAACAGTTAGCATTGATATTTTTCATTGTACTGTGAATAGAGCATTAAATTGATTGAAAAAAAAACTCAAATTAAAGAAACTTACAATGACACCGAATTGTCTGTGCAAGAGCTTGTTATTGATAGTTTCAATTCCTCTTAGCTTGGCGAAATCTCTCGTTCCTTTAGAAATTTCCTCTCCTCTTTGCACGGACGGCGGTATTTTGTCAAAGACTTCCAACAATTTTTGTTTAGGCAAATCCATGGGAGCTGAAATCACTTTTTGTTTTTCTTCTATACATCATAATTCGAGTTAATACCTTTACACGGCTCGAATTTTGGTAAATCTCTGCTGCCGGCCTTGCATATTAGGAACGGTACTGATCGCCAACGAAATATCACTTAAATATAAAATTACTGTAAATGTACTGCAAACGAAACAGTTAAATCTTGAAAAAAAAGTTAAAATATCAGAGTTAACTATTACAAAGCTTCAACAACGGTTAAGCAACCTAAAAATAACGATCACAAAAAACAGTGGCAAGTCGTGATATTCTTCCTGTGACAGCGTGTGGTGATTACTTTGATTTGCAAGCAGCCTGTGATACTTCTGATTGTGTCGTATGGACTAAATGTTGTTGTTCCCGTCTCATTTAGAGAATTCGTTTGAAACAATACAACCAACGCTCCAGAGTCTGTAAAGCATGAAATCAATAGAGTACAAAGCAATCGATCTGAACTCATGATCTCAGCAATTAATCAAATGCCAATAAGGAGTTTAGCTTACCAACGTCCTTTAACAATAACGATCAATGCTGAACCACACCAAGTACTCGCAAATGCCAAGTTTGGCGTAACTCTTTATTACATCCATCATCAAAGCGTGATAGGTTAGCAAGCAAACAAGTGCGTGACAAATGTACTGTGGAAGAGTCTGTTATGGGTGACGTAAAAAGAGTGTATCATCACAAAAGTGATAGTGCATCATCGATTACGAATATCGTTTCTTTAGTGAACGAGAACAAGGTCCATGATTTGTTGCACCGTCTTTCTAATTGTATTAATCCACCTAAAAATGGCACGTCTCGTAATAACCAATATACTAATTCTTGCGAACAATCACCATTATTTAAATGTACGTGGTAAAGTTGATAGGTATTATTGTGTCCTTTCCAGAGTCTACCAGTTCCACTGCACACAGTAGATTAGATGATGATGTTATTGCAGTTTGTAATGTAATCAGGTGTTTGTTTGTATCTAGTGACTCTGTTGTTGCTTCTAAAATAAAAGTTCTAGAAATGTTTTGTTTAGGACACCACTGGACTGATGGTCGAGCTCGTCTTTTGAAACTTGTTCCTAAGTCATATGATCAAGCACAATGCCTCTTGGCACGAGACATAAGGCTCAAAGGAAATAGTGTTCGAATATTAGAAAATTTATCTCTTAAAGAGCACTCTTTATTATCTACCGCGAAGACTGAGTTGCAAAATAGATTAAATGTTGGTGAGACCAACTTAACTATAAAAAAATTTCGTGTTTACCATAGAAAGCCATTTGTTCGATGGGATCCTGTTCTAATAGATTAGAATCTACAAGTGTCTCTCACTCTAATAATATTGATTTTACGGAGGTTTACCAGCATCGTAATGTTTTCAAGAGCTCGGTTGGCCCTCGTGTTGCGTATACTAATATTCGTAATCTACTTACTAACCTTGAAGATCTAATACTATTACCATTACTTACAATTATGATGTTGTAGCTATCATTGAATCTTGGCTACATGATGACATCCTCGATTGTGTAGCAAGCATATCTGGATTTAACTTAATAAGGGCTGATCATTTACAAGGACGTCGAGGTGGCGGTGTTGTTATTTACATGACAGAATTTGCTACAATTTTAAAGATAAAACGATACTCCTGTGATGATAGAAGTTTAGAATATTATATCGTAGAAGTGATGCGACGGGAATTCAAATTTGCATTGGGTGTCTTTTACAGATCACCAAATTCGACCTCTTTTGATAACAGAATTAAGACACTATTATCGGGTCCATCCATGTTGAGCTGCCCATATGTTCTAGTTGGTGACTTTAATATGCCGAATATACCTTCTAAGATCATAAAGATGGCTGATAACTTGACATGTAATGCTAATAATGTTGGCTCATTTTTTTGAGATTTATGATCCAAGAACTACTTTTGTTTCAGCACGTGTGGTGATATTAGCTTCAGTGGATTGAGTTCTACTATGCAGGACTTGATATTTTCGAAAAGTGAAACCCAAGTTCGTGATATTAATCATATTCCTCTTTTAGGGTCTAGTGATCATGATGTACTCCATTATTGATTCCTTCATGCTACGAAATTATTTCGGACGATATTGAACCGATAGTTCGTAAGCGACTATGGCATCTTGTTAATACTTCTAGACTCTTGTCGTTCGCTAATACTGTTGATTTTTCATTACGTTGTCATTCTACTGTTGATGATTGTTGGACCACATTAAAGCAAAAAATTTTATTCATCACAGATGTATTTGCACCATTGCAAATAATTTATAAGAAAAAAATTTTACGACCTAATTGGTTTGATTCTACTCTAAGAGCCTCCTTGTGGTATCGTAACACACTGTTTAAGGCATATCAAAAAGATCTAATGAAAGCTGTTTTATATAAGGCTACTCGGAATGCTTATCGACGACTTCAAATCGCTAAACGCCGTGCCTATGAATCCGCTGTCATTAATTCGATTTATTCACACCCTAAGAAATTTTGGTCATATGTTCGGCATAGTAGACCAGCCAATTGCTGTACTCAATCTCTCAGTGTAGGTTCTAAATTAATCAATTCTCAATTTGATATTGCGAATGAATTCGCAAATGTATTTAAGTTATATGAACCCACTTCTGATTTGAACAATTTTGATTTTACTACATTAACTTCATGTATGTCCACTCCGATAATTGTGAATAAAGAGGAAGTTTTGGGACACTTGATAAGTCTCTCTTCCTTCTCTGTTGATGGTGATGACGACATATGTCCGTTTATTATGCGTATATTAGCTAATCACCTCGAAGTATCGCTTTGTGATTTATTCCAAATGTCCTTAGAATCATGTACTGTTGCTAATGACTGGCGATTAGCCACTATTCATAAGGTTGATAGATCGAATCCCAATAACTACAGGTAGATTAGTATAGCAAGCCACGTAAGCAAGATCTTAGAGCGAATTGTGCATATAAGAATAATTTCCCATGTAAACAGGTATAGCATTTTAAGTTCTGCACAACATGGTTTCCGAAAGGGCAGATCTTGCCTATCAAATCTTTTGTGTGCACGTGAAGGTTGGGAAGACTTGATATTTACTGGGCACCGAGTAGATGTTATATTCTTTGACTTCAGCCGAACATTTGATCGAGTACCTCATTCCCTACTAAATCACGTATTGATTTCTTACAGCATTCACCTCAGTGTTGTTGGTTAGGTATACAATTTCCTCAGTGATAGTCAATTTTATTTCCGTATTAGTGAAAGCCTATATTACACTAGAGATTTGAATACCGGTGTTCCTCAAGATACAATAATAATGAAGAGTGAACCCGCTATATCATTGGGTGCCCCGTACGTCTTTCGACAACGCGACCTTGTGGCTTTAACATGTGCTTACAGAAAAGTCAAGAGAGAATGCATGATCGAGGTTTGAACCCCGTACATAGATTTAATTTAAAAAATTATTTAAATACATCTAAATACATCTCATACTTCTTTCTTCTCTTCACGTACTCCTTACTCTACCTCTACCGTATCACTTCTCAATAATTTACATCCTTCTGTCAAAATTATCTCCAGTAACATCTTCGTTCAACCTATTCAACAATCCACTTCTGTCACACATGCTCCAACCGTATCACCTATCAATAATTTACATCCTTCCGTCAAAATTATCTCCAGTAACATCTCCGATCAACCGATTCAACACTCCACTCCTGTCACACATGCTCCAAACTATATTAAATCTTCACTTAGCACCCCGGTAATTCCCACGTCTATCTGCTCTTCTGCCTCTACTGCTACCAGGTCTTTCCGTCCATCACTACGTAATCGTTTTCCTTCGCGCGATCGATGCATTATCATATCTAATTTAAAGGTTTCCGAATCTGCTTCCACAATCTCGCCTCGATGATGATGTATCTGCTTTCAGGTCTATCCTAGCAACCATTCTTCCTGATAATAATCCATCCCTCTTCAATAATATCGCTCCTGTATCTTTGATCCGTTTAAACAAATCCACTAAATCCAATCATCTCAGTCCTCCACTCCTAAAGATTGTTTTCCGACACAATCTTTAGATTGTTTTCCCTTCGCCTTTCTCTGAATCCTGATAAATCTAAAATTATGTGGATCCTACCTCGAAGCTTCGGCGTAGAACCTCCTTCCGTATCACTAAATTCTACAATTCTTCCTATCGTTGATAATCTCGTTTTCCTAGGCTTTCATTTCGACAACCGACTTTCACTTAAACCTTTCGTTAGTGATAAAGTACGCTCATCTACCTTGATACTCCGCAATCTCCGTCAAGTTCGTAGATTGATCGATTTCCCTTCTTGTATGACTCTCATATCTTCTCTTCTTTTCTCAAGACTTGATTACTGTCTTAGTCTATTTTCCAACTCACCTAAATCCACTCTTCTTCCTTTACAACGCATCATCAACGCTGCCGTTCGAGTTCTCCTCCGTCTTCGTCGTTTTGATCATACATCCTACTATCTTGTTTCTCTTGATTGGCCTACCATTTATTGTCGTGTTCAAATTCGTCTTCTTATCATTGCTTTTCGCCTTATAACTTCTCATACTCCTTCATTTCTCAACCTTCCTTTTCTCGGCAATTCTCGTACTGTGTATTGTGCTCTGCGTTCTCGTAATTCCCTTCTTTTACATGTCCCAATCTACTCTACCTCTTTTGGCTTCCGCTCCTTCGTTGTGGCTGCTCCTCTCTTGTGGAATCAACTGCCTATTCATATCCGCCAATCAACATCTATGCCGTACTTCAAACGCCAAATCCAATTTTATTTCAACAATTAACTAATTACCTGTGACCTTTAATGTTCTTTTTTTTGTTAGTGGTCATGTAAGCGTGCATTTTGCACGCATTTGCCACGTTAAATAAATTATTGTAATATTATTATTAAATAGTTTAAATAATTTAAAAAATTGTTTAAATGTAATATTTAATTTATTATTATATACAGGGCTTTGACCGAGAAGGCCGTTTTGCCCGCTCATTGTACATTACAACACATGAAACAAACATATCAATTTCAACCAAACCTAGGATAAGAACTTCCAATGCTGCCTTGATCAGCGTGTCTTATCCAAGTGCTTACCATGGCTTTGAATTGCCTCAGTGATGACGCAGCCATGATGTCGTGAGGCAATGCGTTCTACAACTATCTCACTCTGCGTAACAATCGAGATACCATTGTCGACCTTCCTATTTGTCTTGCGCGTAACGCGAGAGAATGACCCCTGCGACTTTGTCGGACATTCAATTTAACACACTCACTTCCGTATCCATCTATCCCCTTTACTATAGACCACATCGCGAACAGATCCAGAACGAGTAGTCTGGCTTGCACTGATATAATGCCTATTGAAGTCAAACGATCGCTATAACTCATCATTTTACATCCTCGAACGAGCTTGCTGCCACGACGTAGAATTCTCTTAAAATCCATCATTTCACCTCTTGTGGAAGGGAATGATGTCTTGATAGCATATTCGATATGGGGATAAACAAGCGCATTATATAGCCGAACAAAACATTGAGGAGATATTGACAAGAAACAAGTTTTAATTAGATAAATCATCTTCCTTGCTGAACAGCAACGTCTCTCAGTCTCCATTCTAGTTTTGAGTGACGATTGCATAAGTATGCCAAGATCACGAACCTGATTGGTCGAAATGATACTATATGTCCCGACACTATACAAGGAAGACACATTGGACCTGCCGAGACATGTAACGCTGTAAGCGGATATGGTAATCTGCAGATATGACTTCACATCAGATTTTGATGTCGTCAGCAAAGGCTAAACACGGACAATGGAGTTGTTTGAGTAAACTGTTCATGAACATGTTAAACAATAAAGGTCCTAGCACAGAACTCTGAGGAACCCCTGACGTAATTAAATGTGTTGAGGATAGGGTACTATTCACTCGTACTCTGAAAGATCTGTTAGATAGAAAATCTCTAATCCATCCTATAACTGAGCTATTAATGCAGTAGCTGACCAAAGTTTGAATGAGGAGACTATGGGAACACGATCAAACGCACGACTAATATCGAACATAATCAGGTCAACTGCCTTTCCTTGAGACATTGATTCAATCCAGGCCTCACAAGCAGACAAAAGGTTGGTAAGGCAAGAACGTCCTTTTCTGAAGCCATGTTGCATAAAGCTATGCTGACCTGATATGCTCAAGTGTCTGAATATATATGTTCGTGGATGATCCTTTCCAGTACCTTACCCAAATGACTAGTAAGACTTATAGCTCGATAATTGTCGGCTAGCCGCGGGTCACCCTTTATGAATACCGGCACCACTATCGCACTCTTCCATTCAGAGGGTACCTCCATGCTATCCAGAGATGCCTGAAACAAGCTAGTGACCGAGGGAGCCAAATGTTGACTCAACACCCTGAGTAGATGCGGATGAATATCATCAGGACCTGAAGAAGATGAAGACGACAAATGTGATAACCTCCAAGCCACATCATCCACATTGATTATAATGGGAGCACTAAAGCACGTAGGAAAACTGATTGTCTGAACACTATCTTCTATAGTCGAACTAGCATTGTGTAGGTCAAATGCATTAGCAAACTCATTAGCAACATTAGAAGGGAAACCAAGCAACTTACCGTTTGATGATAATCTAGTGATTGCACAATAAATACGCGTACTTTGACAAACATATTACCAAACGCGTTTAGACGAGCTATTTAAAGATTGCACAATTTGGTCATCATGCTCCATACGTTTCTTAATTCTGAGGTGATTATATACATTGCGAGCAAGTTTGAATTGAGCAATCAAATTACCTTTGTGCCTACACTTTCTGAACAAAGTGTTGCGTCTTTTGAGAGTTTCACGTAGTACTATCAAACCACCGAAGCTTCTTATGAGCAGTTTTACGTATTAATCTAGGCGGAGCAAAATAATCAAAAATTTACGAATTAGAAGATCTCGAATAAAATACCAACGTTTCTGCCATCCAACATCACCACACTCAAAGTTCAACGAAGACACAAACTGTTGTAACATCTCAACATTAACATGATGCCATGATCTCTTCGTCAATGAAGGTTCGGCATCGATTGCAAGAATATCTGAAGCTATAGTCAGCTTAAACACCAAAACACAGTGATCACTTTCTCCTATTGTAGGATTATAGGATAGGTCACATATTTGACCATCTCTGAGAAAATACAATATCAAGTATAGAACATACTTTATCAGTTCAAAATATAGTAGGAGCAGATACATGCTGGATGAGTAATTGATTACATACCAAGAACTCTCATAGGTTCTTATCCTCACTGAAACAGTTACCAATAATACTGCTGCTATCTTGATCAATCATCAGGGTCGGTAGATTAAAATCACAAACTAAGATGAACGAGTGATCACGCATACTACAAGCTCTAGCTAAAATATGCATCAGCTCATCATCTAAAATGGCTGATTTGGGTGTTCGATATAGAACACCCAATGAAACTGGAGGCTATTTATAACTAAATCAACTATTAAGCACTCATATGTCCCGTCTCCATTTGAATATCTCACTATATTAATGATAATACAAATCTATTTAATGTGGCAAATGCGTACAAGCTGAACGCTTACAAGTCCACAAACAAAAATGAAAAAGTCAAGCAGATAAATTGTTTAAATGGGATCGGATTTGTCGTTTGAAGCACGGCAAGGAAGTTGATTGGCGTATATGAATGGGCAGATGGTTCCACGATAGAGGAGCAGCCACAATGAAGGAGCGGAGTCCAAAGGAGGTAGAGTAGTTTGGGACATGTAAAAGAAGGGAATTACAGGAACGCAAGGAACAGTAAACAGGACGAGAATTATCAAGAAAAGGAAGGTTGAGAAATGAAACGGTATGAAAAGTTACAAGGCGGAAAGAAACGAGAAGACGAATTTGAGCACGACAATAAATTGCAGGCAAATCGAGAGAAACAAGAAGGTGGGATGTATGGTCAAAACGACGAAGACGGAGGAGAACTCGGACGGCTGCATTGATGATGCGTTGTAAAGGAAGAATAGTGGATTTAGGTGAGTTGAAAAATAGACTAAGACAGTAATCAAGTCTTGAGAAAATGAAAGAAGATATGAGAGTCATACAAGAAGGGAAATCGATCAATCTACGAACTTGACGGAGGTTGCGGAGTATCAAGGTAGATGAGCGTACTTTATCTCTAACGAAAGGTTTAAGTGAAAGTCGGTTGTCAAAATGGAAGCCTAGGAAAACGAGATTATCAACGATAGGAAGAATTGTAGAATTTAATGATACGGAGGGAGGTTCGAAGCCGAGGCGTCGAGGTAGGATCCACATAATTTTGGATTTATCAGGATTCAGAGAAAGGCGAAGGGAAGAAATATGATTGGAAATTGAGACAAGACAGTCGGAAGTAGAAACACTAAGATCGTGAATACGATAAACAGGTGCATGAGCATAGATGAGAATGTCATCAGCATATTGCATAACATGGAAGTTAAATTTATGAGAAATCGAAGACAAATCACCGAGAAGAGAGAAAAGCATAGGGCCTAATACGGAGCCTTGTGGAACACCGGACGGAATAGACGAAGGATGGGAGAGAGAAGAGTTAGAATAGACGCAAAATGTACGGTTTTATAGATATGAAGAAAATCATGATACGGTGGGTGAAGAGAAGCCATAATCATGACGAAGGCGATGGAGAAGAATCGAGTGATCGACGATGTCAAAAGCAGACGATAGATCAAGAGAAACTATGACACTACATAATTTATGATCGCGCGATATGAGTAAGTCGTTATAAACTTTAAGAAATGCAATTTCGGTAGAGTAATTAGAGCGAAAAGCGGCTTGGAAGGGAGGAAATAAGTTAGAGGAAAAGAGATATATATTAACTTGCTTAAGAACGAGACGCTCAAGGAGTTTAGAAAGAGTTGGGAGAAGTGAAATAGGACGGTACGAAGATGGTAGTGAAGAGTCGAGAGATTGCTTTTTGATGAGAGGACGAACAGTGGCGCATTTCCAGATGGAAGGAAATGTACGGCTACGGATGGACGAGTTGAACAATGTGGTTAGGAAGGGTAAGATAGAGGAGCAGATATTTTTAAGCAAGTGAGTGGGAATTGGGTCAGAAGGAGAGGTTTTATTAGGTAATGACAGCAGAACCGAAGAAACTTCATCAGACGAAACGGGAAGAAGGTGGAATAGTTCTGGGAGGGAAGTATTTAAAGAGAAGAGTGGGTACAAGGGGGCTATGGGTAGTAGGGAAAGTAAATTAGATAGCTTAGTTTGTAGATAAGAAGAAAATTCATCAGGATTTATATTACAAGGGGTAGATGATCGTGAAAGAATTGAGATTAAGATTTTTTAATGAGATTTAGAGTTGGAAGAAGACTCGAGTTGATTTCGCCAAAGGAGAGTACGTTTAGTACGTATAAGAATGAGATATGAACGGCGTTGAGAAAAGTAGGAATCACGAAGATTTGGAGGGAGTGAGTTGGGAGAACGTTTAAGAAAGCGTTTATATATACGAAAAGAGTGACGGAGTCGACGCTTAGAAAGACTACATTCAGAATCGAACCAGGGAGCATGGCGCAAGCGCTGGGAACGTCGAAGTCGACTAGGCAGAAGGTTATTGAGGATCGACGTAAGTTCAGAATCAAACAGAATGCAGAGATCATCGGGAGAGAGATAGTTAAGAGGAAGTGAAAAGAGTGAAGAATTGAGTAAGGCTGTGCAGAGAATAGGGATATCGAGAAGTTTCCAGGGTCGACTTGGTGTGGATAATGGTAAAGGCGGAGAAGGAGGATGGGGACGAGTAATAGTAAGAGTGACAAGGAAATGATCGGACAAACCAGGATCAGTAATTGACAAGGAAGTATAGTCATTGAAGCAGTTAGGAACAGCAATGATGTCGAGAGCACCGCCGAGAATATGAGTTGGGCTTGTTGAAAGTAATTTATAGTTAAAATCAGAAAAAAGATTAGTTAAAGTGATAGAGTCAGAGTCAGACGGGCGATCAAGACGAATGTTAAAGTCACCGAGAACAAAAGAAGGAGTATAAGACAATGAACAGTGAGACATTAGATCTGCAAGGTCGTTAAAGAAGATACGTGATGGGGCAACTGAACCTGGACGGTATACAATCACAAGTTCCAGAGGGAAAGGCGTTGATAATCTGCATATGAGTAATTCGAACGAAGTGTAACGGATGTTAACGTTGATTTTACGTAAAGACATTGGGTGACGAGCAATGGCAACAATACCGCCATGGTTAGAAGCAGTAGATGTATGATATGCAATTTGACGAGCTGATTCAACTAGAGAACAACCAGAGCGACATAGACGACGAATAGCAAGATCGTCGGAGTCAGAGTGCCAGGATTCGGTAATGCAGAGAATATCGATAGATAATTGATCGAAGATATCGAGAAGCATATCAGCTTTATGAAGAATGGAGCGAGTGTTGAATAGACTAAGACGAAAAGTATGCTTAGGAGTGAGATTGACTAGCGAAGAAGACAAGGGGGAGAGATGGGACGCCATCGAATTTTTGGCCTTGTGTGTACAACGTGAAAATTTCCGTTGATTTGACGTATAGATAAGGATGACTCGCCGTTTGTTTCACGTCGATGTTTCTCAATGCGAGCTAAATTGAGCTGGGCGATATCAGAAGGGGAGCGGTCAGGAAAGATACGGCAAGTAGATGAAGTGGTAAGAAGTTTAAAACGTTGGGAGAGTACCGAAGAGGCATGTGAACTATGTCGGAAAACGATTTTTAAGAGTGGAGGACTGAGATGATTGGATTTAGTGGATTTGTTTAAACGAATAAAGGATACAGGAGCGATATTATTGAAGAGGGATGGGTTATCATCAGGAAGAATGGTTGCTAGGATAGACCTGAAAGCAGATACATCATCATCGAGGCGAGATTGTGGAGAAGCAGATTCGGAAAGCTTTAAGTTTGATATGATTATACAGCGATCGCGCGAAGGAAAACGATTTCGTGGAAGTGGTGGACGGACAGAGCTGGTAGGAGTCGAGGCAGATGAGCAGATAGAAGTGGAAATGACAGGGGTGCTTGATAGAGAATTAATATTGGTTGGAGCAAGTGTGACAGGAGCGGGGTGTTGAATCGATTGATCAGAGATGTGACTGGAGATGATTTTAAATGAAGGATGTAAATTATTTGGAAGTGTTACGTGGGAGGTAGAGTAAGGAGAATTAAGATAGGTTGGGGCATGAGTGACAGGAATGGAGTGTTGAATCAGTTGATCGGAAATGTTACTGGAAATGATTTTGATGGAAGGATGTAAATTATTGAGAAGTGATACGGGGGAGGTCGAGTAAGAAGTACGTGAAGATAATAAAGAAGTTTGAGATTTATTTAGATTAGGGGAGGAATAGGAAAGAGGAGGTACGAGATGAAAAGCTTTACCGTTAGCATTGTTAGAATGAGAAAGATTAATGGAAGTTTGGTACGTAGTTGAACGAGGAGTGTGTGAGAGAGAGTAGGTTCAATAATGGGATTATAAGATGCGAAGTCAGGTGTTGATGCGAGGGAAACATCTAAAACAGCATTGGTCTGAGTGGTCGTGTGTGATACAGGAGTAGATGAGCAGGATAACTGTAGTAGTCGTACTGATGTACAAAAACCGCAAGTGAAATGTTTACGTTTATACACCGAGTGGTCGGATATTTTAACACGAACAAGTGTCCATACATCGCAATCTTTGGAATCGCATCCAACTTCAAAGCTGGTATAACCATCATTGCATTCCGATGTGGAAGATTCTTGATCAGGAACAGGGATCTGAGATCGCGCTTTTTTAGGCATGACCTTTTATCGATAGATTGAGCTCAATCCGCGAGCGTAGCGAGCGGAACTGACAGGAATAATCTGGAACTGACAGGAATAATCTGGAACTGACAGGAATAATCTGGAACTGACAGGAATAATCTGGAACTGACAGGAATAATCTGGAACTGACAGGAATAATCTGGAACTGACAGGAATAATCTGGAACTGACAGGAATAATCTGGAACTGACAGGAATAATCTGGAACTGACAGGAATAATCTGGAACTGTCAGGATAACGTTCCTATCCTGAACATAAAGTACTACTCCACCACCCTCTTAGAATGGCATATATCTGAACGCAACAATTGATAACCTGGAATAGATACTACGGTATCGAGAATGACATCGTATAGGCACGTCTCAGAAATAGCCAACACGTCTGTATGCGTCGAATGCGTAAACTCTAACGTCATCAAGATTCGAAATTAAACTACGAATATTTGTGTAGCCAATGATAGGATCACTTTGAGACGTGCTACACCGACAATACACATCAGCGTTCGAAATCAAACAATCGACGCAAATAAGATTGCCCTCGTTACGAGTGGACGCCAACGTACAAACGGCCTATTCCGAATAACTCGAAAATCCTGAATAACTAGGTTATCTTCTCCCTCCAAAATGTGACGATTCAACCAAATCCTAGCTTCGCTCATCATGCTTCTTTCCTCCATCGAAAAATCAGAACGAATACGAACTTTATCACCCGCAATTTGTTCAAAACAGACATCACGAATCTAGCCTGTTTATTAGTTTCGAATACCACCCTCAACAACCTCGGGAAATCCAACCGCTTACCTAAACGATATGGACCAAGCACCCTAATTTGTCCGACAAAGTCGCGGCTCTCGCCTGCGCATATCTGAGTAAGTACGGAATGTACATGGTCTAAATCCGCGTATTTTGTCGCTATCCTCTTTGCCTCCCGCTGCCGAAACTACTCCCTCTAAATCTCCAACTGCCAACTCTCCTATCGTGATCTCACCAACTCACGTCACTCGTCCTCCTATACGGAAATGTTTTCCTTCTCGCGATCGTTGCGTCATCGTCACTAATATCACTCCTTCCACCTCCTTATATCCACAA
Source organism: Pomphorhynchus laevis (assembly GCA_012934845.2). Lineage (NCBI taxonomy): Eukaryota > Metazoa > Acanthocephala > Palaeacanthocephala > Echinorhynchida > Pomphorhynchidae > Pomphorhynchus > Pomphorhynchus laevis. Next base: position 122,279 of record WNNJ02001160.1, on the reverse strand, counting down.
GCACGTCTCTACAACGATGTTTCTGCTTTCTGATCCATCATCTCATCTCTTGTTCCTGCGGATAAACCATCATTTTTCAAGGACATCTCTCCTGTCGCATATATCCACCTAAACAAATCTTCTCGATCTAATCCTTCTAAGCCCCCTCTCCTAAAAATTTTTGTCAAGCATCACTCTTACGCGTCCTTTGTCCTCTCTCAACGATTTAAACTCATGTCATCTTCAACCACTCAAATTTTCCCCGATCTCACCCCTTCTGAAATCGCTCAACTCTCTTCTGCCCGCATCGAAAAACACCGTCGCGAGGAAAACGGAGAAGCATCTCTCTCCATCCGAAACATAGACGGAAATTTTCAAGTTGTCCACACCCGCCCAAAAATTCGATGGCGCTTCATCTCCTCTATGTGTCTTCTCCACTAGAACATTTCACCACCACACACGGTTTCCGCCTCGGCCTCCTCAACACTAAATCTATTCCCAACAAATCCGACATTATCCTTAACCTATTCACCAAGCAATCCATCGATATCTTCTGCCTCACCGAATCCGTGCACCCAGATCCGACGAGCTTTCCATTTGCCGTGCGCTCTCTGCCGGTTGCTCACTAGTCGACTCCGCCAGCCTACTCAGGCCATCCCCTTCTAAATTATCTAATCATGGCGGCAACGTTGCATTCGCCCGTCACCCCCGCGTCTCTTTGCAAAATCAACCCTTCTTTCAGTCCTTGATCTTTTGAATTGCTCACTTGTCGTTCTTCTAGCCCGATCACTTTAGATCTCGCCATTGTATACCGTCCTGGTTCATTAGCTCCTACATCATTATTTTTTACCGAACTCAATGACCTCCTTTCTCATTGTTCTTTGCCCACAATCCCTTCACTCGTTCTAGTCGACTTCAACATCGGCCTAGACCGCCCCTCTTCCACCGATTCCATCCGGTTTATCAACATTCTATCCAACTACAATTACAAACTCATATCCACTGCCCCCTATATATCCTTGGCGGGGCACTCGACATCATCGCTGTCCCCGATCGTTTTGCTGCCTACACTTCACTGTTTATCTCCGATCCTGGTCTATCCGATCACTTTCTCGTCACCGTTGATCTCACTTCCAACCACTCCGCGCTTCACAAACCTACCATCCTACGTCGCTCTTAGAGAAAACTAGACCTCCCCCTTCTTCGCCTTACTTAAATCGTCTCTATCTTCTCACACAATAACAACATCTTCTCCTCACGATATTGCCTTTCTTTTCGACTCTGAACTCCCATCCACTCTCAAACTTATCTTGCCCTTCAAGCATCGCTCTCACCGTCGCTAGCACCGTGCCCCGTGGTTTGACATCCAATGCCTGCTCTCAAAGTGTCGACTCCGTCATGCTTTTCGAGTCTATCACCGCTCTCTCAGACGTGATAACCGCTCGCCCATTCCGTCTCTCCGTGATTCCTATCTTGCTCTTCGCCGGTCTCATCTCCAACCAATATGTACAAAATGCAACTCCTTCTGGCAGCATAAAATCAACAATTCATTAAACTCCAAGTCATTCTGGCATACCTTTAAATCAATCCTTTCTCGCTTCTCTTCGTCCATCAACATCAATCCCCATGATTATTCGTCATTTTTTCAGACCAAAGTATCCACACTGCTTTCACACAAACCCGTCTCCAGTCTATCTCACTGCTACACACTCGCGTCATCCTCCCTGAACTCTTTCATATTCTTTCTGTCTTAGCTGATTAAGTCTCATCCGTCCTCATGTCATTGCTAACAAAACCTCACATGTCGATACCCTGCCTACCTATATTCTTTAATCCATATGCTCATCGATTTACCCTTTCCTCATCTCCTTGTTTAACTCGTCCATTCGCAGTCGTATCTTTCCTTCACATCAAAAATCACCCATCGTTCGTCCCCTCCTTGAGAAACAATCGCTCGACCCCTCACTTCATTCTAGCTATCTTCCCATTTCACTTCTCCCTACTCTTTCCAAGCTCTTAGAGCGCCTTATCTTAATACAGATCAACGTTTATCTCTCTTCATCTAATCTGTACCCTCCTTTCCAATCCGCTTTCCGCTCTAATCACTCAACAGAAATCACCTGCATGACAATTTCTAACGACCCACTTTTTCTCGTGACAGGGCACTATATAGTGTTCTCATCTCACTAGACCTCTCCTCCGCCTTCGACATCGTCGACCACTAAATCCTCCTTTCTCGCCTTCGTTATGATTACGGCTTTTCTTCCACATCCGTAGCATAGTTTGCCTAATATCTATCTGACCGTTCTTTTCGAGTCTGTTCAAATTAATCATCCTCTCCTCTCATCCCAATTTTCTGCGGGGTCCCACAAGGTTCAGTCCTAGGACCTCTGCTTTTCTCTCTTCTACTCGGCGATCTCTATCCGTTTATTAAACCTTACTTCTTTAACGTCATTCAATACGTCGATGACATTCTAATCTACTCTCATGCACCCGCTCATCGCATACACGATATCGACATTTATTACACCAACTTTGCCTCAATGTCGATCGGTGTATTCGTGAATTTCGAAAATCTCTTCGCGATTCTTCCTTCAAGTTGAGCACAAATAATGGTGGTTTAAAAATCATTTACTCGAATATTCGTAGTCTACTTAATAAGTTAGATGAAATAAAATGTCTCTTTCAAGATATCGTACTAGATGTAGGTATTTTCACAGAATCTTGACTTAGCTCGTCAATAGCAGACGTAGATATATTCATTGAGGGATACAGCATAATTAGAAGTGATAGAACATGCACGATTGGAGGAGGTGTTATCGCGTATATCTCTAATAGGCTTCAATTCCGAGTAATTGAAACTCTTAGTGAAGCTATTAACTATAATGAAACATTGTGTATTAAGCTATGATAATCAAGCTATCACATTGTGATAGATTTGTTGTACTCGGTGATTTCAACATGTCATCTGACAATTGGGTCAATTACACTTCCAATGACTCGGATGTCGAGAGTTTGAAGCTACTTGGCTTAATAAACAGCTTGGCTCTTAAGCAACATGTCAGTCAGAGTACAAGATTTTCACTGGATTCACATTCACTTTTAGATTTATGCCTTACTGTACCATATGGCATTCTCGATATATTAAGCTATCTGGACCCAATAGGTCATTCAGATTATGTGGTCATTTCGATTGGTCTGAGTGATGTCTACTCAATGGCGTAAATCCGACGTCGTATGTAAACCATTCAAAACTGACTTTGTTCTAGTAAATAAATATCTTGTTGGGGTAAAGTGGTTGGATGCTTTTGACGTTGGCGTCGAATATTCATGGCAGTTTTTTAGGGATACTCTGTACCACCTCCTTAATCGTTTCTCACCTCTTTAGAGTAAACACTGTTCGACATCAATCTCATCGCTTTGGTTTAATAGCGACATAAAACATGCTTTAAAGATGATACGTAAGGCCTTTAACGACTATCGTAAAGACAGAGCTAATTTCAGCACTTATAAGAACTGGCGAAACCTCGTCACGTCCATGAAGCGAACTGGTAGGCGATCTTTCGAAAAACAGCTAAGTATAAACTGTCACCGTGATCCCCGCACTTTCTTTAGGTATGTGACTGCTAAGCATACGCGCTGTAAACATATAAATTGCATACAGCGTGACGATGAGAAATTCATAACTGATTCTTTGCAGATATCAAATATGTTTGGAAATCATTTCCATTCTTTGAATCTTGACCATAAGGATGTGACAATGGGTGATCCGTGTACATTTGAATCGCCCGGAGATGACACCAGAGACCTCTTCCGATGTGATGATGTTCTCCAAGAGCTTCGGAAACTTAAATGTAAAGCAGGTGCGAGTCCAGATGGCTTACCGCCCGTATATTTGCGCAACATCGCTGACATAATATGTCATCCGCTTTACAATATTTTATCTGCGTCTGTTGCTTTTGGCGTTGTTCCTTCTGATTGGCAGAATTCCATCATCTGTCCTATTTATAAGAAAGGGGATAGTTTGTCCATTGACAATTATAGGCCTATTAATCTCACTTGCGTGTGCTGTCGTATGCTAGAGAGATTGATTAAGCGACAAATAATAGAATTTCTAGATAGTTTCAAATTTTGAATCCAGTACAGCATGGCTTCCGAAAAGGTTATTCCACGACTACTAATCTTGTACATGCACGTGAAAATTGGTATCACTATTATGATCAAGGTATACCAGTTGATGTCATTTTATTTGATTTCTCAAAAGCGTTCGACTCAGTTAATCACACGCGTCTTATTGAGAAGTTGGAGCACATTCATCTTGATAAGAGGATCATAAACTGGATTCGTGTATTCCTTTCCAACCGACAAAGTGTCGTACAAGTAAGTGAGTTGCTGTCGAGTCCATTTCCAGTGTTGTTAGGTGTTCCACAGGGAAGTGTATTGGGTCCCATCAGATGATCTTAAAGTTTCGCGACCTATTATTTCTGATCTTGATAAACGGCATTTACAAAGCGACGTCGACGTTATATCCAATTGGTCTAAACGAAATCACTTGAGGATAAATTCCGCTAAATGTACATGTATGCGTATATCACGAAGATAAAATGATCATCTTCGAGGTGAGTACCAGTTTGGTTCAATTAGTATTAAAAGAACCTACTCATATAAAGATTTGGGAGTTTGGGTTTGTGCTGACTTATAAACTCGAAAGCATTCAGACTACGTGTGTTGCATCACAAAGCGCTTAATAGCACATACTCGTTGAGCTCTGATAGGCATAGATCCGTTATGTTACCATACCTTAGCAAATGCGTTTTTCTTGAGCCATATCTTATACGCATCGCCAGCTTGATATCCCGAAACTACTTATGAGCGTCGTGCATTTGAGAATGTGTTCAGATCAACAACTAAATTAGTCTCAGGGCTGCATATTTTTGGCTACGGATAACGCCTTCAGATATTAAATATGCCTTGTCTGCGATATATCCATGACAAGCGAGATCTCTATTTTGCTTGGAAAATTCTGCATACTAAAGATCATCCACTGTCGCATCTACTGCAACTGTGAGGTCAACCTTCTCTTCGCGGACACCCCCTGATGCTGAAAACACAAAGGTACATGCATGCAGTTTCCTGCTTTGCCAAACGAGTCGTACGATTTTGGAATTCGCTTCAGAGTGCGACCGCTTTGTCGTCTACTGCTTCAAGTTTTTGCGCCCTACTGGATGATGACCCTTCCTTCTCAAGACAACGGTGGGATTTTCAGTAGTTCATCTGATGAGGGATAGACAAATCGACTCTTATTCTTTTTATTCTTTTTATTTCTTGTGAAGTAACTTGTAAAGAGCCTCGGCTCAATTTGTTGTACAAATCTACAAACGTCTCTCCCACCTTCATCTCATCCTAAATCCAGACGAGTCCAAAAAATGTGGATCCTCCGCCGTCAACTTAACATATCTACTCGCCATGTATATTTTCCCTTATCAATCATCCCTATAGTCCACAATCTTACTTTCTTAGGATTTCATTTCGATGATAGCCTTTCTCTTAATCTCATCGTCCGCGACAAGGTCCGCTCGCCTAACTTAATTCTCCGTAACATCCGTCGTATCCACACCCTTATCGACTTATGTTCTTGTATGACTCTTGTTTCATCGCTTCTCTTCCCTAAAATCGATTACTGCCTCAGCCTTTTCGCCAATTCTCCAAAATCCATCACCCTACCCCGACAACACATCACCAACTCCGTCTTTTTAGTGCTCATACGTCTCCGTTGCTTTTATCACACATCCACATATCTTGTCCAACTCTCCTGGCCTACATCCACATGCGCATACAACTCCGCCTTCTTTTCGTAACTTTTCGTCTCATCGCTGTCGGCTCTCCATCGTTCATCAACCTCCCTTGGACGACACTCGTCTCACCGATCTCTCATTGTTTTCCGTAATTCCCTCTTATTCTACGTTCCCAATAACTCTAACAACTACGATCTCCGATCCTCCCTCGTCGCTGCCCCTATTCGCCTAAAAGCAGCTCCCACTCGACGTCCGCACCGCTCCCTCCTTTATTGCACTCAAATGCCGCCTCCGTACCCACCTCCTCGAAACATGATTTAGATTTTTTTGTTGTTGTGGTCATGTCAGCGTGAGCCGGTACGCATTTGCCACGTAAAAATAAATCTTTTTTTTAAGGCGATGTATAGAAATTGGAGAGATGTCATTGAAGAGAGATGGATTATCAGCACGTAAGATTATCGAAAGGAGAGATCTAAACGCAGAGAATCAGTATCGAGTGGCTTTGAGTGGAAGAGTTCGTATGGAACAGAAATACCAGATGTAGTAGAAAACGCATTAATAGGCAGACTAGAATTCAGAAATAGGCGATTAGAAATTTATAGATTCATCTGCTTTTTGTTAGGACTCGAGCAATCACGATATTCATTAGCATGCGAGGAGCCAATTGCAATCATAGAGTGATTAAAAGTTCGATGATGCATTAATCACTGATATAATTCCTTATATATCGATCAATTGCTGTATGTGCTAAAATATGTATGCTCACTTGGGGGGGGGTCATGCATGACTTCTAATATTATATGAATATCATAAAAAGATATTTGCATATCAAATTATGATATATGTTTGGGTAAAGTAAAATAGATTAAGGCATGATATTTTTTTTGCAATTCTTAAAATACCAACTCTCGTACAAATAAATAGAGTATTGTATATACTTTGGCCCATTATCAATCGACAAAATCAGATGTTGATGATAAATCAATGACTATGCAAAGTCATACTCGTTTCCAATGGTGAACAAGTATGCATTTATGCGAAAAGTGAAATATTGCGATTAAGGCTTATGAACAGCCTAAACATATTGGGCATATGTTCGCCGCAATAGAACTATTCCTTCTTTAATCAATTCTATTAATACAGTGAAGGGTGTATTGACTAATAAAGTTAAAATTGCTAAAACTCTGGCTTCGGGATTTTCTCTTCCGTATGATGAGTATGTGAAAACTGATATTGATTAGAGATTATGGCCTATTTCACAACGATCAACAACTTCTAAAATATATTCCAGTGAAGTTATCTCACTATGGTGTTCCTTGTACCATATGCAATTCGCTTCGGGAATTCCTTAGTTGACGTTTCTACATAGTTAGAGTTGGGAGCCACATTTCCGCTACAAGATATGTAAATTGTGGAGTCCCTCAGGGTACTGTATTAGGTCATCTTCTTTTTATCACATTTCTAAATGACTTATTATAATAGTTAGATTCTACATAGTTAGAGTTGGGAGCCACATTTCCGCTACAAGATATGTAAATTGTGGAGTCCCTCAGGGTACTGTATTAGGTCATCTTCTTTTTATCACATTTCTAAATGACTTATTATAATAGTTAGATTCTACATAGTTAGAGTTGGGAGCCACATTTCCGCTACAAGATATGTAAATTGTGGAGTCCCTCAGGGTACTGTATTAGGTCATCTTCTTTTTATCACATTACTAAATGACTTATTATTACGTATCCAAAACACATGCTTAGCCTTTGCCGATGATATAAAACTATGGCTAACTAGAGATCTACAGCTCCATTGTTCGTGTTTAGCCTATGCTGACGACGATAAGGGGCCAATTCCCACAAAATCAATTCCCACAAAAAATAATAAACATTTTCAACCCTAAAAATTATTAAAAAGTGAGTTTAAATACAAATATTTTATATTATCATATTTTTATTTAAAATCTATAAAAAAGTTTTATTAAAGGAATAGAAGTATATTTTACAAAACAAATTTAACTATCCAATTAATTGATTTTTTTATACCTACCATCAGAAGTTGTAAATCGATTTATTCTCTCTCAAAGCTCATCCAAAGTCTAGCAATCTTTAATTCTTGGTTCACATATACTCTTTTCCTAGATTTGAGTTTTCCACCATCCCGAATTCTTCAAAACTCGATGTCACTGTAGATCTGAATTTTTTAATACTGAGACTACTTCCCAAAAGCTTGGATTGGTTTTGTTTAGCTTTTTTTATTATGATTCATTCCAAATCAATTTTTAGGGCTGAAAAGTTTTATTATTTTTTCGTGGGAATTGATTTTGTGGGAATTGGGTTTATGGGAATTGGGTTTGTGGGAATTAGGACACTACGGCTGACGACATCAAAATCTGGTGTGTGGTCATATCTGCAGATGACCATATCGGCTTACAGCGTGACATTGACATTGTTTATACATGGAGTGTTAACACTGGGGTATTGTTAAACATTTCTAAGTGCTCACACATTCGTCTCGACTATTCCAATGTGTCTTCTTTGTATAGTGTCGGGACATATAGTATCATTTCGACCAATCAGGTTCATGATCTTGGCATACTTATGCAATCGTCACTCAAAACTAGAATGGATACTGAAATACGTTGCTGTCCAGCATTGAAGATGATTTATCTAATTAAAACTTGTTTCTTGTCAATATCTCCTCAGTGTTTTGCTCGCTATATAATGCGCTTTTTCGTGCTGATATCGAATATGCTATACATGCATCATTCCCTTCTACATGAGGTGAAATGTATGATTTGGAGAGAATTCTACGTCGTGGCAGCAAGCTCGTTCGAGGATGTTAAACGATGAGTTATAGCGATCGTTTGACTTCAATAGGCATGATATCAGTACAAGCCAGACTACTCGTTCTGGATCTGTTTGCGATGTGGTCTATAGTAAAGGGGATATAAGGCTACCCAAGTATATGTGTTGAATTGAATGTCCGACAAAGTCGCAGGGGTCATTCTCTCGCGTTAAGCGCAAGACAAATTGGAAGATCGACAATGGTATCGCGATTGTCACGCAGAGTGAGAAAGTTGTGGAACGCATTGCCTCACGACATCATGAATGCATCATCATTGAGTCAATTCAAAGCCATAGTCAAAACTTGGATAAGACACGCTGATCAAGGCAACATTGGAAGTTCTTATCCTTGATTTGGTTGAAATTGATATGTTTGTTTCATGTGTTGTAATGTACAATGAGCGGGCAAAACGCCCTTCTCGGTCAAATCCATGTATATAATATTTTTTTTAATGTAAAAATATACACAAATATGGGCTCCCGCTAATGGGCCCATGAATATTTCAGTCACCAGGTCAGTCACGTTCCTGTATATAATAATTTTTAATTTTTTGACAAACAGTTTCCCTCTAATGGGTCCATCAATACACTTTGTTTTTAAGAAAAAAGTCAATTTTCTGTGAAATTCGAAATTCGCCTTCTTCGCATCGTCAAAGACACCGATTTAGACACCGAATAATTATTTTTAAATAAATAATTTATTATACAACAAAATTATACATGAGGGGGTTCCCGCAAATGGCCCATTAATTATTACAAGGCAACAGAAAGCCGTTAACCTACAATAGAAAAAAGAACTAGTTTTCGAACACAGTGCAAAACTCGCTGTAGTGGGTTTTCATAAGATTAATAGGTTTGGAACAGCTGGAACGTGGCGAGCGTAAGCATGCGGAAACTGATCGTGCGATTTCCAAACTGATGTCTCGTTTCATCTTTATGGCTAGATCAGGATAAGAACGCGTTGATCGATGCGTCAGTTTTGAAGCCGTGGTTTTGATTAATCTTTCCGCTTCTATGCCATACCTCCCGAAGTGGAGAAAATGAAAGATAAAAGATCCTCGTTCAACTAGCACAATCCGCTCACTGTATTTGGATTTCTTGCGACTCTCGTTGTATTCGAAGACAACCTCAGACTTCAATGATATGTTCGATTGAGCAGGTACAGCGAATACATTAACATTAAATAATGTTTGCTCAAATCAACTACCGTGTAGCCCGGAACAAACAATGTCAAGACGCGCGCTTGGATCACGGGTTGTTGTTCGTTCCAAAGTAATATTTTCAGGAACCTCGGTTAGCTGAGGTTCGCAAGCTACGCCGTGAGATATGCGGCTAAGATAGTGTGAGATGATGTCGCGGACTGCATTATGCCGGATCGAAGGCAAGGCACCTCGTCTACATGATAAAGAATGAGCGACACTGACTTGAGTGCCGCAATTGCAGTTGCTGACTCCAATATTAGGATCAGTGTGTCCATGCCTTGCGTTTAAAGCATCCCTGAATTCGTTAGCAGAAAGATAAAAATTTTCATGTTTGAGCGGAAGAGCACTTGACCACGAAGAAGCTCCATTGCGAGCAGCATGCGCGATCAGATTACTGGTTACGGGTATCGCTAAGATCGGAACTTTAGAGAGGTGTTCATTGTGTGATAGTGATCGTAGCGTCTTGATTTTGCATAGCATTGTTTTCTGCCTCTCTCTTAGGCTATCGCCACCTGAACCAGAATTATAGGTTGAAATTAGCATGTTTGAGGATTTGCGTTCAAGTGTGGCTGTGGTTGCAGGGTTCGCGATACGAATACCTCCCAATTTTAAAGGAGAGCACAATATTGACTTTCAGTCTTCATCGAGGTCCCAAGAGACGAAATTTGGGAGAAGCTGTGTGGTTAAGATACGTGACAGATCCGACCAGATCGTGGCTGAACAGTTGCAAGTGCGCATTATGTGTCCACTTAAATTGGACGGAGTTGATTAATCCTGCAAAAGCGACATGCGGATCCACCTTGGCAGCAGAATCGAGACTTTGCAGCATTGTGGTCCATGTAGACAAGAGTTTTGCGGTTGCTGCATTTTCAAAATCGTTGGACCCGACTGGAGTGCCGAGTATGATGTTTCAATCGATGGAAGATTTTATTTCGGGGTCGGGGAGGTTCGATTGATCAATATGAAGGTGTGAAAGAAGGTGTGATTTACGTGTGTTTACGAAATAGCCATACTTTGGTCCATCAGTATGAAGCACTTCCCATACCTGTTTCAAAACGTCAGTGGTCCTAATAAAGTTGGCGTCGTCTGCATACCATTTTTGATAACCGACAGAACTTTGCATTAAATCATTTTTATCAGCGAGAGAGAGGTCAGGGCGAAGTCAGCTATCGCAAAAGGATCGCCCTGGATGAAACCTTCGGTGGAGTATAAGCTTTGACTTCCCATAATAAGTTGCGCAGGGTTTGTGTAGACATTACAAAGATCCCGAGAAAGCGAATGGCATACGAAATCTATGTTGTGTAATGTCACCGCTCTGTTTGTTCGGTTGAAAGCATTTGAAGCGTCGATTGACAAAATACAGTTGTAGTCGCGACGGTTGAACTCATCTCGAAGTCTGAAGGCGACTTTGATACCGCCGAAGCCCCCAATTGAACAAACCCAGCAACATCCTGTATGTCATGGCGAACAATATATAGAATGGCACGGCTTATAATGCGTCTGACAGTATTGCAAATTCCTATGTGGCGGATTTCTCCTGACCTTTTCTCTAAAGCAACCAAACGGCAAGCGGTGAAAGCATCTAAAGTTCCTGGAGTGAGTGGCTCTGTTATATATGGCGTCTATAAATTGTTGTGTGTCAAGTACTGATTGAGATATATTGTTTGGTCTTGTCGTTAACCACGAAGAAGCTACCTTTTCTGATGCATATGCTGTTCGACATTTCATCCTTTTATCCATTAATTCTACCGTATGCACAGCTTTGCGTTTAGTCTCTAGTTTAGCTTCATTATAAATTTGTTCACTTATTTGTCTTTGTAAAATGGTTAGTTCTTGCCCTTTAATACCACGCAAGATGGGTTAACATATTCTTATCGATCGGTTATATATGTTATCGGCATTATCCCAGTCATTTCGAATTCCCAGACCGCCACATCTTGACGGTAGCGAATAAACCATTCGCATAGTTTCCGTTATGTCCCATTGACCAGTAATTTTTGGTAACAAATCATTGTAGATAGAACTCTGTAACTGCTCAAACCACTTCACCTCTACCTTGCACTTCCGAATCACGTAACTCCACTTGTGTTGTATAACGTAGCAAAACGCGCTATATGCAATTTGAGCGTAATCTCCGCAATTTCAGATAACTGTTTAACCATATTTGTCCATTTGACTACCCTTTCGATTAAATGAGATTTTGTGAATGTGTGTGTTCCTATCGGAGATCCCAAGTGAATGATGCCTTCGTCAGTCGTGCAAATCCCTGCATTGTGAAAACTCTTTTTAAATGGGGCATATGACTTTTATGCGTTAGCAATTTACTTTTTGCTACATTCACATAAAATCCATGTAGCGGACCGATTGTAACTATATCCTGCCATACTTTTATTAGATCTTCCGGTCGTCCTACGCGACATGCATCATCTGCGTACCATCGGTGCATAACAGAAGGTACCCTCTTTCTCAGGTCATTAAAAAAGGATTTATTTTAACGTGGCAAATGCGTGCCAGCGCACGCTTACATGACCACAAAAAAAACAAGACTGTGAATCAGGTGTCGAGAAGGTGTGAACGGAGGAGGTGTTTGAATGTGATAAAGGAGGGGGCGCGGCGGACGTCGAGAGGGAGTTGATTCCAGGCGAGTGAGGCGGCGACGAGGAAGGATCGGAGACCGTAGTTGTTGGAGTAATTAGGAACGTGGAGTAAGAAGGTATGACAGGAATGAAGCGATAGCGAGGTGGGGCGAGTATCGTCTAAGAAAGGAAGGTTGATGAACGATGGGGAGCCGACAGCAATGAGACGAAAGGTAACGAGAAGAAGGCGGAGATTGATGCGGATGTGGATGGTGGGCCAGGAGAGTTGAGCAAAATATGTGTATGTGTGGTCGAAGCGACGGAGACGAAAGAGCACTCGAACGGCGGTGTTGATTATTCGTTGTAGGGGTAGGATGATGGATTTCGGCGGTGTTGAGGAAGTGTTGCCATTGCGAATGTGGCCATCGCCAACGGATTACCTTGCGTGAATCCCTCTTTTATGATTAAAATATCGTCTTGCACAGTTAATATAGGGTCTTTCTGGCAGCAGTTCTTCAGCACACGAGATATGGCCGGACATATATTCTTAATGTTCGTTAATGCCAATTTGCGATTTATCGCATTGAACGCGTTGCTAGCATCTATCTGCAACACACATACATCGTTCGACAATTCAAATGAATTCCTAATATAGTGAATAACTGGTTCTGCTCCGCATCGTTGTGTAGCACACAGTTGTACACTACCAGCTACCTCGGCGATATCACTTGTCACTGTTGAAAGAATTGCCTTGGCTATTATTCGTCGGCATACTTCTCCCACTCCGATTGGCCGGATTCCCAGCTGTTTGTTCAACGGAGACCAGACGACTTGCCGTCAATGCAACAGCGTTATGCGAACTTATTTCTGTTGAGGCCAAACGACATGCAAGCTTTGCCAGATAATCTGCTAATTGTAGAGAATCACGACCGAATTCATTGAGCATCATACACCAATCTTTGGCATTCATACCTGAGGGTCCACAGCTTCCTTGAACAGTTTTGCTTATAGATTAAATTATTTGCGAATCAATACATTGGAATACCTCGGAATAATGATCACATACCCCTTCCAATGACATGCTCAGAACAAACGACTGATTAAGTTCTCCAGCCTCTGGGTGTAGAATACTTAGCTTGTATCGTACCGTCATATGATTTTCTAATTTGTCGTCCATTTGATGTACCCCATTTCTAATTCCATCCAATGATAACATGCGTACCGCGCTTGTTGTTTTCCCATGTGTTATCAGTTTTATAAAATCCTTATACCACCTCTTCTCAGCATGATTATTTGTATGGTTTCTACTTTGAACCTCCATTCTGTTCTGAATAATCGCTGCTTCAGGAAACAAGTTATGATGCTCATTGTGATGCCACATGCGCAACATGCGTTCTAGTGTCTTGCGAATCATACTGATCTTTTTACTACCAATATCTTGTCTTATTAATTGACAAAATACTGTAGCGAGTTGAAGTGAATTGTTTTCTGTGTCGTCTGACGTCGCAGCGGATTTGAACAGATCTGCTTGCGTTGCGATAATAATAATAATATTTTTTTTATTAAAAATAATATTATTATCAAAAAGTAAAATTTACAAGTTAGGTTACCCTCAAATGGGCCCAATATTTCATAACAATGTGGATCTGTTTTGTGGTGTGTTACGACGTGCTGATCTCACGCACATGGATGCTGATTTGGCTAGGCTAATGCCGATTTTGCATCGTAAATTGCGGATGCACTCTTCATAGCGCATGTGAAATTTGAAGGCCTTCTTTTTTGCCATATGTTTGAGTACCTGGTCGGTTTGACCATCTATTCCTCCATTAGCTGCAAAAATCAATGGATTGAAGCTCGCTCTTTCAAACGCTCAATTCGTTCACCATACTTTGCGTACTTTCTCTGTGCGTGGTACATGAAGTGTGAATTAGGGTTGCCAAGAGAATACGAAGGAGCTAGATGGTTGAATATACATACATCCATTAAGGATCGCTCCGTTCGATTTCCAAATAACCCATAACATTCAATGTCTAGTCGTGCTCCTTGTTCCTTGGACGTCGTTGATCTTTCAAACACTACACTCGGGGATATTATGGTAAGCACAGGCTCTCGAGCAGCAGTGAGAGATAAAATATTTAGCTCAGCGGTGATCAAATCACATATGGTATTGTGACGAATTGATGGTAATCCACTTACTTGACAAGAATGTGCATGTGAAATTTCAAATTTGGCATTGCAAAGACACGTTGATGGTGCATTTGGAGGTGACCAACCATATCTTGCTGCTACAGCATCATGAAATTCATTTTTAGACAAGGCGTGATGACGATGTTCGAATGCTCTAACGGACAACCATGTTGACGCTCCCTTCATGCTTGCGTACAACATTTTATGGTATGCCTCTTCATTATGAAATTTTAATGCGTATGCTTGCTTTTGAAAATCGATGTCACGCTCTTTTGATATCTCTAAAGCTTTCTCCTGTTGTTTTGCCTTGATTTGAGTTACAGGAATATTTTCAGAAAGGATACTGCACAATCGAATCGAATACTTCAGGTTTAGTTCAGGTCGTGTATCCGGCAGCGAAATTCCAAGTCCACCATAACGTAGAGGTAAC
The DNA here is from genome assembly GCA_012934845.2 of Pomphorhynchus laevis. Taxonomy (NCBI): domain Eukaryota; kingdom Metazoa; phylum Acanthocephala; class Palaeacanthocephala; order Echinorhynchida; family Pomphorhynchidae; genus Pomphorhynchus; species Pomphorhynchus laevis. The sequence continues at coordinate 107,270 of WNNJ02001160.1, read as the reverse complement.
TGAATAATGTCAATGTGGGACTGAAGGAGTCTAATGCCAATCATGGACGTAATCACTTTATTGACAATGAAATTCGAAAGCTGTTTAAATTGAGTTTCTTCTACTGGGCATGTTCGTTGAATAAATCGCCATTTAAATTGAAAGGATTGTGTAAAAACTATGTATGCCAGATAAGGATTTTCATTTGCTACTAAGATCAAATTTTGAAGGCTTTTGGTCCACGTATCTATCTTTCGTGTCATAAACTGAGTCATAAATGATTCCGTACCAATTGCGGCTCCCAAAACCTTCAATCCATCAGAAGTTATTTGCAACTTCTGTTTTTCAAATAGCGAACACGTATAATCTTCATTATCTTTATGAACTAATATTTGGCATTTCTCTTCATTTAGGAAGAAGCCATACTTTGGGCCAATATCTCGTATGCAGGTCCAAACGTCGAAGAGTGTGTGAGCGTTACCGACAATGTGCGCATCATCTGCATACTATCTATGCGTGGTTTTAGGAAAACGTTCCTTCAAAGTCATGATGATTGGTATTGACGCTACTGCATACGCTATCATAGCTAAGGGATCGCCTTGTGTGAACCCTTCCGATGATGGAATTAAATCGTCCTCGACAGTCAGTAAGGTCGAGCTCGAATACATATTGCGCAGAATCACGGAAAATGATGGACATATCTTATCAACATTTTTCAATGCGACTGCTCTGTTGACAGTGTTAAATGCATTCGATGCATCCAGTTGTAAAATACAGTTTTCTAGGTTATCGTTGTACATCTTTCTGATGGAATGAATTGCAAATTCAATCCCGCACCTTTGTCCTGAACATAACTGTTCATTACCCACAACAGATTGTAAATCACCCTTAATTCGTTCTGCAATTGTCTTGCCGATTATACGACGTAATGTTTCTCCTATGCCTATCGGTCTAATACCCGGATTTTTATCCAGTGCTATCAAGCGGCTTACCTTAAGTGCCTCAAGGGCATTTTTATCTAGTGGCTGAGTTGCGATGATAATTGTAAATTGGGCAATGGAGGAAGCAAGTGTACTTGAACTTTTTCCAAATGAATTTAACATCGAGCGCCATTGCAAAGCATCAACATCTGATGGTCCCGCTGATCCCTGAGTTTTTCTACTTGCTGTTTTGATGTCAGTTTCAGATATATCTAGAAATCGCAATGTAGGTACCAAACCGATTCCGGTCAGAGGTGTTGAGAGAAGAACCGATTCGTCGGCGGCCTTACTCACAGGATGTAATTCAACAAGTTTTTTCATGACATTAGTCCCACCAATATCGTCATTTACATGTAAAATTTTTCCATATTCTTGTGGATCTTCCAGTAATTTCATGGCAGTGTTAGTTTTTCCGTTACTTAGTAGATTTTGGAAACGACTTATCCATTTTAATTCATTTCTTGGTTTTGCATGCTTAAATCTTTTTTCATCCTGCAGAATGGACGACTCGTGAAGTAAGTCATTAATCTTATTTTCTTGCCAAAGAATCAACCTACGGGCTACAATACATCGAATAACTTTGGCTTTTGATTTTTGCGTCGCTTGTAAAATCAATTGACAGAATACAGTTACTGTCTTGAGGTGTAAGGCCATGTTAGGTATATCACATGCAGCTAAGGAGAATAATTCAGCTAACTTGTCAACAAAATTATTACTAACGTTGCACTTTAATAATGAGTACAGATTCGGAATCCAATGAATCACTTGGTAGAATGTGCCGTCGATCATTTTTTGAAATGTTGTTTGTCTATCGGAATTTGATGGACTTGAGATCAAGGTAAGATCTTGTGATTCACTTGAAGTATATTGTTCTATGCTAGCTGTACGAGTCAGAGGTTGTCGTATTTTTTGAAATATACTGGATTGTACTTTATTCGAACACAGAGGTGCTTGACAATTAATACAACTCTCATTTAATCTTGCACATTTACAGCCTTTACATATGGCATTAGGTCCATTACATGAACAACATTTTGCAAAGGAAGCAGGTTTTCCTTTTGGCATAATAATTGTTAGATAGTTTGTGTGTGATTGTAAGTAGTTGTAAGTAGTTGTTGTGTATTTGTATGTATTTTAGATATGTAATATTGTATGTATAATAGATTGTAATTTGCTAGAACAGTTATAAATTTTGTTAATAATAATATTTATTATTATAATATAATAATATTTATTCCGAATGTACAGAAAATAAGGTTCCCTCAAATGGGCCACTACTGTCATAATTCGTAAATGTACAAAAGTTATGAAACATTCCAACGTAGAAAAAAATAATAATGCATTCATCCAATTGAAGCTATTCCAGTCACCGCGTTCTCCATGGGCCGAGTAAATTCACCGATTCGTGATCGTGGAGCCCGCATGCAGCAGGAAATAGAACGCGCGAGAATTATACTAAATCGTGTTTGTATAAACGAAATCATATCGCTATAGCTTCGTTGCAGTTTGGAGGACATCCTTGCAGCGATTGTCTGCATCAACCGTTTCGCTGTTGGACCAAATCCTCCAGTAGCTGCCAGGACAAACGGTATGAAAGACGAGTGTTCAATTTCACTAATTCGTTCCTGATACTTTGCTCTTTTCCGATTCTCGTGGTATTCGAAACTTGCATCGACAGTCCTTAGGTGATAAGATGGAGCCAAGTTGTTGAAGACGCAGACATCTATGAATGTCCGCTCCAACCTACCACCGAATAAACCGCCGCATACAATATCAGGATGAGCATCTTCTCCCCGGGCTGTGGTCGAGCACTGAAATACAAAGTCATTTGTAACGGGCTGGAGTGCGGGTTCAATCCCGACGCCGTTGCATATTTCAGATAAGGCGGAGGCCAAAACATCCCTTACCTCATTGTGACGAATAATTGGGAGAGCCCCTCTTTTGCACGACAATGCATGGGTTAGACAGATATCATCTCCACATTCGCACTTTTTCGGTAGACTAGATAAGGACCAGTTATACCTTGCAGCAACCGCATCCTGAAATTTGAATTTTGTCATGTTAAATCCCGACGCTTTAAGAGGACTCGTTTGAAGCCAACTTGAAGCCCCTTTGACCGATGCATACTGTAGAAGCTTGACTGTTTGAATTGAAGCACGTTCACGTAAACCAACCAATAGTGAAGCAGAACGTAATCTGTTGTCGCTAGCAATATCTTTCAGAGCTTGGGTTTGTAGCCTATCTACTTCGAGAATATTATCCGACTGGTCAAAAGCTCTGCACAACGGTTTTGACGCGTTTAGCACGTATGGAGCGTCTACGCAAGGATCTCGAAATCCCATACCTCCGAAACTCAAAGGGAGACTACAAATCAATTGCTCAGTTTCGTCCAGTGTGTGCCCAAATACATCAAAAGCGAACTGCCCAAATATTAGCTGTCTAATTTCAGAGAACCAACCTGGATCACATTGGGTTGTCCTGCATAAATGTAACCACTTTGATTGACAGGCTTTGACAAAGGCGACATATGCTGACTGGGCATCATGCTTTGCCGCATTGGCAAGTTTCCTGATCAAACAAGACCATTTGGATATGAGCTCACTACTCACATTCTTGACAAATTCGGCGTCTCCAACAGGTGATCCTAGCAGTTTGACACCCCTTGTCTCAATACGGACGTTGTATTTTTCAAATCGTTTTTCGGTTTCTTCTAGCTGTTCAGAATGAATCATCACAATTGATTTATTGGCGTTAACAAAGTAGCCATGCTGATGACCAAATGATTCGAGTAGGTCCCAAACTCGAGTAACGTCCTCTAACGACCCCATAAAATTTGCGTCGTCCGCATACCAATACTGACTTACGTGCGGAACCGACTCGCGAATTCGATGAATAATTGCCAGCGAGGACACTGCAAAAGCAGCCATAGCTAGAGGATCCCCTTGTGTAAATCCTTCTTGGGATCGCAAAGAACGGCCACAACACACTAACTTTGACGGCTCTGAATACGTATTATGCAGAATACACTCAAGAGCAGGACAAATAAAAGGAACGTTAGCTAGTACAACCTTCCGATTTGCCGTATTGAATGCGTTCTTTGCATCCACGGAAAGTAACACATACTGATCATTGACCGTGATAGTCTCGGAAACTCTGTGTATGATGTACTCCATTCCACCGCGCTGTCCACTACACATTTGAACATGCCCAGACACTGCCTGAAGATCCTTTCCTATTAAGCTCATAATTACCTTTCCCACTATACGGCGAACTATCTCTCCTATGCCAATAGGGCGCACGCCTGGGTTCTTATCAAGAGCCACAAGACGACTTACTGTAAAAGCATCCAGAATAGATGGGTCAACACGTTTACTTGCTATCCGAATTGCAAAAGAAGCAATGGCGTCTGCTAGTTTTCGTGAATGAGGACCAAATGAACTGATCATTCGTCTGAAAGCAACAGCATCCACTCCAGATGGACCGGCGCAGCCGTGAGTCCTCATTGCTGCTTTGAGTATGATCTGCCCATCGATTGCAGAGAACACAACAGCGTGATGAGGCATGCAGCCTGGTAGAGGAACATTCAGGATTGAGTCTTTATGGATAGGCTTTCCTGGCGGGTGTAAGTCCAATAAGATATCGTATATAGTTACTCCGTCAATCTCATCGTCAGGTTTGAGTAGAGGCAGATACGCATATTGAGAATCTAACGTCCGAATAGCGGCATGTGTTTTTCCAGACTGCATCAGCCTAGAGAACACTCCACTCTCATTTTGATTTGTAATATGAACACTCTTCGTCAAGCCGTGAACTACTTTCTGTTGCAGAGCAAAAGCCTCTTCAAATAAATCATGGATTTGTTTATCTGCCCACATTTGAGTACGCCTCTCTAGGGTTTTCCGAATAACTGCGGCTTTTCGGGATGGGATTCGCTGCAGTATGAGCTGACAAATAACTGTAACTTCTTTGAGCGCGATACCTTCATTTGCAGTACCCTCACCAACATCCAAGTACCTCGAAGCCAATAAGTCTATGAACCGATTGCTAGCTTGGCAAATGGGTAAAGATAGTAGATTCGGTTTCCAAAGAATGACTTTATTGTACATAAAATTAATAGAATCTTCATAGCTGCATGGCATCCTTTCAGCGGACGGGCGATCATTGAGTAAATCGCGACTGGCAGCGGTCGGTCGGGGGTTTAAAAACACATGGTTAATTGTACGGACATCCTCCTGGATGGGCGCTATGGAATTAGCCGGCTCGTTAACTGTGGTTACGTGGCTACTGGTTGAGCAGCTAGTGGAATGGTCAACTATTATCGGTGAATTTCCTCGGTTGGTGCAGTTCGTAGCGGCACAGTCCGTGCAATATGTGCTTGCCTTTGCGCATTTGCATCCCTTGCAGACTGCGTTCTGCCCGTTGTATCCACAGCATCTGGGTGAATTTCGAGGTTTGCCTTTTGTCATTTCGAGGTCAACTTAAATTGCGCACCCCGGGATGTGCCCTGGGCGTACGGCTTCGTTGACTGTTAGATGTCCGAATGTAAAAAATTGCAGGTTTACCTGTAGAACGTGACAAATCTTTGTAGATTTAATACTGTAATTGTCTAAATAGCTGATGTACGTTATTTATTGTGAGATGTTGTAATTGTAATTTGTATAGAATGTAAGTAGTTTATGAAGCAGCCAAAAAAGTTCAAACTCACGTTGTATTTACTTTAGATTGTAAGATGTTGTAATTGTATTTACTTGAGATTGTAAGTAGTTAATAGGTATCAAGATAGTTTAAACTCAATATAATGAACTCTTATAATAATATTAAAAACTCTTATAACAATATTAAAAAACTCTTATAACAATATTAAAACTCTATAACAATATTAAACTCTTTTTTAAACAATAATTCATTTATTTAAATTGTACAAAATTGGTTCCCGCAAATTGGCCTTCAGTTCAAACGTACAAATCCTTAATTCAATTGTTGTAGTTTCATCTTAATGACCACCTTATGCCTCCAATCAAGCGTCCGATGTCGGTTTGATATATATCGGCGAGTGGCTGGTTGATCTCGGCAATCGCAGGCTTGCTGATGCTGAGCGAGCAATCGCAATTGATATTTTGGAATGCAAGCGAGCGATTATGTCTGCATAGCAATCTGAGGACTGTCGTGTTGTTGCGGATACTATCGTCTTGATAGTTGAAATTGCTGTGTTACCGATCCCACCAGAAGAGGAGAAAATTAGGGGTATGAATTTTCCCTGATCGACCGTTTCAACTCTTTCACAATATTTAAAACTTTTCACAATATTAAACTCTTTTTTTTAAATAAAAAAAAATAAAAAATATTTATTGTAAATCAAATAAACACAAGACTTTCAAAGTCCCCTAATGGGCAACAGTAGAACAATACCTAACGGGTCACAATTGAAATAAAAAATAATATATCAAATTTGAACATCCTGGCACGACAGTGTATCTTGAATTTTAAGATCATCTATCGTATCACCAATAAAATTTTCCATTGCAATTCCTGCAAACCTTCCAGTTCTCGACCTCGCATTTCGCAATGCGACTGAAGCCGACCTAGCCATTAGAAAACCAATGTCAACTCTAAGGTCTTCAATGCAACGATTGTAGGGTCGTTTAGATTTTTCAGCTTCCAATTTCGCCATCCGCTTCAGAACTAGCTGAGCCTCATTACCCATAGCACCGTTACACGCTATTACGAACGGGTAAAAATTTGCGTCTTCAAACTTGGCAACACGTTCGCTATACTTGGCCATTTTCCTTTGTGTGTGGTAATTGAAGTGGTTATCCGGATTATTCGAACGATACGATTGGGCTAGGTGGTTGAATGTACAAATGTCCAGTAAGGACCGCTCTAATGTATCACCGAATAAACCGTTGCATTCAATGTCGAGTCTTGCGTCCATATCCCGTGTTGTTGTAGGTCGCTCGAATTCGACATTTTCAGGCAGTGTTCGTAATACAGGCTCAATCGCGACAGACGACGTCACTTGGGTTAATCTCGATGCAACAAAATTGCGAACAGCATTATGCCTTATTGTTGGTAGACCTCCAACTTGACACGCAAGGCAATGTCTGAGATCAAAACAGTTACCGCAGGTACAATTTTGTGGTGCGTTAGGAGGTGGCCAGCCATATCTTATAGCAAGTGCGTCTTGAAATTGACGTTTACTCAAATATCGTTTGTAACTCACTATTGGTTTTGCCGATAGCCAAGTTGATGTTCCGGGACGTGATAAATAGCTTAAGGTGGAGGTAAAAGATGTTCGTAAAGTTGAGACAGTATCCCGCCTCTCTTTCCACAATACATTATTTTCTTCTTTTAGAGATACGGCGATTTTCTTTTGTATGTCTTTTAATGCGTTTCCTGTAATATGTTCTAGTAGTGGATTACATATTAGTCTTAAGTTTCGAAATTTTCTCTCTGGTTCATCATTAGGATCATCAATCCCAAGGCCTCCAAATCGTTTTGGCAACAATAACATATTGACATATTCATCATCCGTTATTAAACCTGTTATTGCTGGAATAAGCCGTTTCAACAGTGAATCAGACAGTTTGGCGTATGAATTTAGACTCCCTTCACATGTTCTTTGAACATATGTCCACTTATACTGGAGGGACTGAGTCAGGGCCACATACGCAATATGAAGATTCAGTTTAGCAACATCTGAGGGTTGGATACTAGGTCAGCCCAACGCTTAACTTTTTCAGTAATAAACTCGTCTACAAAAGATTGTGTTCCAATAACCGATCCCAAAATTCGTGTTCCATTTGTGACTATTTTAACTCCGCATCCTTGAAATACAGTTCCAGAAGAAGCTAAATTTTGTTCATGTACTACTACTTGACATTTTTGCTCATTAAGTATAAATCCATACTTGTGTGCATTTTGTCTTAGGAAGTTCCAAACCTTGACCAAGCTCTCAACCTTTCCTACACAATTCGCATCGTCCGCGTACCATCTGTGAGATACATCTGGCATTAAAGATTGAATCCGTTTTATTAGAGGTAAAGAAGCTGCGGCAAAGGCAAACATTGAGAGTGGGTCACCTTGTGTGAACCCTTCTTTCGCATAGATAATATCACCATCGACACACAATGAAGTTGGGTCAGTGTAGAGATTTGCCATAAGTGTTGACATAGATGGGCACACAAACTCTATATTTTTCAGCGCTAGATTTCTATTTATACAGTTGAATGCGTTTGATGCATCTACTTGCAGAATCGCAGCATATTGAGATTGTCTAAATTGCTCAGCAACTGAGTGAACTGCGGCTTCCACCCCACAACGCTGACCTGCACATAGCTGTTCAAGACCTGCTACTGATTGTAAATCTTCTTGTATAATATCGCATAAAACTTTACCTATGATTCTCCTTTCGACGTTTCCGATTCCAATAGGTCGAACCCCAGGATTTTTGTCAAGAGGAATGAGACGACTAGCCGTAAAAGCATTGAGAGAGCCAGATGGCAGTAATGAGGTAGCGATTGTGACTGCTAAACTAGCTAAAGATTCTGCTAATTTAATCGAACTATGACCAAATGACTCTAGCATGATACACCAATTATGTGCGTCCATGCCTGAGGGGCCTGCAGATCCTTGTGTGCGACGTGCAGCGGAAATGATATTACTTGCCGAAATAGATTGAAATCTGATTGGATGATGATTGACGGATCCAGGAACGGAACCTTTTAATATCGAGTCTGAATAAACTTCTCTTGAATTAGGATGTAGTTGTTTGAGTTTTTCCATCACCGTTATTCCACCTATGTAATCCCCCAAAGATAGAATCTTCATTTCAGCTTCAGGGTTTTCAAGTATTCGCATCGCTGTTCCAATCTTGCCCTGCTGCATTAATCTACAAAACCTGTCAGTCCATTTTGCAGTAGAACAAGGGGATTTACATTGTGTATATTCATTTTGTAAATAACGAGCTTCTGAATATAGGTTTAGTAGTTCGTGGTCTGCCCAAAGCTTAAGTCGTCGTTGAATGTTTAATCTCACTAATTTGCATCCAGAATTTCGTGTCCGTTGAAGTACCAATTGGCATAGCACAACTATCGACTTTAGAGTAGATGACATGTTCAGCGGATTATCACTTGCGATCATATAGAGAGAACTCAGTTTGTCAATAAAAGAGTTTGCAGCATTGCATTTAAATAAGCTGTACAAATTAGGACGCCACGATATTACTTCGCTGAAAATCGCATCGATTGCATTTCGATAACTGTGACTATTCTTGGAAGAAGCATATGCAGTCAGCATTTTAATAGCTCTGTCGCAGTTAAGAAAAATTTGCTCTGTTAGTTCATCAGTCTGAGGTTGAATGACTGTGCTGTTGATTGTTGGATCTGGATTCGCAAAATCTGCTTGATGAATGAGAGGTGAGACGTGTCTAGAATCATTGCGGTGATCTTGATTACTACGAATACTAGATAAATATTGAACCGCATTATTCGTGCAATTAGGGGCTGAACAGTTTGTGCACTGTGAACCTGTCTTCTTACACCGGCATCCTTTGCATTTGGCGTTGGGACCGTTGCATCCACAACACTTCAGAGTATTAGATAGTTTTCCCCTTGGCATGGAAAACCTTGGCATGATTTTCCCTTTGATCCCTTTCACGGGATCAAATTACTTCCTTTTCAACAATCATTTTTGTCGGCTCTCGATAGAGGTTGAAGAGAATATTCGATAGGGCAGGACATATCATAGGCATATTCCGCAATGCCGTTTTTCTGCATACACGATTAAAGGCGTTGTCTGCATCAATGGAGAGGGCGATCGAGTGTGAATTAGACGCTAATGATTTTCGTACATGATGGATCACAAACTCTGTGCCTGCCCGTTGACCTGCACAAATTTGCAGTGAGTCACAAACATTTTGCATGTGAGGTTGGGCGATACTGAGTAAGCCTTTGAAACGATACGTCTGGAAACGTCTCCTATACCGATGGGTCTTACTCCGGGGTTCTTGCTAAGCGCAACAAGGCGGATCACGGTCAGTGCTTTCATTGTGCAATCCATGATAGTCACAGTAGACAGAGCTCTGGCGAACGTGGCCAGCGAATTACCTAGTTTCAGGGACTCATCGCCAAAATATGTTAACATCAAGTTCCACGAATATGCATCCACTCCAGACGGTCCAGCGCTTCCTTTTGTCTTCTTAGCCATGGCGATTATCACAGAATGGTCAATCGCGTCAAATAGTATTGGATGGAATGCACCTGGATATGCTATGGGGGAAGTCACTATCGCATCGGGGTTAATATCCCCTGCATCGGGATGTTTCTGCAACAGGATGTCACGAACAGTGCCCTTATTAGTGACATCGCTGGGATTTAAGATTGATCCACAACCTGGGTCATCCTGCAGAAACTTCATCGCTGAGGATAGTTTGCCACTGAGCATCATCTTCTTAAACATTCTTTCCCGATTCATTTCTGGACACGCGGACGGCTTAGATTAAGGATAAGCGCCTAGAGGCTTCGAGCTTCAAAAGGCAAGGAATCATGATCGCGAGAATGCCACAATGCCAAACGCCGGTACAGGATTTGTTTGATCTTCTTTGGATTCGACTTCGGAGGTCGCTGCAAAATCAATTGGCAAAAAATGACAGCATACTTTAGAGAGCACTCATTTACTGAGGCTTATTCGTAGATGGTAGCCAGCTCGCTTATGAACGTTTTCGACTCGCTACATAGCGAAAGCCTGAATAGGTTTGGTCGTCATAGGATTATTTTATCGAAGATAGCATTCATAGTGCACTGAGATACTCTGGTGTATTCTCGTTGTGTCGCGCTTTCACTTGTGAGGACCTTATTTTGATGACTGATAAGTCCCGTTATTGGCGGATCAACTCGCGGTAAAGGAATATTTTGTATGGTATCGGGAACAGAATTAGCTGACACACTAGTAGGCTTACTTGAAACACTTGAGGTAGCCGGCACCTCACGTTTGTTGGAGCAATTGAATGCACGACAATTCTTATAATGTCGCCCAGTCTTGGCACACCGGCATCCTTTGCATTTGGCTGCGGTGCCATTGCAGGTGCAGCAAATGATTGCTGTGTTGGGTCGACCCTTAGGCATAGTCCCTAAGGCGCTGGAACTGCTTCCAGAATAAGCTGGACGATTATGTAATTAATAGATTTACTTATAACTTGAAAAGAGAAATATTGTAATTGCCGTTGTAGGTTTGTAAGCTGGACGATTGTATTTATATTAGATTGTATGTTTATTAGAATGTTGTCAGTTCACCGGCAATTAAGTCTCGAATCGCGATGTGTCTGATTGTGGGAATGCTTCCTTTTTTGCACAAAAGAGCGTGTCCAACGTCAATATCGTTGCTGCATAAAACAGTGGGTACCTCGCAAGTCGTCTGACAAAACGCCGTAACGTGCTGATGTTGTATCTTTGAATTCTTCCGCTCGCAGAGTGAATTTTTCGTGTTTGAGATGAAGGGCACTTGACCATGAGCTAGCACCATATCTTGACGCATATTTTAAGATGTTTTTTGTATTTTCTTTCATTGATACAGGTGCGACAGATAAACGTATCTTGAAAACGGCGATACGATTCGCAACTACTTCCAATATTGTTGTTTTTTTGTAGTTTACGTAAGTCTTCTCCAATAAGGTTGCTATCAAATGTAGAGCAAATTCGAATTGAATAGTCGTTTTCCAGAAGAGCAATAGAAGCAGGATCAAAGATACCTAGTCCTCCTAGTTTTAGCGGTGCGGTGAATGCTTCATACTAATTATCAGTTAGGGATCTTCTTGCTAATTCGACCAGTAGACCGTATTTTATTGTTGCTGTTAGGTCGGTTAACCAAGAAGGGTCACATCGGCTCATTCGCAGCAAATACGTCCATTTTGATTGTGTTGCTTTTGTCAAACCACAGTAAGCGACCTGGGGGTTAATCTTCTCGATAGCTGTTAGGCGAGACATGAGCGATTTACACTTAAGAGTGTGTGTATGTATTACGGTTCTTTTGAATTCGGATTCCCCGATAGGTGATCCGAGGACGATTATCCTCTTGGTGCTTGTGGGTAAGTCTAATGATGGTGGTTCAATTGAGCCTATTGAGCTGTGCGAAAGTAACTGTGATTTTGTTAAATTCACATTATAACCGTATTTTGGGCCGTCGCGTATTTAAATTTTCCAAACTGCTCTTAGTTGCTCTGGTGTGCCGACGAAGTTGGCATCATCAGCGTACCATTTTTGTATGACGGCAAATACGGATTGTTGGATTGACTCGATTAAGGGTAGAGATGCAAGTAAAAAGCCGGCCATTGCGAACGGAACGCCTTGAGTGAAGCCCTCTTCTGATAAGATACTGTAACCGCCAAGTGAGAGATTGAATGGAGTAAATGTTTTAAATGACTTTATGCAGTGAAGGGCAGGTGAATTTTATGTTATGGATAGCAGCGGCTCTGTTTATTGAATTAAACGCGTTGGATGCGTCGATAGCTAACAGGCAGCGATCGGTTTTATCGTGAAATGCACTGCGCAAGGTGTGTATTGCGTACTCAATTCCGCTTTTTTGGCCTGCAGCGAGTTGGCGCTTCCCGCAGACATCTTCTATGTCATTGCGTACCTGTTGTAAAATGGCGGTGTCACAAATAAGACCAATCGGTGTCACTAACACCGATTGGTCTTATGCCTCCATCTTTCTTCTTTAGAGCAATTAGGCAGCATGTATTGAAGGCCTCTAGAAATTGCGAGGATAGCTGCTCAGTTGTCAGGTGAATCGCAAAGTCAGTCAGCAATCGTGCTAAGTTTAGAGATTGAATGCCGAATTTTGTGAGCATTCGTATCCATGCGATCGCGTCAAGACCTGAGGGACCGGTGCCTCCTTTTGTGAATTCACAGGCTCTGATGATTGAGTTTTCATCTAATGCGTAGAATCTGCAAGGGTTATGGTCATGAGCGTTTTGAAGCTTTGCAAACAAGATGATGTCGTTTGGAGGACAGCAGGCAGGCGGGTGAAGGTTTTGAAGTATCTGTTTTACTTGTGTACCGTGTATGTCGTCGTCTGGTGCAAGCACTGCTGATTTGGTCACATCGTCAAGAACGGGTGACCATGCTGAAATTTTCCCTTGTGTCATTAAGTTGCAATACGTTTTGATCCAGTCATCTGAATTTTTTCTGCAGTTGAGACGGATGCTAAGCTGGAGATATTCAGCTTCCACGTATAGAGCTTCATATTCTTTTTGCTGCCACAAAGCTAGTTGGCGTTCGAGCGTTTTTCGTATTAATGACACTTTTGTTGAAGGAATTCGTTGTAAGATGCATTGGGAAAAACGACAGCCGTTTTGAGAACTTCCGGATGTAGGCGAAGTTGATCAGGTGTAAGAGAATAATATGTGGTGAGTATTTCAATAAATTTGTGACTTGCCGTACATTTTGGCAGATAAAAGTGGTTTGGTCTCCATTGTATTACAAAAACGTACGCTCAAATCGTTCACTTTTTAATCCAGCACGTACAACATCTAAACGTGCATTACACTCTCTCGCTGTTGATTTTTTTATCAAAGATCATTGCTTCAGAAACAACATTCAATACAGATTTAGTTGAAACACTATGACATTGAATTGAGTTTGTTTGTTAATATAACTCTAATGCATAATATCATGTAAGACCTCTTTTTTATAAGATAAAGCATGATCAATCGAAAACACAGTCCCACATGTACACTGGGTTTGCACGGGATTCGGAGAACACCAGCCATAATGTGAACTCAAGGCTTCCATATATATTCGCGTCGACTTAGATGAAACTTTTCATGAGCGAGTGATAGAACATTAAGCCACGTAGACACTCATACCATTGATGCATGTAGGATAGTATTGTGTGTAATACTATCTAACTCCGTAAGTGTTTATTCCAATCTGGTAAAACTTTCTTTATGCTTCGAAATACCACGTAGTTTTCTACTATTGTTCTGCTAATGCTCCATCCGAAATACAGTTTTGTAAGTTCTGCATAGAAGTACTAAGCATTCAAATTCCAAATGACAAGCTGAGCATAAATCCACGATTTTAAGACTCCCATTCGGATAAGAGTTGTAGCAATTGTTTTCCCGACTTCATCGATATTGATACCCAACAGTTCGGGTAATAAATTAACGAATATCTTCTCGCTAAGTGTATTCAATTGAGATGTATTGCACGTAACAATTTTGAAAATATGAGTCCATTGTATTTACTTTATCAGATTGACATAAGACACATGATCATTGCGTGTAACCTTGATCAAACGGTGTATGTACGAAGACCAAGTTGAACACTTACTCGCGATAGCTTCTCCAAAGTATCGATTGGTACCAAAAAAATTGTTGTTCAAATTGTTGTGTGATTGGTATTATGCATTCCCCGATTACTAGTGACATTCTTATGAGTATTTGCGTTTTTATATTCTTAATATTACATACAAGGCGTTAGCTGAGAAGCTGGTTTGCCTTATAAAAAACAGTTTTTAAATTAAGATCATTTTAACTAGCAGGATTCAAGATATCTGTGGAAGTGCGAGTGCCGATTCTCTATCCATGCTAGGCACAGTCGCTTAAAGTGCTTAATCAAAGAAGCAGTGACGACTTTCTCAGGTAACATATTCCACAAATTGAGCGCGCGATATGACAGTCGAAAGTTGGCGGGCAGTTGAGAATGTTGCCTCTTATACAGCGCTTTCGAGTGACCGCGGAATATCTTACTTCTCAATCGAAGGATTTTAGTGGGGGAAGCCATTAAGTCTGTTTACAATCTCCCAAAGGCAGGAGAAGTCTAGTAAGGCAATTCCATCACGAATCGCGCTTATCCCTAGCACATGCAGCCGCATGCGGTAGGACATTCCAGCCCTAAATCATATCCTTGAACCTCTCTAGGTTCAAGGATAGTCGAGAATTCTCATTTAGTGGTAGGAAAGCATGCAGTGATGCAGTACTCAAGATTAGGGCGAACTAGTGAAGAAAATAAGATACTACGCGTTGGAGGTGACAGTCTGAGAAATGTATTTTTTATGTAGTACAATGCCTTAGTTGCTTTTATCCTTGCGCGCTCACTTTAAAACGTGTCTTAAGAGAGCGATGAATTATTTATTACTTCTAAGTTCTTACGATGTTTAATTTCATTTAATAACGCACTACCAATACGATACTGAAACGACAAGGTAGTCTTCTTCATTCTCATCAAAACATATTCGTCAACATTTAGCATGAGTGTAGTGGCTTCACACCATTCAGTAAGGCACTCCAGATCGTCCTGTAGTGACTGACAATCAGTAGGTGTACGAACAACAGTCCAAATTTTTAAATTATCAACATATGCTAAAACAGCATTATTTAAACGCCGTAGCAGGTCATTAAGAAATACAACAAAGAGAAGTGGGCCAATAACAGATTATTGAGGTACGCTGGAAAGCACCCAAGAGCTCTTTGAAAGAATACCATAAACTCTTACTTGGAATGACCGCAAATATAAAAGAAATTCTCAATCCATTGAATGGTCTGAAAATGGAAACCATAGTATCATGGTTTCCATTTCCAAATCATGTGGGCACGTCAAAGGCCTTATAAAAGTCCAAAAAAAACAGCGTAGATAGCATAGCCAGAACTCATAGTGTCCGTCCATCTTATACAAGCTGTTATTTAATTGGTTAAACAAGAACGGCCTGGCATAAATCCGTGTTGTGAGTCTGAGAGAACACTGTTTTTAAGATGAAGTCTAATCTGCTTCGAGACTAGGTTTACGAGAATTTTGGAAAACACGCAATTAAGGCTAATAGGGTGAAAGTCTGACGAACTAACAGATGGATGCCTCTTGGGTATCGGGACAACAGTGTTACGCTTTCAAATACCATTGAGGATGTGTCGAAAGACATAAGTTAGATGCTGACAGAGAGAACAAGCTAAAGCACGAACCAAAAAATGTACAATGTCATCACGGCCCGGTAAGCCATATTGCCTCAACGCCAATAATTCACTGTACATATCACCTACTTCAATCTCTATTTCGCAGCCGCGGATAGGAACAAGAACCTCCTGCCAAACGAACTGATTAAAGACTACTGTAGAGTTACATGGAACTGCGAAGATCTTTGCTAGATGATCAGCAATCTTGAGTTTCCCTGTCAGAACTCCATCCGAAGAGTGAATGAATTTAATTCCTGTCTGAACGCTTCAGGAACTACGAACGTAGGGAATTGTGAAGATCTTTGCTAGATGATCAGCGATATGGGGATTTCCATGTCGAAACTCTAGCTGAAGCGTAAATCGAGTAAATTCCCGTCTGAACGCTTCGGGAACTACGAACGTAGGACCAGAATCTCTTCGGATTATGATAAAGAAGAGTTATACGTGTTGATTTTGGTAGAAAATGCCATTTTAAGTTGCTTAATGTCAACTTTTGCCCAATTTTGTTTCATGATGATCTATGTGAAAGGTGAAGGCAGATCGTCGTGGCAAGGCACATACCATGACAGTAAACAGTGATCACTGTTGCCTACTGGTAGATGATAGCAAATGTTGGAAATATCACCAATAACTTTAGAAAAACTAAGTCAAGAATAGACCAGGATACGATGTACGTATGATGACAAACATGTTGGACCAACATCAAGTCGAAGAGAATGAAACTACCGAGTTCCTTTTCAAGTCGAAGGCATGACCGCAAACTCTGACCTTCCCAATCAATGTTGTGGAAGTTAAAGTCACCGACCAGTAAAAATCGAGTAGAAAAGCATAGACGACATAGATATGGCCTCAATATGTTCAAATCCAAGAAGGCTGAAGGGGAACGATAAAAGATACAGACATAAATTTTGACCTTACCTCGAACAATGCAGAACGAAAGTCCTTCAAATGAAGAGTTAATGGAATCCGAAAATGTAACTATGTCAGACACACCGATGCTACAGTGAATGTACGCGGCTACACCACCTTATCGTCTACCAGATTGACGATTCGAACGTAACAAATAGTAGTTGGGTATCCGAACAACTTCGTTGGATATATTGGGATGCAGCCAAAATTCACAAATGCAGAAGACACCATACTTATTTTTCAATACAACATATTTTAGCTCAAATATTGGGCCATAAGACTGTGAACATTTGAGTAACCAAAATATATGTTGCTATCATAGGAAATCTGAGAGATTTGAATGAATATCACTAAAGTTAGCAAGATCACATGAGCGAAACCCACCTGGATTTCGCTCATATGAAAAACCCACTGTCGGTTGCTACCGTATAACTCGAAAATTTCTTACAGACAGATTAGATTCGCCATTGGTCAGTATTTTGTGCAATTCTATAAAGGCATCCTTACTCCTTACCCGTTCCTCGGGGATAAATCTTGGAATATATGGAAGGAAGAGCCGAGTAACCGACACCTATGATGAAGCAGAAAGTTGACATGTTCCCTGGAACTGAGAACAACTTTCAACAATCTAGGTTTCTCAGACATTCTTTTACCAAGACAAAAAATCTTGGTAACAACGAGGCTTGAGCAACAGAGAGGATTCCACTGTCAATTATTTTGGACAGAATTGTACGGAAAATCTTAACGTCATTATCTAGCCTAGCCTGATCATCACCGCTACCAGATTATTTAATTCCAAATACAATGATATTTTATCTCGTATCTGAGATGGATTGTTTTCTACTTAATATTTTTTCTTCGGCGAGCGAAACGGGCAGACAATCTGCAACTTGAATTTAGAAATATTAAAACAACTTTTAAGAGATAATAAGCTGAAAGATCTTTATGTAAATATAAGAAGTTTTTCTAAAGATATCATATGTTCAATAAATCAAAAATTAATTAACGACTATGATAGGCTAAGTTGTATAATAGACAGTTATTGTAATACAAAATACTATAATCGTACAATAAATGTTAATAATAACAAGAAAAAATATACACTGACCATAAAATCATTAATAAATGTATAGATAACATAAATATAGCCGGACTTTTAAATAATTCTAAAAGTAAAGAAATAATAGGATCAGATTTAAGTAAATATATTCCTAAAATAAGGTATAAGTTGTTACCGCCATTAGGACGAAAAATTTGTAATTTTAATAAAGAATTGAAATCAATATGTTAATACGATAATATTAGAAACTGAATGCAATTGCAAAAGTCTTAATTTTGATAAAATAAATAAACATATATGCACTCATAATCTAGAATTAATTGAAATAGTGAATTTAGAAAAATGCTATCAAAAGGGTATAAATAATAACAATAAAAATAAAATTTACAATTTATTAATATAATGTTAAAAATTCCTACTTTGAATTTACTTTAAATTCTCACGATCGTTTGTAATTACGATGGTTTGATTAGTAAAATTATTGATTTAAATTATTTAATATCAATCAAAACATTTACATTTTGCTCAAAAGTTTCCATGTTGTAGTACTTAGCTAAGCTTTAAATTATAACATTAATCTAAATTACGGCAAAATATGTTTACAAGTTAAAATTTATAATGATAATTTGAATATTAATTTATCTTTTTAAATAAGTTAGAAAGAAACAGAATGTAATTGCCTAAGTCTCAGTTTTGATAAAAGAAATGAACATATATGTATCCAAAATCTAAAATTAATTGAAAATGGGGAATTAAGGTAAATGCTATCAAAAGGGTATAAATATGAATGACTGAATTCTTTTTTTTTGCAAAACCAGTAGTGAGCAGATATCTTTGCTCACACAACGACAAAAATAAAAATATTACAAAAATAAAAATAATGTAGAAATAAATGAATACCAGCAAAAATTACATGTTTTTTCAAATATACTTAAGGCTTTGATATAATAAACTATTTTTTAAATTTTATGTCTTTGCGATCGGTGCATGAACATAAGTGCTTTGCTTCTTAAATTTCGAGTCGGTTTCAACCATCGAAAATCGTCGTCTACGCTGTTTTCTGAAGCTGATGTATCAACTCTTGATTAGTAAACATTTTAAGTATTATGTTTTGAAATACTGTCATCACCGGCGTTAACTTCACCCCACAAATCTTATCCATATACTTACGAACACTATCCAATTTAGCTACGTCACGCTCGCTGTGTGAGCAAAAACACGGATATCCGTAAGTTATAAGATATCTGATAGTTGAAGTATATATAAGTTTTAGTTGTGATGATGTTGCACCTAAGTATTTCGATTTCCTTAAGAAAAATAATCTCGATGCGCATTTGCGTGATATATTATGTATATGCCGAGCACATGACATATTAGCTGCATAATGCATACCTAATATTTCTATATTCTCAACTCTCATTAAATTGTAATCAAGTAGTCCTGATAAGTGTTTTTTTCCGCGAAGTGTGAACCGGATTATTTTGGATTTATTCTGATTAACAGATAGTGAGTTTTCCTCACACCATTTTATTAAATTATCTACCTCATATGCAGCTATTTAATTCGACGAAGACATATCTGGTTGAGATATAATTATAGTAATGTCATCCGCGTACTTTATGCATTTTGAAGTTTCACATTTTGTTGCGAAATCATTTATAAATAATGCAAAAAGCATAGGGGACAGCAAACTTCCTTGAGGTACACCTAGATTAATATGGATTGGTTCGGATGCAAAGTTATCAAATTTGATTCAATAATAAATATAAATTCAATAATAAGAATAAAATTTACAGTTCCTTATATAATGACTTAAATCGGACAATAAATGTTAATATTTAGAATAAATAATAGAATACAAAAGTAGTGTAGTAAATAAGAAAAACCTACAAGAAGAACGCAAGAAGAGAAATCATAGCAATAAACGGAAAAATGGAAATATCAAATAGACACTTTAATTTAAAAATCTAAAATTTATCGTTGTAGAATAATCAATTGCAAGTCGTCTTTTGTGTGTACCTTTCAATACAACCACCTGCGATATCCATTGCGAATTGCTAGCTTTGATTATTTCATCCTTCAACATTCGTTTTACTTCGGTCTTTGTTATGAAATTTAAACAATCACTACAAAAAAAATTGAAATTCAAATGTAATTGATCTTCATTGTTCTTCAATGAAAATTACATGTTTAAAAGGTTGGTCGAGTTTTACTGAAAGTCAGCTAGTTCAATAATCAACTTTTTATCGGGTATAAACCCGTAATATCATTAGAGTCAATCTAAGATTCCAATAAAATATTGTGAATTGTCCAGGAATGTTTTATCCTGCAGAGCTTACTTATTCGTAACCTTTCGAAATTTACGAAATTCAAGAACATTATAACAAAATATAAAATCGTAGAACCTAATAAAGACATTATTTATATCAACGTATAAAGATTTATGAATTCTAATTAAAGAACGGCAATGTTAAAATATTACTAACAAATAAAGATTTGAAAATGTAAGCGAGTTTTATTAATTTAAGATCAGCGAGTTTACATTGTGATTTTACGAATCCCAAATGACAATACTAAGAATTTTCTACTCCTCCAAGACAGTAAGTCTAGATATTCGACCATCATGCATACAATCTGCTTAAGTTAATGATACATTATTAACTACTAAAATTTCATGTTTTCGTCTACTTAACATAATACGACGATCTGCTATACATTAGGAACTTTCACAAAAAACACGCAATACTTAGCAGTATATTCAAACGAATATTTAAATACCTTTCTCTGGATCAAGTTAATTGCATATAATGTAAAGACTGTTAAGCTTCGTGTGTTTGTCAGATTTCGCAATTATTTGAGCATAGGATCAGGCAGCATAAATATGCATTTAAGTGGTTGGTATGAGTTTAGCAATTGTAAATCATTTCTTGGCCAATAATTATATGATCAAATTCGAAGAAACAAAAATTCCCCGTGCTTAAAATATCATATTTAGATGATTGATCAAGAATCCTTACATATTTCAGCACAGAATACGCCAATGTAATTGCACTGCTTTCTTCCGTATATTTCATTTGTATATAAAAGTTTCGTGTTGTAAAAGTCTAGTTTTTTTATTTTTTTTATTTTTAATTTCTTTTTTTATTTTTTACTTTAATAATTCATTAATTTTTTATAATCTAACGAATTGTACATGACGTTTAAACATTGAGAGAAATAATAAAATACGAAATTATTGTTCACAAATTTTCGACTATTACAATAGTCCCTTTCAAATGTTATGACTTGGCATGAAATATTGATTTCATGTAAATATCACTAAGTCCAGAATAATGGTTCATACAAATTGTAAGCGGGAAGTTGAAAACATGTTTTAAAATACCGGAATTAGAATAAATGAACATGATATTATATATTTGGTAGGCGCTGATTGAAACAGATGAGTGCACATAACTACTTGTAATGGACAATATTTGAAAGTGGAATAAATTGTAGATAAAAATATTATTTTTCTATAATACTGTGTATACGAGATGATTTAAAATTCTGAAATTACACATTCATTACACTGAATGCTCATGCAAAAATGTGTTTCTTGTAAATTTAAACGTCATCTTTACGATATAAATTACACTCTTTGCTGAAAAACTAAACCTTTGATAGCTCCGTGTTGAAAACTTGTTGCGACAAATACCTCATAATACACTATCAGTAACTTGCTATATCAATGACTCTATGATGATGTTACTTGAAATTTTCTAATACATCATTCACATGATTTATTCGTTGATTGCCTTCTGCTAGTCTTCTTCTGCATCCAGTATTGGGAGGAATCTGACACTGACAACTCATTGTGATGACGAAACGTTAGATTAAATCAGCTAACTGAGTCTACGTATTTAATATAATTATAAAATAAACAAAACATATTAATGCTAAATCAAAATTTAATAATTAAATAATAAAATTAATAATTGTTTTTAGATTTTCTATAATTTAAATTTTCTATAATTTAAATCAAGTTAAAAAAAATGAAATTTAAAATAAACGTCATTTTTATGAATTGAGTAATAAATAACAGACGTTGTATCAGAATAATAATTAGAGGTCATCAGGAGGAACTGCTATGCTATCAGGTTTCGGCCCCTAACTCCTCTACCCAACATAGCAGCGGGGCCAAATACATGCTAATGATGTATTTCCTCTGAAATAACTATCTAGTATCTTATTCTAATACAAAGTATATTATTTATTATCCATCCATAAAAATTTGCCACTTAAGAGTTTAAATTTATTCTTTATATTATTGTGTTGATTTATATATTTTACTATTTTCTGCTTGATGTTATTTTTATAGTAACCTAGTTTAAAATATGTATCTATTAAATTATTTAAATGATTTTGAAGAAAGCCAATATCATTACATATTGTTGCAATTCTTAAAATTTCATTATTTAATGTATTATATTTTATATTATATGGTATGCATGAATGCTCATGCAAAAATATGTTTCTTGTAAATTTAAATATGTCATCTTTACGATATAAATTAATAGTAGTTTTAGTTAATGTTAATTTAATGTTCATATCTAGATATACACCTTCTTTATCATTAATATTGGTTTTGTTAAGAATAAGGCTTTCTGGATAAATGTGCTCACTAATTGAATAAAAATTATTAGAATTAAATACACATATATCATCAATGTATCGAAACATATATTTCATATATTTATATTGTTTAGATTTAGTTTTTACACAGTTATGAACAAATTCATATTCTATAAAGCTTAAAAACAAGTCAGCTATAATTGGGCTACTATTACCACCTATTGGAACACCTTTTACTTGTCTAAATATAGATGTCCCTACTTTTAAATAATTTTGATTTATCAAAATATTTAAGGATTCTATTAATTCAATTTTATCCATATATTTATATTTACTTGATGGTTTAATTTTTGTTAGATAGGCGTTATAATTATTATAACATATATATGTATATCTTTTTCCGAATATAAGATTAATTAATTTTACTAACGCTTCTTTAATATCTACTAAATCTAGATTTGTATAAAGCGTACTAAAATCGTATGTATTTATATTTTGAAAATTTATTCCTTTTGTCTGTTCTAAAAATTCTTTTGTAGAATTAATACTGAAATAGTGTTTTATACCAGTATTAATTTCGATTACCTTGCAATATTTTTTGAAGTGTGCTTTAATTACTTTAAGTATTTTATTCATATAGACAGAAAGTGGTTTTAATGTACATTTAAACGCACTACATATGAACCTAGGTTTTATTGGATTTTTATGTAATTTTTGATTCCAATATAATATAGGTATAGTTTTATTATCTAATTCAACCTTTATACCCTTTTTATCCATTATAGAACAGTGACTTGTAATAATTGTTTCTAAACTCAACTCACTAAGTTCATATGTTGGATTTACATTTAAATCATTAGAATTAACCTCTTTCATTAGTATATCATAATCAAGCTTTTTGCATATGAAAGACAAAGTTATTACTAGTTTTATCAATAGTTATTATATAGTTATCCTTTAATTTAGTAAGTTCTTTATACATTTCTTTATTAATTTTATCTTTCATTTTATAATTGTTTGTTAATTACATTTTATTTTTTATTTTATCAAAATCATCTGATTAAACTCATATTAAAGTAAATCAATATATAGATATCTTGCGCTGGCATTTGTTAGTACGTTTTAGGTAATGATCATATTTGATAAAGTTGAAATACTGATCTAACACACATTAGATGATTTTGCTAGACATTTTCTGGCAGATTATTTTTTTTAATTATTTTGATGTCCTCTGAGCCAAAAGGCACATCATCATCGGACGTGTTCTATAGCAGACACTTACTGTAAGTAGTTAATGGGTATCAAGATAGTATATACTGGTGTTAATTCTTTTTGATGAATCTATAAATGCAAAACAAATATCTTTGCATATGTAACATTTTTTATGTAATCTTTGTAATGAGTCTTAATGATTATAAAATTAGTGTTATTAAATGATACAATTTTATAGCAAATTAAATTCTACAACGAATAATTTGATTTAACACTTATGCATTTTGTGTATTTTATTTTAAAATGTATTTTTTATGACATAATATTTCAGCTAGAATCTCAATATATCCATAATTTGTAGAACAATCATTTTCATGAATAGATTTTTCCAATTATTATAATTAGTATCAAATTATTTTATTTGTTATAACTATCTTTAATATCGATTATGAATATAACACAAAAATTAACACACCTGCTTGAAATTAACTTTCGGTAAAGAGGCTCTGGCCTCTTTACCGAAAGATTTGAACGGACGATTTTTGACGTCAGTATATTCTCAGTTCATGCCCAATCTTAAGTCAACAGAGAGCCTTTATCACCATTCGAATACAACGAATCGCGCAAGTTCGCCAAATACAACGAACAAATATCTCTGGTGGAGCATAGCGGCTTCGTTTCTTTGGGTTTTTTAACCTCTGGAGGCATCGGCAGCCGAGCAAACGCAGTACTCAAGTTTATCGCGTTCAAGCTCACCACGACAAGCGTATCACAATACTGGGACGTCATTGTTGAATTAAAGCGCAAGATCGCTTTCGCCATAATGAGATCTGCATCTGCTTATCTAAGAGCCCCTCGATCAAGCAGAGGAAATTTCCAAGCTCAAACCAACTGATTGATATATTCAGTCTTGATACTTTATTTGACACTGAGTTTGAAGTCCATTGCGTAAACTCATTTTATTGTGCAAAATAAATTTTGTTTGGTTAAAAAAATATGCAGACTTTCAAGGGAGCTGAAGTTCGTAAGGACGCATCACATCGAATAAAAAAACAGAAAAAAAACGAAAGAAGACATCAAGAGTTCACGAGGTCAAGCTTTAGGCGTTTTTTGAATTGCACAGCAGAAGAGCTGTTGATCACACCAGGTGATAATACATTCCATCGTTTACAGTGATAGATCGACGCGATCTATTACTGTCGTGCAATTTGTTCGATGCTTTGAGCGATGCTTCAAGCATAGCGCGTGCCCACGTAACATTAAGGATTCACGAAGACAGAACAGCTGCTTACACGGATAGTTAGGCACGCGCAGCGACATCCACACTAGTGTAATATCTGCAATCAACAGATCGCATTCAATAGATCTTATACTCAACGTATCTAGTCTAACTGGATAAGGAATGGAGCAAGTTGCCGCAACCAAGTGCGTGGCTCTTCTCAAAATATTGTCGAATTCACTCAATTCTGATTTCAGTTGAGGGTGTGTCGCGTGAGATGCATAGAGCATATGTGATTTTAAGAGACTCGAATATACAATGCGTAAAGCCTTTGGCTCAAGTCGTCCAACGTTTCGATGAAGAAATCCTAAAATTCTACGGCATTTTGCAATAATCGCAGAAGAATGAAGACGAGATTTTAAATTGGAGGAGATAACAGCACCTGGATCAGTAAAGTGATTTACTGATTCGATTACTGTTGAGCTGAATTGATAAGAAGGAGAAAGTAATCGGGATTGACCAATTCTCATATGTCGACATTTACTAACATTGATTACTAAGCCGTGTGATGAACACCAACTAATAACTTTATCCAAATCTGATCGTAGTAGGAGAGAGCTAGAACAATTACGAAATAAAGGGCACCAGAGTTTCATGTCATTGGCGTATAATATGCAATGACATGTAACATTTTCAGCGATTTCGTTGATGTAGATATTAAACTAAGGATACAGCCTTGTGGAACACCTTGAGTGAGATAAAACTATTCAGAAAGAGACTCACCAACTTGTACAGCAAAGGAACGTCTACTCAAGAATTCATGTACCGAGAGACAAACGTGCTTTGAAAATCCGTAATTTCCAAGTTTCCACAATAAAATTGGATAAACGATCCGATCAAAAGCTTTGGACAAATCAATAAAGACGACATCAACCGGCACCCCCTGTTCGTCAAAACCGGCCTAGCTTTCGCGTGATAATGTTAGATTAGTTGAAGTGGAGTGATGTTTTCTAAACCCATGCTGTTTAGTAGACAAAATATTGAATTTGTCCAAATGAGAAGATATATACCTCAGGATCAGATTCTCCATCACCTTGCAAGCAATACACGTCAAACTTATCGGCCGATAATTTTGAGGATTTACCTTATCCCCCTTTTTGAAAACTGGAATGACTAATGCTCTCTTCCACATATCTGGGATTACGCCAGTTCTCAAGGACCAGTAGTAAATATCAAAAAGCGGAAGATATATATTTGATGCAACTTTGCGTAATAATATACTATGAATACCATCAGGACATGAACTATTTTTAGCCGGTAGCTTCGATAAGATATAAAGAAGATCGAGCGGGTCAAAGTAGAGGTTAGAATCCTGGTGCTGGAGAGAAGAATTGTCTATCGTAATGCTATAGTCACATAGGGAAAAGCGATTGCGAGTGAGACACAAGTTCTTGGCAAAGATATTGGAAATGGAAAGAGGAGAAACCGATTTTCGCTAACCATCAACCAGACAGTTGATTGACGACGATACTCTCTTACGGTTGCTAAGTAGTTGAAAAAGCCTCTTTCGATCAACATGAGACAAGGAACATATGGCAGCAATGAAGTGATGTTTCTTCTGACGTTTAAGAGAAGTCACCCTATTGCGAATGGTAGTATAAAATCTGAAGGATCCGAGTCAACGCTTAAATAGTAGGAATGCATGATCACATTCTCTGACAGCTCGCTTCAACTCACTGTCAAACCATTTGGGTTTGGAGGATTGTGGTTTACATGTTACGCAAGGGGAAAGGCGTGAAGTAGATTAATCAATGTTGTGTAGAGGAACGACCAGGCCACATGAACACCGACTGTTCTAGCACAAGGCCATCTTACTAGGCTCAGCATTTCATTAATTGTATCGTAATCCGCATTCAAAACACCAATAGTTTTTTAGAATTGACCAGACGCAAAATATGACCAGGTAGGATGGCACGTAAAGTGCAGTGATCGCTGAAGCCTAATAGCGGACCTCAACGACAGAATCATTGGTACATAGGCATAAATCTAGCATGGAATGACTTTTATTACGGATACGTGTATTACAATGAACACGCTGACAATGTGTGAGCTCATTGAATACATCAAGTAAGCCTAATGATTCTTCATCACACCCCTGGATCGCGGTATAAGATATCCAATCAATATTTGGAGTGTTAAGATCTCCGCAGATTAAGGTATCCACATCGCCGGAACAGTGATGTTTCAACGACTTGGTGATGAGTAATGTTTTTGATCGAAGACTACGATAAACAATACAAATGCGATAGACCTTACCTCGTTCCTCCGTCAAATCAATCCACAAAAGCTTATTTCCATAATCGTCAGAACACGACGCGATTACGTTATAAACAAGATTGTCGCGTATATAAGCAGCTACACCGCCACCTCTAGAGATTTTTCGATAACAGAGAACTATCGTATAATCGTGAATACCGACTTTAGAATCCAGAAAGCGAGCATGTATAATGAGATTTGAAGCAACTCTCACTTGATAGTGATATCCAATTTACGCCTGCCGTTGAATTCCCGAATATTTGGAAGTTTGATAGTCAAAGAAAGCGAGCATGTATAATAAGATTTTCTCTTGACGGTTTTCTTGGAAAGTTTTGCTCAAATAGAATTATGTGCCATACACCAGAATCCGCCTGTATTTGAAAATACTGTTTATGTATGTGGCAACAGCTGTTGCATGCTCGAACTTGCATTCATTTAAAAAACACTATCCCTATTGCAGCTTAACGACATGTGAATTAATAAAGGTATAGATAACGTAAATATAGTCGGACTTTTAAATAATTCTAAAACTAAAGAAATAATAGGGTCAGATTTAAGTAAATATATTCCTAAAATAAGGTATAAACTCATACCACCATTAGGACGAAAAATTTGTAATTATAATAAAGAATTAAAATCAATATGTAACGATAATATTAGAAACATAATGGAAACAGAATGCAATTGTAAAAGTCTTAGTTTTGATAAAATAAATGAACATATATGTACCCATAATCTAGAATTAATTGAAAATTGTGAATTAAGAAAGCTGCTATCAAAAGGGTATAAATATAGATTAAATAATAACAACGACAAAAATAAAATTTACAGTTGGTTATACAATAACTTAAATGATTACTTTAGTAAGCTGATTAATAGTGAAAGCTCGAATATATCTAAGATAAACATTTGGACATATTATATATTTAATAAAATTAAAAATAAAATGAAAATAACAAACAATTATAAAAGGAAAGATAAAATTAATAAAGATATGTATAAAGAACTTACTAAATTAAAGGAATAACTATATAATAACAACTATTGATAAAGCTAGTAATAACTTTGTCTTCATATGCAAAAATCTTTATTATGATATACTAATGAAAGAGGTTAATTCTAATGATTTAAATGTAAATCCAGCATATGAACGTAGTGAGTTGAGTTTAGAAACAATTATTACAAGTCACTGTTCTATAATGGATAAAAAGGGTATAAAGGTTGAATTAGATAATAAAACTATACCTATATTATATTGGAATCCAAAATTACATAAAAATCCAATAAAACCTAGGTTCATATGTAGTGCGTTTAAATGTACATTAAAACCACTTTCTGTCTATATGAATAAAATACTTAAAGTAATTAAAGCACACTTCAAAACATATTGCAAGGTAATCGAAATTAATACTGGTATAAAACACTATTTCAGTATTAATTCTACAAAAGAATTTTTAGAACAGACAAAATGTATAAATTTTTAAAATATAAATACATACGATTTTACATACAAATCTAGATTTAGTAGATATTAAAGAAGCGTTAGTAAAATTAGTAAAATTAATTAATCTTATATTCAGAAAAAGATATACATATATATGTTATAATAACCATAACGCCTATCTAACAAAAATTAAACTATCAAGTAAATATAAATATATGGATAAAATTGAATTAATAGAATCCTTAAATATTTTGATAAATCAAAATTATTTAAAAGTAGGGGCATCTATATTTAGACAAGTAAAAGGTGTTCCAATAGGTGGTAATAGTAGCCCAATTATAGCTGACTTGTTTTTAAGCTTTATAGAATATGAATTTGTTCATAAATGTTTAAAAAATAAATCGAAACAATATAAATATATGAAATATATGTTTCGATACATTGATGATATATGTGTATTTAATTCTAATAATTTTTATTCAATTAGTAAACAAATTTATCCAGAAAGCCTTATTCTTAACAAAACCAATATTAATGATAAAGAAGGTGTATATCTAGATATGAACATTAAATTAACATTAACTAAAACTACTATTAATTTATATCGTAAAGATGACATATTTAAATTTACAAGAAACATATTTTTGCATGAGCATTCATGCATACCATATAATATAAAATATAATACATTAAATAATGAAATTTTAAGAATTGCAACAATATGTAATGATATTGGCTTTCTTCAAAATCATTTAAATAATTTAATAGATACATATTTTAAACTAGGTTACTGTAAAAATAACATCAAACAGAATATAGTAAAATATATCAATCAACACAATAATATAAATAATAAATTTAAACTCTCAAGTGGGAAATTTTTATGGATGGATAATAAATAATATACTTTGTATAAGAATAAGATACTAGATAGTTATTTCAGAGGAAATACATCATTAGCATGTAATTGGCCCCGCTGCTATGTTGGGTAAGAGGAGTTAGGGGCCGAAACCTGATAGCATAGCAGTTCCTCCTGATGACCTCTAATTCTTATTCTGATACAACGTCTGTTATTTATGAGTCAAATCACAAATATGACGTTTAATTTAAATTTCAATTTTTTATTTTAACTTGATTTAAATTATAGAAAATCTAAAAATTATTTAATTATTAAATTTTGATTTAGCATTATTATGTTTTGTTTATTTTATAATTATATTAAATACGTAGACTCAGTTAGCTGATTTGATTATTAATTTGGTAGATGTTTGCCTATTAACGTTGTAGTGTTGTTATAGCGTTTTGATGTTGATACTCTCTCATCGCCCGTGGCGGCATAAAGCTATTATTTTAAATAAATGGTCTAAGATTATTATCAACGATCTGTGAATTCAGAATTTACATCGTGTTACAAATACCATAAGAACAGAAAAATTGCAAAATACACAGATTGTATATCTTAAAAAGAACGCGGACCTGTTGTGTTTGCTGTAACATGCGGACTCCCAACCTCTTAAAGCTAATTGCAAGAAAAATTACAATCAAAATTAGTGTGCCATACAATAAATGCATAACTATTTTGAGAAGACGAATATCTATAAGTCTGATAAAGACTACTTCATTGTGTTTAAGGGCAACCAGATCATTTTTAGCAAGCAAAAGCTATGAACTTTGATCCACTTAGATTTTTTTATTGTGTTTTTTTCTATATATTTTATAAAAAAATGATATTGTGAAAAATCTGTGAATTAGCATTATCTATTTGGTAGACGTTTGCCTATTAACGTTGTAGTGTTGTAAAAGCGTTTTGATGCTGATCCTCTTCGGCCGTGGCTGCAGAGGATAATTATTTTTAATAAATTATCTCAGATTAATACAATCAGCACTTAAATGGTAAACCTAGAAAGGTGTATACTATTTAAATTGAGATCACACTCAGAAACACCTTTATGATATACTCATGAAGACAAAATTCCATCTTCATGGAGATGCTGGGTATCGATCCCAGTACCTCCCGCATGCTAAGCGGGCGCTCTACCATCTGAGCTACATCCCCATACACGTGCAGTAATTTTTTTGAATATCAAAAGATAGTTTTTTAAAACAAATTTATAAAAATGACTTTAGTCAAAAGAACGAAAAAAGACTAGCTGAGTTTTATAAATAATGTTAGCATAAAAAGGATTTTGTAAAAAATAAAATTTGAAATTATTTTTAATATTTTAATATCATATTCAAATCATGTTCAAGAATTTTATTTAATGGGCTTTTCGATTAACCTTGGCAAATATGCAACATATCTCAACACACCTTTGGTCATTTACTCAAGAATTGTTTCCCCTTTCATAGGATTATTAACTTCAACATTTTCATTAGAAAAGCAATTTCGGAGAAGCAGGTAGAAATTGCAGCTCCTTTTCATCACGCACGCGCTATAATCAAAAAATTGCATTTAAATTCTAATTAAAATGTTCATGCAATTTGTATATTCAAAAACAACCAAATATGACAATTATGAAAATTAACTATTTTATTGATTATTTTTAATTATTATTTATTATCAGAGTGTCTATGCTGACTAAAAAAAACTAAAAATCAGGCAGTCACTTATTAAAAAAAGTCACTTAAAAAAGTCATTTTTATGAATTGACATTTTTATAAATAACAGACGTTGTATCAGAATAAGGATTAGAGGTCATCAGGAGGAACTGCTATGCTATCAGGTTTCGGCCCCTAAACTCCTTTACCCAACAAAGCAGCGGGGCCAAATACGTGCTAATGATGTATTTCTTCTGATAAAACTATCTAGCATCTTATTCTAATACAAAGTATATTATTTATTATCCATCCATAAAAATTTGCACTTAAGAGTTTAAATTTATTCTTTATATTATTGTGTTGATTTATATATTTTACTATTTTCTGCTTGATGTTATTTTTATAGTAACCTAGTTTAAAATACGCATCTATTAAATTATTTGAATGATTTTGAAGAAAGCCAATATCATTACATATTGTTGCAATTCTTAAAATTTCATTATTTAATGTATTATATTTTATATTATATGGTATGCATGAATGCTCATGCAAAAATATGTTTCTTGTAAATTTAAATATGTCATCTTTACGATATAAATTAATAGTAGTTTTAGTTAATGTTTATTTAATGTTCATATCAAGATATACACCTTCTTTATCATTAATAATGGTTTTGTTAAGAATAAGGCTTTCTGGATAAATTTGTTCACTAACTTAGTTTAAAATACGCATCTATTAAATTATTTAAATGATTTTGAAGAAAGCCAATATCATTACATATTGTTGCAATTCTTAAAATTTCATTATTTAATGTATTATATTTTATATTATATGGTATGCATGAATGCTCATGCAAAAATATGTTTCTTGTAAATAACTGTTATTAAAAATTCTCTACTTCCCGATAAATCAGGAATATAAGAAATGGACGGAATGAAATTTGACTAAAAGCTACTTCTCTTGTAGAGAAGTAGCTTAACAAAACAAACGTTTTTTTTCCTCAGATGCTACTACTTGTCTGTACCATTGTGTGTTGACTTGTAAAGTCAATTTAATAATCAATTGTTTGATACAGAAAACGATAAATCTTTAACTCGTCCATCCGCAGTTATATCTTCCCTTCACACTGGAAATCCGCAATCGTTCGTCCCCTACTAAAGAAACAATCGCTCGACCTCTCCCTTCCTTCTAGCTATCGCCCCATTTCACTACTCCCTACTCTTTCTAAGCTCTTAGAACGCCTCATCTTAATACAGATTAATGCTTATTTCTCGTCATCCAATCTGTACCCTCCTTTCCAGTCCGCTTTCCGCTCTAATCACTCCACAGAAATCGCCTGCATGAAAGTTTACAACGAGTTACTCATTTCTCGAGACAAGGCTCTATGTAGTGTGCTCATCTCCCTCGACCTCTCCTCCACCTTCGACATTGTCGACCACTCCGTCCTCATTTATCGGCTTCGCTATGATTACAGCTTTTCTTCTTCATCCGTAGCATGGTTTGCTTCATATCTATCCAACCGTTCCTTTCACATCTGTTCTAATTCATCATCCTACCCTCCCATCCCTATATTTTGCGGGGTCCCACAAGGTTCAGTCGTAGTCCCCTGCTTTTCTCTCTTCTGCTCGTCGATTTCTCTCCGTTTATCAAACCTATCTCATTTAGCGTTATGCAATACACCGATGACATCCTCATCTATGCTCATGCACCCGCACATCGCATACGCGATATCGGCATTTCTGCCTCCAACTGTCTTTTTTATTCTACGAACGTCTCTCCAATCTCTATCTCGTTCTAAACCCCGACAAGTCTAAAGTAATGTAGATCCTCCCCTGTAAACCAAACATATCTCCTCCCAATGTATCTTTTGCCTCATCGATCATCCACATAGTACACAATCTCACTTTCTTAGGCTTCCGTTTCGATGATCTCTTTTCCCTTAAACGCTTTCGTGTGTGACAAGGTTCGCTCGTCTAACTTAATTCTCCGTGACATCCGCCGTATCCGCTCCCTTATCGACTTCCGTTCTTGTATGTCTCTTCTTTCATCGCTTCTTTTCCCTAAAATCGATTACTGCCTTAGCCTTTTCGCAAATTCCTTAAAATCCATCATCCTACCCCTACAACGCATTATCAACTCCTTCATTCGAGTGCTCTTTCGTTTCCGTCGCTTCGACCACACATCCACATATCTCGCCCAAATCTCATGGCCTATCATCCACATTCGCATCGAACTCCGCCTTCTT
Source organism: Pomphorhynchus laevis (assembly GCA_012934845.2). Lineage (NCBI taxonomy): Eukaryota > Metazoa > Acanthocephala > Palaeacanthocephala > Echinorhynchida > Pomphorhynchidae > Pomphorhynchus > Pomphorhynchus laevis. The sequence goes on along the minus strand of WNNJ02001160.1, from coordinate 73,816 downwards.
CTCGTAACTTTTCGTCTTATCGCTGTCGGCTCCCCATCGTTCATCAACCTTCCTTTCTTAGACGACATTTGCCTCACCTTGCTATCGCTGCGTTCCCGTCATACCCTCTTACTCCATGTTCCTAATTACTCCAACAACTATGGTCTCCGATCCTTCCTACGCCGCCTCACTCGCCTGGAATCAACTCCCTCTCGACGTCCGCCGTGCTCCCTACTTTATCACATATAAACATCTTTTCCGTTCACACCTTCTCGACACATGATTTACATTTTTGTTTTGTTGTGGTCATGTAAGCGTGCGCTGGCACGCATTTGCCACGTTAAAATAAATCTTGTTTAGCTCAATTCTTAAACTTCTAACTCCTGCAAACAGCACTCACTTTTCAATGAAATCAAACCATTATCGCTCTTTTATTTATTACATCTCTAGTGATACCATCTACCCAAGTTTACTTAATGTTGTCCCAACAGATCGCTTCCAAGCCCTTTCGTTCTGTCCAGACGCTTTGCACTATTATCTTCTACCTCGAACTATAGAATATTTCTGATCGCTCTCTTTATCTAACATTTCCAACATCGCATCTGCTCGTGGTGAAAAACTTACTCGTGAATGTAACGGTGGATCTTCCCTAGCTATCGAACAGATTAATAAAAAATTTCGTGTCGTCCGGCTCCTACTCAAAATTTAATGGAGAATACTTTTTATCGTCGTATTCTTATCTGACTACCTCTTTATTTCATCTCAGCCTCCTAACATACGCTTAAACTCAGTACTTTACATCTTATCTCAATTCTTTGGATCTGCTTTGCAGGATCTGTCTTGTCTAAATCAATTTTGTCATCTTGATAGTATTGACATCTTGGTCATCGAAAGTCCCGTCTTCATTCATCTCATAGTGTATTATACATAAAATGGTATCATCGCCCTGCCTCGTATTTTTCTGCATATTCATACTCTAAATGCTCATTTTTTTCACAGACCTTTGAACTTCTTGCTCTCAATCTTTCGGTAGACTTATTCCGCTGAATATGTATCTTAAATGTGTTCTTGAGCTAATAATTGTTCCTAATAGCCTATCTTCTCTGCTTTGGATCCAGACATATCAGTCGACTTTCTTATCAAACATTTTTTGTCATTATCTCTATTTATATTCTACGCTCTTCTTTCTCTGCGTCTCCAATTGTCCGTCCACAAGGGAAATGTATCAATCTTCATCTTTATCATTCTCTAATAATTATATCAACTCTCATTCTTCGTCTATCCCTCTCCAACGTCCAGAATATCTCTTTGATTAATCTCTTTGGTTCTGAACTCACTTCTATACTTGGCAAAATTCGTCTCTGTTAACTATATACTATTCATCAAGCATACTATGCACAATGGTTTGACTATAACTGAATCCGTTCCAAGCGTCTTCTACGTATTACGTTAAGAGCCTATATTCGTTTCCTGAAGCATTCTCCCACTTTTATCCCCATTGATATTCACAGCAACTATTTAGCTCTTCGTCGGTATCACCGTTCCCTCCTGCATAGTAAGTATTTGCTATTTTGGAAGAACAAGCGTCAACCTTCCTCTAATTCAATATCTAAATGGAATACTCTCTACACTATACTGTAGCGTTCTCCCTCTGTTATCACTCTAGATCCACATAAATTTTCTGTTTATCTTCAACTGAAGATCAATTCAACTTACCTAGAAAATTTTCCCATCTCGTTTCCTTCCCTTTCGTTAAGGAAACTTTTTTAACTTTCGTTAAAAAAGTCTTGGTTATTAAAATTCTTACATTTGAGATCTAAAATAAATATAATCTAAAGTAAATACAATTGCAGTTTAAATCGCTACGCTCGCGGAAAAATCTGTATTAATATCAAATTAATACAGGCACACAATATCAAACTACTTAATTTTCACTGACTCGCTTGCTATGAGACGATCGTGACAACTTGATAACAACTCATGTTTAAACTTGATAACAAATACTACTTACAATAAATAACATACAAACTACGATTGCTACGATTGCTACGATTACTACGATTACAACGATTACAACTATATTACTACGATTACAACGTTTACAACGATGGAAATTTGAATTCTAGTTCAATATCACATTCCATCTTGTCTGACGAAATCTCTACTGTCTAGGGATTTTGTTTGTGGGTTCTGTGCCTCCGAATTGCTCTCCTTGTTGTTCAAGGGCCATTGCGACGAGCAAGTATCACAACGACGGGGAAGATCATAGTATTGACGAACCAGAAAGGAGTTCAGAAGCGTTCAGACAGTCAAGCAGCTCGTCGTCAGGGATTGATGATGTTTCTATGATGTATCGTAGGTCTAAACTCTGAGCCGACTGATTGTTTGGAATATGCAGAATAATTTATGAGAACAAAAAATTTAAAGAACTTAAACACACAATATTTTCCTATAGTAAGGACTAGTAAGAACGTACTTGATAATAAACTACTTACAATGGCATATCAGATAAAGATATAAAAAGTTTGAGATCTAATATATATAAACTACGATTACAACGTTTACAACGATTACATCGATTACTTCAACGATTAAAGAATTTAAAATTGTCTTGATTATAGTAAGTTCTTACAATTTAAAATTTAAAATTGAAATTTAAATCAAATTCCATTGATACCGCAATAAACGAAATCTGTTGGTCGGATCCATTATTCAATAACGAATTTTCCGTTTGACAAATTGATGGAAATTTGAATTCCAGTACAATATCACATTATATGACAAAGAAGACCAACAAGCAAGCGAAATACAACAATACAACAAAGTCGGTTGGGTACGCAGATAATGAAGTGGCATGTGACTCTCACGGCTGCACGATATGGACCAAAGTAAGCTTCCCCTCAGACAGTTCTCAAGCAATGACGAGTCGCAATTTCTATTGTGGTTTCTGTGCAGCTCTAGCAATTGCAGATTTAAATAAGACTATTAACGACCTACGCTCACTAATCGAAGACACTGATAAACCATTACGATCAGATATCCCTTATACATGTGAAGTATTCGAGCAAGATACAATACCATCACTAGACAATGAAATCCCCCGATCAACATAATGGCAACATCTGATACTTCAATATTCCGGAAATCTACCCCTACTCGAGTTTAGACACGAGGACATGGAAGATCGCGAATCGTAAAGGCAACAACCCTTGAAACTTCCTTACCTAACCTTAAATCTAATTTCCTGGATTCGTCAAATCTAGAGAATTTCACCATTTATTACAAGGGTACACCGAGACAAACATTCCATATCACCCAGAAAACACATCCAAGGCCGGAAACAAACAGAAGCACCACATCACACAGCACTCCCAGCATTTTCTTGTCATCAAACAACCCATAATCTATATAAAATGGATGAAACACTCAAACAAATGATAAATCATACCAATTCCACTGTAAACAACACTGATAACCCCAATATACCTATTCTATCTGAGCCTAAACGACATAAACGCCGAACATTCGATCGGGATAAATGTTTCATCATTGTAAATTTAAACGAATCACCGAGTCCAAACAGTCTCATCCGAATTAAACATGATATTGATTCAGTAAAGCAAGTTCTTCTTACTGTTCTCCCAACAGAAATATTAGTCAAACAAAATAGACAGGTAATACACCTCTTTCGCATTGGGAAGAAACAAGATGGTACCAAACCAAGGCTTTTGAAAGTTGTTGTTGATAGCCCCGAGACTAGTAAGCAAATCATCAAGAATTCCTTTAAGTTAAGGGGCTCCAGTATCAGACTTCTACCTGACCTCAGCACTGAAGATAGAAACAGATTGAAATCTGCAAGGAACGAGCTTCAACAAAGAATTCAAAACGGTGAAAAAAATCTAATTGTGAAAAATTTTCAAGTTGTGCGGCGAAGGGTAAATACGCGATTCAGCCTCGGAATCCGTCTAACCGTTCCATCGACACTCTCCGCCGCACAGATTCGTGCATCCACCAAGTAAACATCAATCCAATTTCAACACCAGCAGCGACACCTAACCACTGCCGTTACTCTCAAAATAATATTTCCGTCATGTACTCTAACTGCTTAAGCATGTACAAGAAATTTGACGAAATATTGTGTCTCGTTAATTCAATGAACCCAAACATCATAGCATTGAGCAAAACCTGACTTAACAACAATATATCTGATAATGAAATCTTAATCTCAGGCTACTTTGTTATACGATCGGATCGGACCGCCTCAAAAAGGGGTGGAGTTACATTATACCTCAAGCAACCGTTAACCATCATCGAGCAAAGCATTGTATCAGATGATTCATACAACGAATATATGTGGGCAACAGTATCTTCTTTTGAGAGACAAAAACTAAAAATCGGTTTATTTTACCGCGCTCCGCAACTGAAAAGATTGGCATCTCTTTGCGACATCACCTAACAAGCTTATCACCGATCATTATCCTAGAAGACTTCAATATGCCTCATGTCAATTGGGACCTATATACTTCGACACATGGTTGTGATGTTGAATCATCCAATCTCCTTGATACGTTCAACGATCTCAATCTAACCCAGCATATTCACGAACCCACTAGAAGGAGGAATCTAGTGGGTTCGTGACAATTCCCTAAAGAAGGGAATTAAAGAAGGGACCGATTACAAGGAATTACGAAATCAAATAACGGCACTCAAACGTCAGAAACGCAGGTGCTTCGTTTCCAATCTTTGTCGATCATCAAAAAGATATCCCAGTAAATTGTTTAAACATATCAGCTCATTTTAATCAACTACCCCTGAGATCAACTCTATATTTGTGGAAACCGGTGAGCTCATATTTGATGACAAAGCAATTGCCAATATTTTCCTTGGTCAATTCACGCTAGAGAGTCCTACCTGTCAGTATTGTCCCAAATTTACTCCATTTGATAAATTTGCGGTACTTAACGAACTTCTAAAGCTACCACGATCAATTGCGGCAGGACCAGACAATATTCCTCCAATTCTTCTTCGGGAACTTGCACCAGTAATATATGAACCTTTACACACCATATTCGATTTCTCCTTGTCAACAGGCTGTATACCATCAGATTGGAAATATTCTACAATCCGACCTCTCTACAAAAAAGGCGACCGTAATCTAGCAAGCAACTATCGGCCAATAAGCCTTACCTGCGTTGCTTGCAAAGTGCTAGAGAAACTGCTTTTTAAACGAATCATCGGGCACCTAGAAGGGAAACCAAGTACTCTGCGACAACCAGCATGGTTTCCGCCCAGGAAGATCTACTGTCACAAGCCTCGTACTTGCGAGAAGTGATTGGACCAGATATGCCGAGGCTGGAGTTAGTGTTGATGTTTTGTTTTTCGACCTCAGCAAAGCATTTGATCGGATATACTATGATGTCCTTATTACGCTGGAACAGTACGGCATCAGAGGAACCGTCCTAACTTAGTTATAACTTAGTTATAACTTAGTCAAAACTTAGTTATATTTAAACACTCAGTTTCCAATTAACTTTTCTAATTTTGCAATATACAGTTACTTTATGACTTAAAATGTTACATAATAAGTTATAACTTCGTTGGCCAAATTGAATTTCATTCAAATCTTGCGAATTAACTGAGTCAATCGATTCGATTGACTCAACTTTATTATGTAGTTGCGATTATGAATATTAATAAATTGATTTGAGTATTAAATAATTAAATATATTTATAATTTAATATTTAAAAATATAAAAATAGTTATTAAAAAATATTTAATTCATTTTCAAAAGCAATTTAATGAAATTAATAAAAGATAATTAAATTTATTCAATTGATTTAGATTTCCTAAATCTAAATCAAATTTACTAAATCTTTGCCTTGAAAGTTTTATCGTTCTAAACAAATTAAAAGCAGAAAGAAGACTTGCTGTTTTATTTAACAGATTTACATTTAGAACAATATGAGATTATAAAACTCGTTAAAGTAGACGAGTCTACTCTTGCAGTAACGCTATATAATTCAAATGTCGTCATTATTTGGAATGTGGCAAATAAGCGCTCAATGAAATTATTGAAATCGTACCCGCAACCACAAATGAAGGTAAATCTATGTCATTTCATTGTGTTTTAATTAGTGACGATTATTAAAGTACGATTCAACAACAGCTATCTTGAACTATAACGGACGACAACTGCTGACAAGCGGATATGATTGTCGTGTTCGTGCATGGGATATTGTTGGCCCTGATAGTACATTACTTATACCTTCTCAAAAAGGAGAACATGGTGTCTACAGGTTAATACAATAATCATATTAGCACTATTTTATAAAATTAAATGTGAAATTTTGTATCCTTACGAAATATTATTATGATACAACGTCTTTTATTTATTAGTCAATTTATAAAATTTGACTTTAATTTTAAATTTCAATTTTAAATTTTAACTTGATATAAATTTTATAAAACCTTATCTAACAATTACTTATTATTTATTATCTAATTTAATTTTATTATTTTTATTTATTTATTTTTATTTATTTATATATTTTTTATTTTATAAGTATACTAAATACGTAAACTCAGTTAATTCAATTGATCACCAGTAACATCATTTTAAATTTCCGAAGGTTAAAATACTCCGACATTTTTAAGAAAGTATATATTAATCCTTATTTATCGCTGGCGGAACGGGAAGCTCGCTTTACGTTACAGAAACGTCTGAAGGTTAAATGTGTTGCCGTCCCTTCTATTTCATTTCGTGTTAGTAACAACTAAGTAATACGTATTTATCAACGAGGCAATAATCAAAAGCAGGCTCTTCAGCAGGGTCCAGTTGACGCTAATGATTATTACAAAATGGTCTTCCATACAATGAACCCACTAATGTTAACGCTTCACATAATTTGGAAAGTGAGAACATATTCTCAGCTTAACTTTATGAGTCTCCTTCTGTTCAATGTTGAGAATTTTCGAATTTTGATCAAAATTTGACTTTAATTTTAAATTTCAATTTTAAATTTTAACTTGATATAAATTTTATAAAACCTTATCTAACAATTACTTATTATTTATTATCTAATTATTAAATTTTGAATTATTTTTTTATATTATAATTATATTAAATATGCACACTCTGTTGGCTGATTTGATTTCTTTAAATTTAATCATCAAATGTATACTTATTTGATATGCATGGCCATACTAAAGATAAAAATTATAAAAGGCACATCGGAAAACCATGCAAGTCCAGTATTACTACAGACAAATATGTTCCATAGAAGGCTCTCAAAATGATAATAGCCAGTCTATTCTTGTAGCGTCGAAATACAATTCTGGGAAATACATATAAATGCAATTGAAAACATGCATTATCTCCTAGCATCGCAGCGATGCTAGGTGTTCATGTTCAACGGTGTTCATGAATTGTAACTCTGCTTGGTACGGACTAGTACGAGTCCGTACCAAGGAGAGTACAATAAGTACAATAAAGCAATAAAAATAGAGTATTATTTTTATTGCTTTTATTTTTATTTTAAAAATAAAAATATTAAAAATTTCGTGTTTCTCCATAAAAAGTTTCTATATAACTGAGTTTCTATATAAACTCAGTTTTCGTTTGGATGTGATCCATCTTTTTAATTTTAGAATTTTGGATCAGCATCGATAATATTTTTTATTTTAAAAATATTGCATATCCGAGCTTTCTGAAAACAATTATCACATTTGCTCTATTTTTAGAGTTGCAATTCGTTATGGATTAAATTTAGATATGATCAGTAAAAGTGGATCTGTCGCTATTTTAATTTATATGACAATAAATTATTTAAAATTTCATATCCTTACGAAATATTATTCGAATACATCGTCTGTTATATTGATTAGTCAATTCATAAAAATTGACTTTTATTTCAAATTTTAATTTCAAATTTTAACTTGATATAAATTATTATAAAGTTATTTATAATTATTTATAATTTTTTAATTATTTATTATTTTACTATTTTATTTTTAGTTATCATTTTTTTAATTTATAAATAATTTGATTAGACTCAGTTACCTGTTATGATTTTGCAAACTTGCGAATTTAACAAAATTACTTAACGCTTATCCTTGTTTTGCTTTGATTTTTTTAATAAAAATTCATTAAGAGCCACAAATGAAAAAGGATATTAATCACTGGACTATACATTTGTTACTTTGCTTTTCCAAAATCAAATTTTTTCTTAAATTCTTAAGTAATTTGATTTATTAGTTGCTATTTAAACAATTAAATCCTTTTTACTGTACGTAATAATCTTATTCTTAAATTAAATTAACAATTAATTGTAGAATTAAATTAACATTTTAATAATCTAATATTAAAAATTAATATTAGATTAGATTAAATCTAATCTAATATTAACATTCTAAATAATCTAATATTTTTAACTGTTACGCAAATAATTAAATTCTTTAGTTGTTACGTATGTAATCTGACTTTTTAGTCATGCAACATGAACGATTAATGAACGATTTTTTATTTTTTATTTATATTCTTAAGTAATCTGTGAACTTGTATTGTAGATCGTCATTATTGAATAATGATATTCCCATCGTTGAGGAGACTATATCTTCTAGCATTAGCAGCGACGCAGCAGGCAGTCTAAATAATTGTTATCTACATTGTAACTTTGTCAGCGACATGATCAATATTGTCGATAATCAGGGAGATACAATTTTGGCCACAGTTGCTATGGATGGACTCTTAAAACTATGGCGTCCGAGAAAGCAGTTTCATATCTAATATTTGTGATAGTTGTACATTATAGTTAAGTAGTAATTGTAAAAATATTATTGAGTTTTAAGTAACATTGACCATTTTATTGTTCTACAATAAAAAATTCCTTATGATTCGAGAGAGACATTCAGACGTAAAACATTTGATTTACAAATGTTAAAACATCCAAATTTATAAAATTTGGAACATTTGATGTCTGTACTATCTTAGAACATAAAACTTAAAAGATCATAGTTAAAAATCAATATTTGAAATTCTATATAACATAACTAACATTACATTAGTATATGAATGATATATAAATATGTTATATATTAATATATAATATACTATTGTATCTTTATATCGAACGATAAAAGCGTTTAATGTAATCTCCTCTTTTCAAAGGGAATTTTTTCAAAGGTAGTAAACTAATTTATTTCACAGCCTTTTTATTCTTGACAAGAATAATAACTATAACCTATAGTTCATGACTATATAATAACTTAACCTATAGTTCATGACTATAGGTTAAGATAGGAACGAAGATTGCGTTGTAAACCGAAAGCTTCAACAAAAGACTCAACTCTCGCTTCACCACGACAGATCTGTACAAAGAACTCATTGCTGCGTTAGCTGTAGAAATCCGCTTCTCAATCTCCTTGATGTTCATGCTGTCCCTCGAGAACAATACCCTAAGATACTTTAAATCATCCACATTAGGAAGAATCTCTTCCCCAATTCGGATTGACATTGACACCTGAATCCGAGACGTACACATATATACAGTCTTGGAGGTACTAACCAACAAATCTGCCGCGTGGCATTCCACCGAGAATCGATGTAGTAGGCATTGTAAGTCATCAGGACAAGAAGCCAACAAAACAACATCATCTGCAAAAAACAGAGATGACATTCTGACGGAACCGAACTGAAGACTGACATCCGTTAGAGCAGCCCGTCTCGAAATTTTGTTCATGTAAACAAGGAACAAAAGTGGAGACGAAGGACAACCCTGACGAAGCCCAACGCCTACTGGCAATGATTCAGACTTCCTACCTAGAACACGAACACAACTCATACTTTGTTCATAGAGAGAAACCACGGCTACCCGAAGATAATGTGTTAATCCATACTCCCTTTGTACCTCCCACAACCTCACTCAAGGAACTCGGTCGAACGCTTTCTCCAAATCTACAAAACACATGTATAATGGTTGGGCGAACTCCTAACACCGTTCATTGTTAGTTGAGAGAGTAAAGAGCTGATCCGTATTAACAAACATTTCTGCTGATTTTTGAACAATTTTATATTATTTCACAATTCCATATTATTTTTGCCTAATATTTGATAATTCTTACAAAATAATATATAATTCTTGCAAATAGTATTATTATCATAACCAGTATTCTTATTGAATACTGGTTGTGGTGCATTCAATAGTCACGAGAGAGACCAATTAATATCATTAATATCATGTGACGGTTGGTCGCCATTTTGTTGTCAAATCAACAGCGTTAAAAGTAACTATTTTAAAGTGATTATTTGTATAATCGAGACAGTTGAAAGTATAAATAAGCACAATATTAGTGATGGTTACTAAAATTATCGCTTTACAATTCCAAGTTGTAGATTTTAACGCTGAGCGCTTAACTACTCAGATATCACATACCTTACGGCGATTTTATATTGACAGCAAGTCAATTTCCTATTCATGGATAGAATAAGATACATTAGAAAATAAAATTTAATCAGAGGAAATACATAATTAGCATGTATTTGGCCCCGCTGCTATGTTGGGTAGAGGAATAGGGACCGAAACCTGATAACATAGCAGTTCCTCCTGATGACCTCTAATTCTTATTCTGATACAACGTCTGTTATTTATTAGTCCATTCATACAAAATATCTATCGATATTCTCTGCATTACCGAATCATGGCACTCTGACTATGAGGATATTGCTATTCGTCATCTATGTCGCTCTGGTTGTTCTCTAGTTGAATCAGCTCGTTTAATTGTATCTTCCACATCTACTGCTTCTAATCATGGCGGTATTGTTGCCATTGCTCGTCACCTAACGTCTCTACGTAAAATTAATGCTAACATCCGTTCCACTTCTTTCGAATTACTAATATGCAGATCATCAACTCCCTTCCCTCTCGAACTTGTGATTTTATACCGTCCAGGCTCAGCCGCCCTATCACGTATGTTCTTTAGCGAGCATGCAGATCTTCGTTTTAACTTTTTATTGCCTCATTTGTTCTCGGTGACTTTAATATTCGTCTTGATCGCCCGGCTGACTTTGACTATATCACTTTAACTAATCTTTTTTCTGATTTTAACTATAAATTTCTTTCAACAAGCCCAATTCATATTCTCGGCGGTGCTCACGACGTCATTGTTGTTCCTAGCTGCTTCAATGACTATATCTCCTTGGCAATTACTGATCCTGATTTGTTCGATCATTTTCTTGTCACTCTTACTCTTACTCGTCCCTATCCTCCTTATCTGCCTCCACCATTATCCACACAAAGTCGACCCTGGAAACTTCTCGATATCCCTATTCTCTGCACAGCCTTACTCAATTCTTCCATTTTTTCACTTCCTCTTAACTATCTCTCTCCCGATGATCTCTGCATTCTGTTTGATTTTGAACTTATGACTATCATCAATAACCTTCTGCCTAGTCGATTCCAACGTTCTCAGCGCTTGCGCCATGCTCCCTGGTTCGATTCTGACTGTAGTCTTTCTAAGCGTCGACTCCGTCACTCTTTTCTTGTGTATAATCCCTTTCTTAAACGTTATCCCAACACACTCCCTCCAAATCTCCATGATTCCTACTTTTCTCTACGCTGTTCACATCTCATTCTTATACGTACTAAACGTACTATCTTTTGGCGAAATCAACTCAAGTCATCTTCCAACTCTAAATCGTTTTGGAAGATATTAATCACATCTACTCCTTGTAATATAAATCCTAATGATTTTTCTTCTTATCCACAAACAAAGATATCTAATTTACTTTCCCTACTACACATAGTCCCCTTGTACCCTCTCTTCTCTTTAAATACTTCCCCCAGAGCTATTCCTTCTTCTTCCCGTTTTGTCTGATGAAGTTTCTTCGGTTCTGCTGTCATTACCTAATATTACCTCTCCTTTTGATCCAATTCCAACTCACTTGCTTAAAAATATCTGCTCCTCTATCTCACCCTTCCTAACCACATTGTTCAACTCGTCCATCCGTAGCCGTACATTTCCTTCCATCTGGAAATGCGCCACTGTTCGTCCTCTCATCAAAAAGCAATCTCTCGACTCCTCACTACCATCTTCGTACCGTCCTATTTCACTTCTCCCAACCCTCTCTAAACTCCTTGATCGTCTCGTTCTCAAGCAAGTTAATACATATCTCTTTTCCTTCAACTTATTTCCTCCCTTCCAAGCCGCTTTTCGCTCTAATTACTCTACTGAAATTGCATGTCTTAAAGTTTATAACGATTTACTCATATCGCGCGATCATAAATTATGTAGTGTCATAGTTTCTTTTGATATATCGTCTGCTTTTGACATCGTCGATCACTCGATTCTTCTCCATCGCCTTCGTCATGATTATGGCTTCTCTTTACCCACTGTATCATGGTTTTTTTCATATCTATCAAACCGTACATTTCGCGTCTATTCTAACTCTTCTCTCTCCCATCCTTCGTCCATTCCGTCCGGTGTTCCACAAGGCTCCGTATTAGGCCCTATTCTTTTCTCTCTTCTTCTTGGTGATTTGTCTTCGATTTATCATAAATTTAACTTCCATGTTATGCAATATGCTGATGACATTCTCATCTATGCTCACGCACCTGCTTATCGTATTCATGATCTTAGTGTTTCTGTTTCCAGCTGTCTTGTCTCAATTTCCAATCATCTTTCTTCCCTTCGCCTTTCTCTGAATCCTGATAAATCCAAAATTATGTGGATCCTACCTTGACGCCTCGGCTTCGAACCTCCCTCCGTATCATTAAATTCTACAATTCTTCCTATCGTTGATAATCTCGTTTTCCTAGGCTTCCATTTTGACAACCGACTTTCACTTAAACCTTTCGTTAGAGATAAAGTACGCTCATCTACCTTGATACTCCGCAACCTCCGTCAAGTTCGTAGATTGATCGATTTCCCTTCTTGTATGACTCTAATATCTTCTCTCCTTTTTTCTAGACTCGATTATTGTCTTAGTCTATTTTCCAACTCACCTAAATCCACTATTCTTCCTTTACAACGCATCATCAATGCAGCCGTCCGAGTTCTCCTCCGTCTTCGTCGTTTTGACCATACATCCCACCATCTTGTTTCTTTCGATTTGCCTACAATTTATTGTCGTGCTCAAATTCGTCTTCTTCTCGTTTCTTTCCGCCTTGTAACTTTTCATACCGTTTCATTTCTCAACCTTCCTTTTCTTTATAATTCTCGTCATGTTTACTGTTCCTTGCGTTCCTGTAATTCCCTTTTTTTACATGTCCCAAAATACTCTACCTACTTTGGACCCTGTTCCTTCCTGGTGGCTACTCCTCTATCGTGAAATCATCTGCCCATTCATATACGCCAATCAACTTCCCTGCCGTGCTTCAAACTCCAAATCCGATCCCATTTAAATAATTTATCTGCTTAACTTTTTCATTTTTTGTTAGTGGACTTGTAAGCGTGCAGCTTGTATGCATTTGCACGTTAAATAAATTATTGTTATTGTTAATACCTTACACTTTTAAAAAGATTACTTAGTTCGCCATCAAACCATGGTTTATTGTGTTTACTGGAGTGCGAAGTACGTAAAGGTGCAAACATGTCGAGAAAATCAAGTAGAGTGGTGTAGCGAAAAATTATACGCACTTTCCAATCCTACAGCAAACATGCCAAGTCAAGCTATATGATCAAGATGACAACACAGGATATAGTAATATACTTTAAAGATGCATACTTTCTTGTGAGAAATGTTCACATTTAGTAAACGAATGTGAACTGTTTCAACATAGAGCAATGATCACTATTCCCAATTGCCGAGAGATACTTGATTTTGATAGGTAGATCATTGTTTGACAAACATAAATCAAGCATACTCCTGGAAGTAGCTCTAAAGCGCGTGTTCTCATTTACATGCTGAAAGTAATTCAATTCGTTTATTGAATCAAGTAATTCAGATGATTCAAAAGTACAACCACTTAAATGATAATAACTTAACCAGGGGTATTTTGACTTAACCATAGGCATTAACTACATGGGCCATTTTGAAATCACATAGAATAATCAAATTTTATTGAATGGCAAATCGTACTAACTCTTCTCGAAGACGTTGAATAGATGTCATAGGAGATCTATAAATAAGCCCAATCACAAGCGAGGAGCCAGGACTTTCTAAGTTATACCAGAAGGATTGTTAACCGACCTTTTCATTATCGCGATGCAATACGCTGACTAAAAGACTATCACATGTGAACAAGATTACACCACCACCTCTATTATTTCTAAGATCGCAACGATATGATGTATAACCGGGAATCACCAATTCTGATACACTAATATTCGAATGCAACCAAGATTCACTAAAAGCCAGGATACTAGTCTTAATTTTTTCAACGAGTTATGAAATCTTAACCGACTTAGGAACTATGCTTTGGACTTTCGAATATAGTACATTAATATGATTTCTACAAGAAGTAGATCCAAACACGGACAAGTTTGCTTTTAAATTCGTCTGTTCGTCAATGCGACGCAGTCCGATAGATCGATCATTTGTAAAGTTCGGTGTGTGAAAGTAAGGTTGTCCAAAATACACGAGAACGGCGTCGCACTACTTGAATATTCTGAATAATAAGATCGCATTCCCCATTTTTCGTCCTTTCTTTAAGCTCACAACTAGCTAATCTCAGTCTCTCCCTAGTTCCAGATCTATTTTTTTCTCTATCGAGTTTAAACTTTCTTGATAATTAACTACTTACAATCAATCCAGTTCCAGATCAATTCAGTTCCAGATCAATCCAGTTCCAGATCAATCCAGTTCCAGATCAATCCAGTTCCAGATCAATCCAGTTCCAGATCAATCCAGTTCCAGATCAATCCAGTTCCAGATCAATCCAGTTCCAGATCAATCCAGTTCCAGATCAATCCAGTTCCAGATCAATCCAGTTCCAGATCAATCCAGTTCCAGATCAATCCAGTTCCAGATCAATCCAGTTCCAGATCAATCCAGTTCCAGATCAATCCAGTTCCAGATCAATCCAGTTCCAGATCAATCCAGTTCCAGATCAATCTAGTTTCAGATCAATCCAGTTCCAGATCAATCCAATTCCAGATCAATCCAGTTCCAGAACAATCCAGTTCCAGATCAATCCAGATCCAGATCAATCCAGTTCCAGATCATTCCAGTTCCAGATCAATCCAGTTCCATATCAATCCAGTTCCAGATCAATCCAGCAAATTTAACAGTTTTAACACACAAAGGACATTGATGGGAGGACGTAAGAAGACAGCTAAGACCGACACGAAATGTGCTCAACTACAAGTACAGTGCTCGACACACGACTGCAGCGTCTGAACTACAATCACATGCGACAACAGTAAGTCTAAAGAAGGCTTTCTATGCGGCTTTTGTGCCAACAAACTCATACGCGACCTCTCCCATAAAAACAAATCAACCTCCAACGTGTCCACTCAAACCACCCCAGTCGTTTCTGATATCCTGTGTCAACCCACTGATTCTGTCATCACATGCACTTCTAATCCCATGTCTTCACTTCCCGACACCCCCGTATCTTCCCTTTTGTCTCGTTTCTCAATAACCTACATCCCTCAATCAAAATCGCATCCAACAACCTCCACAATCCTTCTACTCATAACCTTTCCTCACATCGCTCACCACCCTCTCTATTATCCAAATATTCTTTGTCTTCCGCTGTCAAACCTACTTCCTTGATATCCTCAACAACCAGCTCTCGTATCGTGATCTTACCAACTCACGTTATTCGTCCTCCTTTACGGAAACGCTTTCCTTTTCGCGATCGTTGCGTCATCGTCACTAATATCACTCCCTCCTTTATCACATTCAAACACCTCCTCCGTTTACACCTTCTCGACACATGATTTACATTTTTGTTTTGTTGTGGTCATGTAAGCGTGCGCTGGCACGCATTTGGCACTTTAAATAAATCTTTTTTTAGACGAAACTGGAAAAAGGCGGAATAGCGCTGGGAGGAAAGTATTTTAAGAGAATAGAGGATACAAGGTGTATATGGGTAGAAGGAAAGTAAAGTAGATAGGTTAGATTGTAGATAAGAAAAAAATTCATCAGGATTTATGTTACAAGGGGATAGATGATCGTGAAAGAATTGAGTTTAAGATTTTTTAATGAGGTTCAAAGTTTGAAGAGGACTCGAGTTTATTTCGATAAAATAGAGTGTGTTTAGTACGTATAAGAATGAGATGTGAACGGCGGAGAAACAGATAGGAGGCACGGAGATTTGGAGTGAATGTGTTTAGAAAATGTTTAAGAAAACGATTAAACACACGAAAAGAGTGACGGAATCGACACTTCGGAACACTACAGTCGGAATCGAAGCAGGTAGCATGGTGCAAGCGCTGAAAACGTTAGTGTCGAATATGCAGAAGGTTATTGAGGATAGTCGTAAGTTCAGAATCAAACATAATTCAGAGATCATTGGGAGAAATATAATTAAGTGGAAGTGAAAAGAGTGAAGAATTGAGTAAGGCTGTGCAGAGTATAGGGATATCGAGAAGTTTCCAATGTTGACTTGAAGTAGCTAATGTTGGAGGTGGAGAAGGAGGATGGCAACGAGTAAGAGTGACAAGGAAATGATCGGACAAACCAGGATCAGTAATTGACAAGGATGTATAGTCATTGAAGCTGTTGGGAACAGCAATAATGTCGAGAGCACCGCTGGGAATATGAGTGTAGCTTATAGAAAGTAATTTGTAGTTAAAATTATAAAAACGATTAGTTAGATCGATAATGTCAGAGTCAGCGGGGCAATCGATATGAAAGCTAAAGTCACCGAGAACAAAAGATTGAGTATAATACAATGAACAGGGAGAAAGAAGATCTCAAGGTCATTAGAGAACATACGTTAAGGGTAGCTGAGCCTAGACAGTGTACAATCACAAGTTCCACAGGGAAAGGAATATATGATCTTCGTATGAATAATTCGAACGAAGTGTAACGGATGTTAGCGTTAATTTTACGAAGATACGTTGGGTGACGAGCAATGACAACAATACCGCCATTGTTAGAAGCAGTAGATGTGGAAGATACAAATAGACGAGCTGATTCAACTAGAGAACAACTAGAGCGACATAAACGACGAATAGCAAGATCGTCAGAGTCAGAGTGCCAGTATTTGGTAATTCAGAGAATATCGATAAATAATTGATCGAGAATATCAACGAGCGGACCAGCTTTGTAAAGTATGGAGCGAATTTTGAAAAGACTAAGACGAAAAGTATGCTCAGGAGCAAGATCGACTAGCATAGACGACGGGGGGAGGCGGTCGCCATCTGATTTTGGGCATCGTGTGTACGACGTGAAAATTTCCGTTGATTTACGAATTGCTAAGGATGGATCACCGTTTGTTTTACTTCAATGTTTCTCAATGCGAGCTTAATTGAGCTGAGCAATATCAGAATGGGAGCGGTCAAGAAAGATACGTCAAGCAGATGAAGTGTTAAGAAGTTCAAAAATGTCGGGGGAGTGCTGAAGAGGAATGTAAACTATGTCGGAAAACAATTTTTAGGAGTGGAGGACTGAGCTGATTGAATTTTGTGAATTTGTTTAAACAGATAAAATGTAGAGGAGCGATATTATTGAAAAGAGATGGATTATCACCAGGAAGAATGGTTGCTAGGATAGATCTGAAAGCAGATACATCATCATCGAGGCGAGATTGTGGAAAAGCAGATTCGGAAAGCTTTAAGTTAGATATGATATTACAGTGATCGAGCGGACGAAAATGATTACGTGGTGAACGGACAGGGCTGGTCGGAGTAGAGGCAGAAGAGCATGTTGAAGTGGGAATGATATGGTGCCTAACGGAGAATTAAGATAGATTGGAGCATGTTTGACACGAGTGAAGTGTTGAATCGCTTGATCGGAGATGTTATTGTAGATGATTTGACGAAATGATGTAAATTATTGAGAAATGATACGGGGGAGGTAGAGTAAAGAGTACGTGAAGATAAGAAAGAAGTATGATATGTATTTATATAGGGAGGAATAGAAATTAAAAGGTACTAGATGAACAACTTTACCGTTTGCATTGTTAGGATTATGAAGATGAATGACAGTTTATCTTCAGTTGAACGAGGAGTGTGTGTGAGAAGGTTCTAGAATTGGAATTCACGATGCGAAGTCAGGTGTTGTTTTTGACGAATACGTCAAAAACAGTATCGGTCTGAGTAGTTATATGTGAGACAGAGGTGGATGATCAGGATAGTTGTAAATGTATTACTGATAAACAAAAACCACATGTAAACGGTTTACGTTTACATTTAGTTGTGATGTATGGAATAAAGAAACAAGCAAAAAGGAGAAGGATAGTTATTCTTACCAGCGACTTGGTATGTCAGCTGGATTCGAAGCAGTGGGTATCCATTTAATTGGGATCCCATGCATATCCTGTGGGAAAAGGTTACCCATCGGCACCGTTTTCGCTCTCCCTTTGAGAACTGAATAGTATACACCTAGATTATCAGTGTGTATCTAAGCGTCTGGGTATAGTCGATGGCCACACCAGGGGGCTAGTAATTCAGCCTTAAATATTGGAAGTTCATATGGTAGTTTATATGTACAACTTCCCTTCCGGACCCACTATACCAATTTTATCTTTGGTAGCATCCACGAAGACTTGTTCGTAGCATGCCTTTCGTTGCTTAAGAAGTATCAGGGGCTCCTTATCAACGAGCCACTACAAGAACCAGGACTGTCAAGGCTTATCCTGGTAATGAGCTTATGCGCGGTGGAAAATAAAGGTAGATAATAGTTTATCAAGCCTCTCAAACGCATCCCTTGGCGACTATGAATAGGAGATTTCAGAATCCTCAGATACGCCACTGCCTCGCGGAAACGAGATAGCGCATCTGAAGTAATCTGTACCCCTTTTGTCGACCAAGTTCCCCCTAAATAAGTTAAAAAAGGATTTATTTTAACGTGGCAAATGTGTGCCAGCGCACGCTTACATGACCACAACAAAACAAGACTGTGAATCAGGTGTCGAGAAGGTGTGAACGGAGGAGGTGTTTGAATGTGATAAAGGAGGGGCGCGGCGGACGTCGAGAGGGAGTTGATTCCAGGCGAGTGAGGCGGCGACGAGTAAGGATCGGAGACCGTAGTTGTTGGAGTAATTAGGAACGTGGAGTAAGAGGGTATGACAGGAACGAAGCGATAGCGAGGTGGGGCGAGTATCGTCTAAGAAAGGAAGGTTGATGAACGATGGGGAGCCGACAGCGATGAGACGAAAGGTAACGAGAAGAAGGCGGAGTTTGATGCGGATGTGGATGGTGGGCCAGGAGAGTTTGGCAAAATATGTGGATGTGTGGTCGAAGCGACGGAGACGAAAGAGCACTCGAACGGCGGTGTTGATTATTCGTTGTAGGGGTAGGATGATGGATTTTGGAGAATTGGCGAAAAGGCTAAGGCAGTAATCGATTTTAGGGAAAAGAAACGATGAAAGAAGAGACATACAAGAACGGAAGTCGATAAGGGGGCGGATACGGCGGATGTCACGGAGAATTAAGTTAGACGAGCGGACCTTGTCACGGACGAAGGGTTTAAGGGAAAGGTGATCATCGAAATGGAAGCCTAAGAAAGTGAGATTGTGGATTATGGGGATGATCGATGAGGCAAAATATACAGTGGGAGGAGATATGTTTGGTTTACGGGGGAGGATCCACATTATTTTGGACTTTTCGGGTTTAGAACGAGATGGAGATTGGAGAGACGTTTGTAGATAGAAGAAAGACAGTTGGAGGCAGAAATGCCGATATCGTGTATGCGATGTGCGGGTGCATGAGCATAGATTAGAATGTCATCGGCGTATTGCATGACCTTAAAGGAGTAAGGTTTGATAAACGGAGATAGATCGCCAAGCAGAAGAGAGAAAAGCAGGGCACCTAGGACTGAACCTTGCGGGGCCCCGCAAAAAATAGAGATGGGAGGGGGGATTATGAATTAGAACAGCCGCGAAAGGAACGGTCGGATAGATATGATGCGAACCATGCTACGGAGGAGGAAGAAAAGCCGTAATTATAACGAAGTTATTTGCTTACGAGGACGTAGGACGCTCTTCTCTAGATTTAGAGAGAGATTTCCACTTTTGCAGAGAGCTAGAAGCTTTTTGACTGCGGCAGCGAGTACTGCTTTTGAGTCATGTGATAGGATTATATCATCAACATGAGTCCAAGCTTCAACATCTTCTTTGCGAGCAAAATGAATAATGGCATTACCAATCATTTGTGCCCAAAAGGGTCCGCAAAGTATATCGAAAGGAACGACTTTGTAATTATAGTAGATACAATTGTATTCGAAAGCCGTTTTTATCCAATCGGAGGGGCAAAGAGGAATCTGGTAAAACATTGATTTAAAATCAATTTTTACATACCAGCTCTTGCATACAACATGTTCTTTGTTAAGGACTTGATATATAGAAGGAAGATAGAAATTCCGGGTTTTACACCCATCCCATATCCTCCCATCATATATCAGCCTATACGAGTCCTTTTTTGGTATAAGGAAAACTCGAGAACAGTATTGTGGCTTAGTCCTCCATAATAGCTCCTCTACCACGGTGGTAGAGGAGCTATTATGCCCTTATTGATGTGATAACGTATGGCTTTAGTAAATGTTGTACTTACATTAGATCGCCGACGTCGCCAACTCACCGGCATTGCTTCAATTCTTACTCCTTGATGGAATATTGAGCGTTTATGCCTTGGTGGCTGACCTTGTTCTAAAAGTCGAGGAATGTCGGCCACATCAGATACCTCAGGATGTCGTTGATACGTTGATGAACGTATGCTCACGAGCTCTCCTAACAATGATCCAATATTCAATGTCTTCCAGGTCACTTTTGAAGAACATTTCCTTGTGCGCTAGGACAATTGATGTAAGTGCTTGCTGACTAAGTATATTCATATACTCGCTATATTATGACCTTATAGCTATAATTGCCTATAAGTTTTTACTTGCATTTCCTTTTTAGGAAATTTCGTCGCTTCGAAAACGCTCAGGCATCAACTGAAGTTTTCACTGTTTGATAACTGATTATACAACATTTTCATTATCAACTGTCCTCTACTTTCAAAAACTTGCACTAGGGAGCACAGCTACTTTCCCACACGTAGTCACGTGCTATTTTTCTTGGGTATAAATACCCTTGAAAGCTCCCTTCCTGATCACGCATCTTCCGATATGGAAGATGCGTGATCAGGAACAGGAATTTGAGATCGACTTTTTCTAGGCATGATCTTTTATCCAGAGATTAAGCTCAATCCGCGAGCGTAGCGAGCTGAACTGACAGGAATAATCTGGAACTGACAGGAATAATCTGAAACTGACAGGAAAAAATCGGGAACTGACAGGAAAAATCTGGAACTGACAGGAAAAATCTGGAACTGACAGGAATAATCTGGAACTGACAGGAATAATCTGGAACTGACAGGAATAATCGGGAACTGACATGAAAAATCTGAAACTGACAGGAAAAAATCGGGAACTGACATGAAAAATCTGGAAATGACAGGAAAAATCTGGAACTGACTTGAAAAAATCAGAACTGCCAGAAATAAATTGCAACTGACAGGAAAAATCTGGAATGTATGTTATTATTTCTCAAGCTTTTTAATGTGAGATAACGTTTTTTATGTCAAATATCTGACGCTATTAATTCATTATTAATGCATTTCAACATGAATTTACAATAATACAAACAGCTTTTGTTTGTCGCTAAAATCCATATACAATTAAAATTTTAAGTTTTAGATTGCCCAAATGGCACCTAAAAGAAAATGCACATCACTGTCTCAGTCGAGTTTATTGACCCTGAATGATATTGAATGCAGTTTGTCGATCGCTGACAATAGCACAACAATAAGTGGTGGTCAAACCTGCCCCACATTGGATAGTTATGGTGATTGTGTTATTGAAGACGAGTGCAAGATGCTGAGAGAAGCATGCAAGCTTTATAAATTTGACGATGATAAATTAGTAAATGACGACGACGAAGAGGATGAATCCATAAGCGAAGATGGATGTTCTGAAGATGAACTTAACGAAATCTGTTTGGAAGGCGATATTGATTGTCTTGAAAAATACCGTCGAATGCATGAAAACCAGTGAACGCGATAACTTATTACCAGATTATAGCCTTCCAACAGTAAGTCGTTTTACATTTTAAAATATAGACTTTTGAGACCTCAGGTCTCAAAAGATAATAATATAAATAGTAATAAATTGTAATATTGTAAATCTTGGTTGAATATATGTGGTGAAATGCATTTCGGGCATCACTTTGAATAACAAGAGTTTAAATTTAATGCAAAATTTACAAATTCGACCGATAAATAATTAAGTTTGCGGGATTGTTATTAGACGAAAAATGTCAGTATAAAATATAAAATGCTGTAGTTTTGCATATGACTGCAGAAACAAGCTATAAAATGCATATAAATCAACTTTTCAACTTTTGTTAATAAAATGATAAAGGTGCATAAATTAATTTAAATTTATATCTGTCAAATCAATTTAATTAATTAAATTGCAAAATTTAATTGTAAATCATGTTCGATATAAAATTAAAAATAATCTCTGAATATTAATTAAGTTTCTGTTTCAGCGACACTCTGAAAGCATCAAGCGTGTCGATTTGGCGAAGAACAAATCACCAAATAATAAAATATCGATATATTATCCAAATCTCATTAGCTCCACCTGAAATGCAACAAGCTGATGTTGATTTATTTAGGATTTAAAAAAGTGTAAATTAGTTCCGGCAATATTGTTTTTTCTGTGAATAAAAATTTTAAATTTCATAAAATTAATCTAGAAAATACTTGGTTATTTATTCACATTCACTACTAATATCATTTATCGTTTCGATATACTTTAGAATAGAACATTTCGATCTTATTTGTTTATGTAAAATAAGAAGGACCATTTTAAATACTAGACACATATATACCTGACGTTATTCAAAATTTTCGATAATATATCGATACTTATGTCTATATACCGAGACTTTATTCAAAATTTACGAAATATTTGGATGTAAAAAATTGTGTGTAAAAAATATGAATATAATCTTTAAATTTTACATATTTGTTTTTTAGGCATTATTAATTATCCACACGAGAAAAAAAATTGTAAATTTAAGTTTTTAATGCAGTTAATTTATAATTCTCCATTATCAGAAAAAGAAAGAATTTATCTTACTTTCTTGAAAATTAGCAGAAAATAATAATGTTGTATCAATAATACATTGTTTTAGTATTTCTGGTAACTATTAACTTGTCAGTTGGAAAATATTTATCAGTTAACTGAGATTTTGTATTTTATACTATATAATCAATCAAAAATAAAGATAAATAATAAAAACATTTATTTACGTTTTTTTACAATTTAACATTAAAATTTCAAATAAAAGTAAATACTGTTATAATTACATTCGTGTGTCATGTAATTTGCTTTTTAGGCATTATTAATTATTCACACGAGAAAACATTTTTGTTAGTGTAAATTGTAACAACGTTTCGGTCAATCACAGTGACCCTTTTCAAGTAAAAGTTTTTAAAACACAAATCGCCTTATATCCCATAAGTGCGGAAGAATACGACGATATTTTGTTCGTCCATGGTATCGATATGAATTTTTAAATTATAATTTGATTTGTTTCCATGCATCCTTTTACCACCGCCGTTGATGTGTATAGACTCAAAAATTAACCGTCTATAATAATTTGATTCTTTTGCAAGAATTTTGATATCATCGAATTCAATATTGTATCCTTTCATGAGGGAATGGCTTAATGTTTTAATGGTTTTATGTTTTAATTTTACATATTTGTAAAATTAAAACATAATGCATTATTCTTATCAGATCAGCTACCGGAGTCTACTCATGTAGTCTATTAATTGATTATAAACTGTTATTCTAAATACTTGTTGCTAGTTAAATGGTATTGTTACAAATGGCTTTATACGCACATATAAATGGCTTTATACGCACATACATGTTCTATTCTTTAGACTATTGAAATATATTTTTAGTTTATATACCTGTGCAGTCATTGTTACCATTGACATTTGGATGACAATTTTTATTCTGTACGCTACTTTAATCCTATCTATAAGCCAACAGCAGTTTGCTACATTTTAGTATTGGTGGACTTTATCAGCTACTGATCCAATACCTACGTTTCACGTTTCGGGCATTTTTGCGTTGGCTGACGATCACTCGACTCGTCTGCTTTTATTGACATTTATTTTTAATGAAATACTTTCGTCTTACATTTTGTGATTTAATTGACATCATTTCTGATTTAAATAACATCAGCGCTGACAAGGGACTATTTTAATTTATTGGGATGTGCTATTTAAACTCTATAATATTAGAGTTTTAATACATTTATATTGAAATATATTTATTAGATTATATTGTCGATTAGAATTTGAATCTGTTCACCAAATTGTGTTCAGTATTTAAATTATTTTTCTTGTCTTTATTTTTGCTATTAATTCTATATCGTCTTTTTGTCTGTAGATCTCTTCTATATAAATCTTTTACCTTGAAATATTTTATGTTTGCTCACATACTTATTTCAATCGATCACATAGTGGCCAATTCAACTATTATTTAATAAATGTTATTTAATAACTGTTACAAGTGAGATGGTTATCTGATTTTATGCTACACATATTAGTACATTTTTAATTAACTATATCACGAAAGAATTATTTTAAAAATAAATAAATTACTCTTAATATTAGCTGTTTTTTTATTATGCAAATATATTTCAGTATTGGTGAACCTCATCAGCTACTGATCAAATACATACGTTTTACGTTTCGGTACTTTCAATATTGGCTGACGATCATTCGACTCGTCTTCTTTTATTGACATTTATATTTAATGATAGACTTTCGTCTTACATTTTGCTGATTTAATTGACATCATTTCTGATTTCAAATTAAATCAGCTTTGGTAAGGCAACGCTTTACCTTTAATTTGAAAACCTACTTATTTTTCCTAAAAATACTATTATAAAACTAGTCCTCTATAGTTTCTTCCCTAATTTTAAGTTGATATACCTGTGCAGTCATTTTTATTATTGAAATTTTGATGACTCTTTTATTCTGCACGCTGCTTGAATCCTAATTATAAGCCAACAGCAATACGCTACATTTCAGTATTGGTGACCTCTTCAGCTACTGATCCAATACGTCCGTTTCACATTTCGATCCTTTTAATGTTGGCTGACGATCACTCGACTCGACTTCTTTTATTTGCAATTAGATTTAATGAAAGACTTTCGTCTTACATTTTGCAAATCTTATTGAAATCATTTCTGTTTCAAACTATATCAGAGTTAGTTGTGGAAATACTAACTCTGATTATAATACATATAATGTATATAATATGTAAACGTGCAGACTATTTTATTCTGCACGTTGCTTGAATCCCAATTATAAGCCAACATCAGTGCGCTTCTTAAAATATAATTGAAATCATTTCTGATTTTTAATTAATCAGCGTTGGTAGGGGCAGGTTCTACCTTCAATTTTAAAAACCTACCTATTTTTACAATTCATTTTTATTATCAAACTAGTCATACGTAGTTTGTTTTCTAATACTTAAAACTTATATTTATTTATTTTCTCTAGTCAATTGTATTTTTGTATATTGATGTTAATTTTATATCCATTAAATTTAGTCAATTTGCATTCAATAAGTTTAAATTTAATGTTAAAAAATTTGTAATTTTGCTTTCGACCTGAAACTTGAAAAATATTTTGAAATATAAATTGAAATATATGTTATACTGCCAGTGTTTTTGTAACATTAAATTTTCTATGATAAGAAGAATACATAACATATTCTAATTTAAGAAGGTGTAGATCGGTATCGTCAATGTTAAAGATTCCTAATTAAAATCATTGAAAAACTTAATAAAAAATTAAGTTTTGTGAAAAATTTATAAATAATTAAATAATTTTGATAGAAAATTTTAATTGTAAATTTTAATTTTAAATTTTAAGTTTTGTTATGAAAACTCAATAAAATAACTTTTTTCTCGTTTGTTGTTAACAAACTAGTATAAAACAGTATAATAAATAATTTTGAAAACTTAATGAAAAATAGCTATAATGTTTCACAAATGGTAACATTTTATAAATACTTATTGATAATTAATTATAAAGTTAAATAAATATTTTTTATTAAGCTTACTGAAGAGGATGCGTCGACTCTTTTAATGATAAACGAAATCTATCAGGAGACGGTTCGAAAACATCTTGATATTATCGAAACAAAGTTAAATCACATTCGCAATATGAAAGTAAATAAAGCTTTACTCTATATATACATCTATTTGATTTTTTAGAGTAAATTGGAGAAACACCATTCTCGTCAGCGAACACCGCGTGCTTTCACATTTTCCCAGAAAGATTGCTATCCTTTCTTCCAAGATGTCAAAGGATTGGTTATTCATATCAAAATCATTACACTTCTTTAAATACTGTTTCCTTCAGGGCCCAGATCTATCAGATCATACTATAAAAGCACAGAACGACTGCACAAAATTCGTATCAAGCAAATGCACTTCTAAAAGTAATTAATTTTTGTCTGATTTTTAATTAATAAAAATTAAATTAAATTAATTAATAAACTTAATTAAATACAACTCAACTCAATTAAATACATTTAAATATATGAGTAGAATTGCAATTATAATTTTTAATTTATAAAATTTGAAAGATTTATTTTTTGAAATTTATAAATTATAATGACGCTGAATATTTTATAATTAATAATTTAAATTTAATTTAAATTTGTTTTAAATTTTAAATTTAAATAATGGCAAAATAACAAACTTGATTTTAAAGCAAAACAGGAAAGATTTCTATTAAATATTATAATATATTATAATATAATATTATAATATTATAATATAATAGTATATTATAATATATTATATATTATATAATATATTATTATATTATACTCAAATATAATATATACTTATATAATATATAAGTATATATACTATATTTTATATTATATAAATATACTATATACCATATACTATATAGTTGTATATAGTTTATCTTATACTATATACTTATATTTCATATATAGTTGTGCAATTTCAATTATTCAAATCGTTGGAAATATAAAGTTCTATTTAAAACTTATAATTAAATATTATAATTATATTATAATATAATGCGAACGTGTATGTGAGAGCAAGTTAAAGCATCGTTTTCTTACATAATTGAGGTTCGTTTAAGATATGAAGTAAAATTGACAAAGATGTTTCCTGCGGAATACAAAGAAACCTTTTTAAATGTCTCCATTTAATTTTATCGATGGCAGCTAAATAACTTTATATGAGATTCGGAAAGAATACCTTTAGACGACGACTGACAATTGGGTAAACATTATTCTAAAATACTTCAATGTTGTGACGAAGAATGCTTGTTTCAGCAGTGAAACTTTATGTAAGCGTTGAGCTATTTCGTACGATATTTGTTCGTAATGTTGCGAGAAAAAACATTGCGACGTCACATTAGACCCGAAATAACAAAATACAATAATAGTTTCTATTTTTGAACAATTAATAAATTAGTACATCTGCTTTGCAAATCTACCACCATTCAAAATTTAGTAAATTTTGATTTGACATATCGACGACTAAATTGTTATGATCACAGTGTGTTGTTTGCCAATAAAGCTTTACAAGTTGACTTCACATGATAAAATTACTAGATAATCCGCCTACAAGATAGATTTAACGTTAGTTTGTTCTATTATTACAGATAAATCTGATACTAAAAGACTAAAAATCAGAGGACTTATTGGATCGCCTTGCAACACACCACGATTTTAGATAAAATACTTCGAAAAATTATCTCCGTCAAATATACGAATGTTATGAAGTCTTAACATCTCCTTTATTACATGAAGAATATGGCCTTCTAATTTTAAATTGCATTTTAACTTTATTGGAAGGTTATTTTGATCAAAAGAATCGAAAGCCTTACTAAAGTCAAAGAACACCGCACACAATACCGATCCTGCACAAGTAGAGTGTATCATCGATTACATGAAGGAGAATTGAGAGCATTGGAGGTAGAATGACTAGAACAAAAACTATGTTGCTTGTCTGGTAGAAAATTTTCCACGTAAGAATTAAGATGAGTAGTAATCAGCGAAGATAACCATTTACACGCTTGTCTCAGTATTCCTCGGTACGAATTCCTCGGTACGAATTCACATCGCAAGGATTCCATTTTCTTTAAAAGTAGTTTAATGCGCGTCGTTAAGATGATACAATCGGAGCACAATGGAGAATATTATCAAAATGTATGCACCAATAATCGTTAATACGGGTAAAATAGGATGCTATATGTTAACTAGCTATTAAATCAAACGCTGTTACCTTACGATCCGTTATTTTTCCCAATGCAATATACTACTCAATTCTATTGAAATCTATATTAATTTACTAGTTCCTAGTTTAGCGTAAGCTACATCATGACTCGAATGTGAAGTTACTGAGTGTGTGTGAAATCATGACCTGAAAGTGTTTGTTCCATTTAGCTATTGAAATGGAATAAATTTAGATTCCCTTTAGCTGACGTATCAAGTTTCCACGGCATCAATTCCGCTACAGACAAAAACTTTTAACAATCTTTTTCCATTTATTCTAACGCTTAAAACGACAGAGAAAGACGATGCATGATGTTGACAATTTCTTTTTTAGAATGGAAATCATATGCTCTTCGACAATGTAAGCTTTTAACCTTCTTTTAAGCTAGCAACTTGACGGATCATTATATATACATTGATCACAACGTTTCCGAGGCTGAGTAGGACACATTTATCAAAGAGTAACAAGTATATTGATAACTATCGTCAACTGAATTGCAACTGATTAAACGATAACTACAAAAATTATTTGGTCACCTGCTTACAGCAAGGTTTTTACTTGGTTGTATAGAGAAACATTTTGAATATAAGGCCTCGAAATATCAAAACGGAACTCAGCCTCCTAACATACGCTTAAACTTAGTACTTTACATCTTATCTCAATTCTTTGGATCTGCTTTGCAGGATCTGTCTTGTCTAAATCAATTTTGTCATCTTGATAGTATTGACATCTTGGTCATCGAAAATCCCGTCTTCATTCATCTCATAGTGTATTATACATAAAATGGTATCATCGCCCTGCCTCGTATTTTTCTGCATATTCATACTCTAAATGCTCATTTTTTTCACAGACCTTTGAACTTCTTGCTCTCAATCTTTCGGTAGACTTATTCCGCTGAATATGTATCTTATATGTGTTCTTGAGCTAATAATTGTTCCTAATAGCCTATCTTCTCTGCTTTGGATCCAGACATATCAGTCGACTTTCTTATCAAACATTTTTTGTCATTATCTCTATTTATATTCTACGCTCTTCTTTCTCTGCGTCTCCAATTGTCCGTCAACAAGGGAAATGTATCAATCTTCATCTTTATCATTATCTAATAATTATATCAACTCTCATTCTTTGTCTATCCCTCTCCAACGTCCAGAATATCTCTTTGATTAATCTCTTTGGTTCCGAACTCACTTCTATACTTGGCAAAATTCGTTTCTGTTAACCATATACTATTCATCAAGCATACTATGCACAATGGTTTGACTATAACTGAATCCGTTCCAAGCGTCTTCTACGTATTACGTTAAGAGCCTATATTCGTTTCCTGAAGCATTCTCCCACTTTTATCCCCATTGATATTCACAGCAACTATTTAGCTCTTCGTCGGTATCACCGTTCCCTCCTGCATAGTAAGTCTTTGCTATTTTGGAAGAACAAGCGTCAACCTTCCTCTAATTCAATATCCAAATGGAATACTCTCTACACTATACTGTAGCGTTCTCCCTCTGTTATCACTCTAGATCCACATAAATTTTCTGTTTATCTTCAACTGAAGATCAATTCAACTATCCTAGAAAATTTTCCCATCTCGTTTCCTTCCCTTTCGTTAAGGAAACTTTTTTAACTTTCGTTAAAAAAGTCTTGGTTATTAAAATTCTTACATTTGAGATCTAAAATAAATATAATCTAAAGTAAATAAAATTGCAGTTTAAATCGCTACGCTCGCGGAAAAATCTGTATTAATATCAAATTAATACAGGCACACAATATCAAACTACTTAATTTTCACTGACTCGCTTGCTATGAGACGATCGTGACAACTTGATAACAACTCATGTTTAAACTTGATAACAAATACTACTTACAATAAATAACATACAAACTACGATTGCTACGATTACTACGATTACAACGATTACAACTATATTACTACGATTACAACGATTACAGCTATATTACTACGATTACAACGTTTACAACGATGGAAATTTAAATTCTAGTACAATATCACATTCCATCTTGTCTGACGAAATCTCTACTGTCTAGGGATTTTGTTTGTGGGTTCTGTGCCTCCGAATTGCTCTCCTTGTTGTTCAAGGGCCATTGCGATGAGCAAGTATCACAACGACGGGGAAGATCATAGTATTGACGAACCAGAAAGGAGTTTAGAAGCGTTCAGACAGTCAAGCAGCTCGTCGTCAGGGATTGATGATGTTTCTATGATGTATCGTAGGTCTAAACTCTGATCCGACTGATTGTTTGGAATATGCAAAATAATTTATGAGAACAAAAAATTTAAAGAACTTAAACACACAATATTTTCCTATAGTAAGAACTAGTAAGAACGTTCTTGATAATAAACTACTTACAATGGCATATCAGATAAAGATATAAAAAGTTTGAGATCTAATATATATAAACTACGATTACAACGTTTACAACGATTACATCGATTACTTCAACGATTAAAGAATTTAAAATTGTCTTGATTATTATTATTATTAATGTTTCAACAGCACATAAAAGCCTGGCTTAATTGGCTGGTTCACTGCAGAA
This sequence comes from Pomphorhynchus laevis, assembly GCA_012934845.2. NCBI lineage: Eukaryota > Metazoa > Acanthocephala > Palaeacanthocephala > Echinorhynchida > Pomphorhynchidae > Pomphorhynchus > Pomphorhynchus laevis. The sequence goes on along the minus strand of WNNJ02001160.1, from coordinate 42,835 downwards.
AAAAAGAAAATATAATAAAAGTATCACACATATGGAAAAGCAGCTTTCCCCATGGCATCCTCCATCCGTAATTTCTTTTTGAATTCGTTGATATTGCTACTGCACACTGTTGACTCTCCAAGCCTATTCCACAGAGATACAACTCGCCGATCAAATTGGACAGCTCGTGATTTTCTTATCCTTTCACGTCGCAGGGTTAAACCATGGCCTCGGAGGATATTGGATGATCGCAAATGAAGACAATCTCGAAGTGGATGATCCAAATCATTCAGAATTTGCCAGACCATACTCATATCGATGTACCGGCGGGTCCACGTGACAGTCTCAAGTCTAAGTGCTTTTAATCGATCAGGGTACGACAAAAATTTCAGTTGCGGTGCTAGCTTGGTAGCTCTATGAAGTACCCTCTCTGAACTAATATGTTCTTTTGAATTTTGGGGATACACACACGGCGCAGCATATAGAAGACGGCTTAACACATGAGCAAAGATTAGCGGACGTAGGGCAAATTGATTGAGTGAAATGAAAGTGCGTCGAAGTTGACCGATTATCCCCAACGCATTTGAACAAGCATGTTCAGTATGTGTGACGGTACTCAAATCACTGTTTATCCACACTCCCAAGTCCTTATATTTGTTCACTCGTTCTATATCACTGCTTTGAAATCTATAATTAACTAAAGATTGAGCATTTTCCGCCACAAACACGTAAATGTTTGCATTTTGATATATTTACAATCAACCTATTGAGCAGAGCCCAATTTTCGACTTCATCGATATCCCGTTGCAGTTTAACTATATCATTGGGTGAACGAATTGTCCGCCAGATTTTCAAATCGTCTGCATATAAAAGCATCCGAGAATCAATAAATTCCGGGATATCGTTGATGTAGACACTAAATAACAATGGACCCAATACTGAACCTTGAGGCACCCCTATATTACATGGCCGCGAAGAAGAGTAAAAATTATCTACATGCACACAATAACTACGATTGCTTAAAAACGATTCAATCCATCTAACAAGCAAAAATGGAATGCCACTTTTCTCTAGTTTATTTAGGAGGAGTCTATGGTCTACTCTGTCAAATGCCTTAGAGAAATCGAAGAATATGATGTCAGTAGCAATTGATACGGCTTTATTAGCTGACCAATCAAGATGGGCAGCGAGTAGATTAGTAACTGTCGAATAACCCTTACGGAAACCATGTTGCTCAGAAGCTATTACATTATTCTCACTATAAAACTTGACCATATAACCATGTATAATTCGCTCTAACATTCTACAACATAAGCAAGTAATACTTACTGGTCTATAATTGTCTACTGAAGATCTATCACCCTTTTTGAAGATGGGGTGAATGATCGATTGTTTCCACTCTTTTGGAAGATTCGTATCAATAATAGATTGTCGAAATATGTTACAAAGTGGTGTATATATTGAGTCTGCTATTTGACGAAGATATATCAAAGGTAACAAATCAGCACCTTTGGAGTTTGTCTCTTTAAGACGATGCAGTTCAGCTAAAACTTTCTCAGGAGTTATCAAATTAGCTATGTCTAAACTAGGATATGAAACACTAGCACCTCTTATCGTCTCACTGTTTTGGATAGGTTCAGAATACTCGTTTGTAGTCTCTTTGTACAAGTAAAAATGCCTCGAGAACATCTCAGCAAAATCGTCTTCAATAACGCTATCAAAATATTGGCCAATTGTTTTATTAGCGTTCCTACTACTATTCACATATAGAAAGAGAGCTTTGGGATCATGTCTACAACTATGAGCTAGACCATTTTCAAATAAATAGCGCATATGTCGCTTTAAAGAATTGAAGAAATTTCTCGCCTGCTTATAAACACCATATTCACAAAACCCACTCCTAAAGCATTTGAAACTGAAGTCACGAGCCTTCATCGCAGTAGCCAGCTCAGTATCAAGCCAACGAGCGCTTTTCCGACTAGTCTTAGACTTCAAAGGTGAGAATTTTACCATCAGAGAATAAAGCGTCACGCGAAAATGATCCCAGGCCACGTCAACTCCGACAACAGCCGGATCAGGCCAACTTACACTATGCAGCTTTGATGTAATAACATCACAGTTTGCCCGAAAAACATTAATCTGACGTTTGTACCGAGCATGATGAAACACCCTCATTTGTATATTTAGCAAAACTTTAACTACACAGTGATCAGACAAACCAACAGGAGAATCATATTGGATACTACTGATTAATTGACTGTTTGTCGATAGGCAAAGATCAAGAAGGGAAGAACTACAACTTGAAAAGCGAGTATGTACATCAACAAATTGAGCAAGACCACAATAAGCAAAACACTCCATAAGGTCACAAGATTCACTATCACAAGTAGGAAGAACCGTATTCGAAGTCCATTCAACATCTGGCATATTCAGATCCCCAATTATCACAGTATCACAATCTCCTCGCGTATACAACTCTATCTCTTTAATGACTTTCTTAGATATTGCCTTAGGAACACGATACACAAGACCCAGCATGATAGGTGAGCTGTTATCAAACTTCACCTTACACCACAAACTCTAAACTCTATCAATAGACGACTTACTCAAAACGCGCACCTTAACTTCGTCTCTTATAAAGAGAGCAACGCCACTACCCCTACCCCCTATCCGATCACTACGGAACAAAGAATAGCCTGGGATGGATACCTCAGCATCGGATACATCACAATTAAGCCAAGATTCTGTAATACCAACTATAATGGGATTAACAAACTCAATCCTTAACATTAGCTCATCGACTTTCTGTAACAAGCTCCGAACATTACAATAAAATATACTATGACTTTTATTCACACCAGTGCGAGTAATAATATCATCTCTAGCAATCTGACACACTTCAGATCCCAAATCAGCTAGGCACTTATATGCTGTAAGACCTTGCCAAAACCCTCCACATTCATGAGAGGCGATACATCTAATGGGGACCAACTGATTCGAATGCGTCGCCTCACTACTTGAAAATTTTGCACACATAGATTGCTCTCACCAAGTGCAACACGAGATGCAAGTTCTTTCTTAGCTTGAGACAATTTCTCCCTTTGAAGAGCGTCAAGATCTTTTAAGAGACTAACATGGGATCCTTTTAAACGATATGAATTCCGAAGAATTAACTCAGCATGTGACTGCTCTCTAAATACGGCCTTGAGTAAACGCGGCCTATTACTAAGTGTATCACGCTTATCAAGTCGAAATAATGCAACGAGTTTAACACGTTTGACAATATCCACATTGCAAGAACCAAGTACCTGCGTCAATATAAATCTCACACTCTGGACGTCCTCGTTAAGACGTACTTGTGCGTTCTCAAATAAAGATTCTCTTGCATTGGCCAGAATAACAGATCTACATCGATCAGCAGTGTGTTTCCTATTATTACCAATTTGCAATTCGAGACTGTCACGTGACACTGCGGATAGTATATGTTGACTTATCGTTGACGCTTGTTCCTTCTTTTTGACAGTCCCATTATCAGACATGTGACCATGATTCAAAACCTGACAATATGTATTTTCATCATTAGTAACATCAGGTAAATGCACTGGAACATCCATGGCTACAGTCTCACCCTCTACAGTTAAATCTATATTCATTGGATTATTTGCAAGACTTGAGGAGGGATATATAGAGTTAAGACTTGAGGAGGGATATATAGAGTTAGAATAGCTTCCATCACTATGACTGGAATTTTCAACATTCTTAGTAGATTTGGAAATAAGAACTTCCTTACTTTGACCGGCACTTATGCTTTTTGGAATTGGTGGAGCTGATATGGGTCCAAGAGAATTACAACTCGACTGACCGACAACCAAGGGGGTAGATTCCGTCTTCAAATCATTTATCAAAGATGCGCAGCAGTACCCGCAGTAGAAAGATGCATTAGACAGAGCTGTTTTCTTTTCCCCGGGAACTGAAACACTTGTCCACACATGACAATCTTCACTTGAACACCGAACCTGATAATCCACGAACTTGGCAGCATCACCTCGCTTTGTAGTCTTCCTCTGTTTGACCATTATATGTATGTATATTCAGACTTTATCAGAGTAAAGTCTCTTGTTATATATAGTCTCTTTATTATATATAAACAGGAAATTTCACAGTCCTTTGTAAAAATAGTACAATATAATCTAAAAATAGATTATAATAAGTTCTTACAATTTAAAATTGAAATTTAAATCAAATTCCATTGATACCGCAATAAACGAAATCTGTTGGTCCGATCCATTATTCAATAACGAATTTTCCGTTTGAAAAATTGATGGAAATTTGAATTCCAGTACAATATCACATTATATGACAAAGAAGACCAACAAGCAAGCGAAATACAACAATACAACAAAGTCGGTTGGGTACGCAGATAATGAAGTGGCATGTGACTCTCACGGCTGCACGATATGGACCAAAGTAAGCTTCCCCTCAGACAGTTCTCAAGCAATGACGAGTCGCAATGTCTATTGTGGTTTCTGTGCTGCTCTAGCAATTGCAGATTTAAATAAGACTATTAACGACCTACGCTCACTAATCGAAGACACTGATAAACCATTACGATCAGATATCCCTTATACATGTGAAGTATTCGAGCAAGATACAATACCATCACTAGACAATGAAATCCCCCTGATCAACATAATGACAACATCTGATACTTCAATATTCCGGAAATCTACCCCTACTCGAGTTTAGACACGAGGACATGGAAGATCGCGAATCGTAAAGGCAACAACCCTTGAAACTTCCTTACCTAACCTTAAATCTAATTTCCTGGATTCGTCAAATCTAGAGAATTTCACCATTTATTACAAGGGTACACCGAGACAAACATTCCATATCACCCAGAAAACACATCCAAGGCCGGAAACAAACAGAAGCACCACATCACACAGCACTCCCAGCATTTTCTTGTCATCAAACAACCCATAATCTATATAAAATGGATGAAACACTCAAACAAATGATAAATCATACCAATTCCACTGTAAACAACACTGATAACCTTAATATACCTATTCTATCTGAGCCTAAACGACATAAACGCCGAACATTCGATCGGGATAAATGTTTCATCATTGTAAATTTAAACGAATCACCGAGTCCAAACAGTCTCATCCGAATTAAACATGATATTGATTCAGTAAAGCAAGTTCTTCTTACTGTTCTCCCAACAGAAATATCAGTCAAACAAAATAGACAGGTAATACACCTCTTTCGCATTGGGAAGAAACAAGATGGTACCAAACCAAGGCTTTTGAAAGTTGTTGTTGATAGCCCCGAGACTAGTAAGCAAATCATCAAGAATTCCTTTAAGTTAAGGGGCTCCAGTATCAGACTTCTACCTGACCTCAGCACTGAAGATAGAAACAGATTGAAATCTGCAAGGAACGAGCTTCAACAAAGAATTCAAAACGGTGAAAAAAATCTAATTGTGAAAAATTTTCAAGTTGTACGGCGAAGGGTAAATACGCGATTCAGCCTCGAAATTCGTCTAACCGTTCCATCGACACTCTCCGCCGCACAGATTCGTGCATCCAACACGTAAACATCAATCCAATTTCAACACCAGCAGCGACACCTAACCACTGCCGTTACTCTCAAAATAATATTTCCGTCATGTACTCTAACTGCTTAAGCATGTACAAGAAATTTGACGAAATATTGTGTCTCGTTAATTCAATGAACCCAAACATCATAGCATTGAGCAAAACCTGACTTAACAACAATATATCTGATAATGAAATCTTAATCTCAGGCTACTTTGTTATACGATCGGATCGGACCGCCTCAAAAATGGGTGGAGTTACATTATACGTCAAGCAACCGTTAACCATCATCGAGCAAAGCATTGTATCAGATGATTCATACAACGAATATATGTGGGCAACAGTATCTTCTTTTGAGAGACAGAAACTAAAAATCGGTTTATTTTACCGCGCTCCGCAACTGAAAAGATTGGCATCTCTTTGCGACATCACCTAACAAGCTTATCACCGATCATTATCCTAGAAGACTTCAATATGCCTCATGTCAATTGGGACCTATATACTTCGACACATGGTTGTGATGTTGAATCATCCAATCTCCTTGATACGTTCAACGATCTCAATCTAACCCAGCATATTCACGGACCCACTAGAAGGAGGAATCTAGTGGGTTCGTGACAATTCCCTAAAGAAGGGAATTAAAGAAGGGACCGATTACAAGGAATTACGAAATCAAATAACGGCACTCAAACGTCAGAAACGCAGGTGCTTCGTTTCCAATCTTTGTCGATCATCAAAAAGATATCCCAGTAAATTGTTTAAACATATCAGCTCATTTTAATCAACTACCCCTGAGATCAGCTCTATATTTGTGGAAACCGATGAGCTCATATTTGATGACAAAGCAATTGCCAATATTTTCCTTGGTCAATTCACGCTAGAGAGTCCTACCTGTCACTATTGTCCCAAATTTACTCCATTTGATAAATTTGCGGTACTTAACGAACTTCTAAAGCTACCACGATCAATTGCGGCAGGACCAGACAATATTCCTCCAATTCTTCCTCGGGAACTTGCACCAGTAATATATGAACCTTTACACACCATATTCGATTTCTCCTTGTCAACAGGCTGTATACCATCAGATTGGAAATATTCTACAATCCGACCTCTCTACAAAATAGGCGACCGTAATCTAGCAAGCAACTATCGGCCAATAAGCCTTACCTGCGTTGCTTGCAAAGTGCTAGAGAAACTGCTTTTTAAACGAATCATCGGGCACCTAGAAGGGAAACCAAGTACTCTGCGACAACCAGCATGGTTTCCGCCCAGGAAGATCTACTGTCACAAGCCTCGTACTTGCGAGAAGTGATTGGACCAGATATGCCGAGGCTGGAGTTAGTGTTGATGTTTTGTTTTTCGACATCAGCAAAGCATTTGATGGGATATACTATGATGTCCTCCTTATTACGCTGGAACAGTACGGCATCAGAGGAACCGTCCTAAATTGGATTAACTCCTTCCTTAGAAATCGATAGATTACTGTATTGGCCAATAAATATATGTCAAAGACAATAACTCCTGAACATGGTGTTCCTCAGGGATCGGTACTCAGTCTATTGCTCTTCATTATTTACATCAACGAGCTTACTACAGCTATTTCAAGTCCATGTGGTTTATATGCCGACGACTTGAAAATTTTGCGACCAATAATCGATAGCCGATATTCAATGATACTCCAGAGAGACATTGATAATATTAAGGTATGGTGTAATCAACGGGGACTGGTATTGAACCCCGATAAGTCAAAACATATGCGCATCGTACATCTACACATCAATTCGTCATATACCATTGACGGAAGAGAAATTGAAACAGTTCTCCAATTTCAAGACCTTGGAGTGATCGTAAATAGAAGCTTATCGACCATCCCACATACCAGTCACACAGTTGCTAAATGCCGTCGAATTTTAGGACTTATTAGAAGGACCATTGGCCAGCTTGACGCATCCAGTTTTAAGTTAATTTACAATGCTTATGTCTTATCTTTAATGAGATACGCTTCACCTGCCTGTCACCCTCAAACTACGACGGAGATGAACCTGTACGAATCCATATTACGTAAGGCCACACATCTTGTACTTACCCAACGCAAGCTCTCATTCATTTTTCGACTCCACGCACTTGGTGTGACGACAGTGAAAAAATCTTTAAAGTCATCTCATTTAATGTTTGTGTGAACAACGCTTAATGTTAAAAAAGGGCAGAGGGAAAATGTTTGTCGTAAACTGTTCGAACTTCGAAATTTAAACAGATTGAGGGGACATCACCTCACGTTAAAGACCCACATTCGTCCACGAAGAAGATTTAACACAATTGTCAACCGAACGTGGAAAAGCTGGAATAAGCTACCAAATCAAGTGGTTTCGGCATCCAGTATTTTGTCCTTCAAGAGAAGTCTGAAGAATTTACTAACTTAGAACAATCGGATTTTCATTGATATTTGTTTTTTTACCCTGTACTCAGCCTGTACGAGCTCTGCGCTCTTTTGCTGCTGTTGTATTTAATTATAACTGAATTTTAGTCTAACTGAACTTTTTGATCTGCTTCCTGTATCTATCGAAAAGGTTTCTCATGTGCTTTTATCTTTACCTAGCAAAACATCTCCTGCTGATTCTCTTCCTACTTATATACTAAAATTTTTGATCATTCAACTTGCTCCTTCTTTTCTTAACTTCAATGTTTAACTCTTCCATTCGAAGTGTCTCTCTTTCTCTTGCTTGGAAATCCACAATAGTTCAAACATTACTCATGAAGTCATCCTTTGGTCCCTTGCTACCTTCCCCACATCGCCATATCTATAACCTTCCAACTGCCTCTTAACTTCTTGAACGACTTGTGCTGAACCAGACTAACATATCTCTCTTCGTCTAAACCCTATCCTCCTTTTTAATATGCTTTCCAATATTACCACTCTACTAAGTTGGCCTTCAACATGGTATTCTCTGGCTTACTTCTTGCTCGTAATAAGAAACTATGCATTGTCGTAATTTCCTTTGACTTTTCTTCTGCGTTTGACAGTATTGACTATTCCGTCCTCCTTCATCGTCTTCGCCACAACTATGGCTTTTCTTCTGCTACTTTATCCTGGTTATACTTTTATCTCTCTGTACGATCTGTGGATATTCCAATGCGTATTTTTCTACCCCTTCATCTCTCTATCCTGTAACGCTACTCAAGGATGTGTGCTCGGACAAATTCTTTTCTCTCTTTTTGGAGATATTTCCGGCATTACATGTGATCATAACCTTTACGTCATGCAATATGCTGATAATTTTCCCATTTATTCTAATTCTCATTATCATCGTATCGTTGATCTCGCCGCATCTTCTACAAATCGTGGTCTCTCCCTTTCCAAGCATATTTCCTCAATTCGTTTGTCTTTTTACAATTCAAAGTCTAATATCTTATGGGTTATTTCTTATTTCCACAATGTTTCTCCCTTGGTATTTCTAAATCGAACGTTCTTCATATTTTTGATAATTTCACTTTCTTGAGAGTTTACTTCGACAACTGTATTTTACTTAATCCCTTCATAAGCGACAAAAACCGCTCTTGCAATCCCAGACTTTGCAAATTTTGCCGTATCAGAAACTCGCTTGATTTTAACTACTGTCACTGTTATCACTAATATATTGTTTCTATATAAAAATATGTCATCTTTACGATAACATTTAATCGTGCCAATAGATGTTGATTCACTGTTTTTAACTAGATAAATACCTCTATTATGTATAGTTATTTCTGTAAAGATTTATATCGTTCCGTGTCCATGGTTACTGTGAAATTGTTTTTATAATGTTAATAACTTAAATTGTGTATTATCTATAACCCATTATATAAGGCATAATATGTTCAGGCGAGATTACCGTTACCTCAAAAGATGTGACAAAAATGTTGGAAATCCTAACTTGCATCTTAATAAGGTATACCTGCGGATAAATTTTTACAAGTTTATATTTTAAAAGATATTTTGTTACTAACATATTATTTTACAAAAAAAGTTAAAAGGTGATAATAAAAGGTGAAAAGACAAAATTGAATCGAAATGTATTGAAAATGATAAAACCTGAAAATGACTATCGCAATATTCGAAAATTTGTATCATAATTCTTAATATCACTTAATTGTTAAGTCAGATAGCCATGTTCAAAGCAATCTATATAAGGAATTTGAATACGGTAACTACAGATTTGATACTTTGGAAATTGTAAACGAGTGTACTAAATACTTCGTTGCATCTTATCAATCAGACGTCATTTCTTTCGATTTGTAAACCCCAAGTGATCGATGATCTGTGAGTGGGGTCAGCGATTTGTTCGATCGCAACGATGTGTTTCATAAACTGTTGAAGTTGAAAGCAACATATAGTGCTGGTCCGGATGGTTTACCTTCAGTTTACTTACGAACTTAAATTGACTTTTATTTTAAATTTTAAATTTTTACTTGATATAAATATAAATTGTATAAAATCTTATATAATTATTTATTTATCTTTATTTTTATTTATATATCGTATAAGATACGTAGATTCAGTTATCTAATTTATTTTACTGACAAGTTATTATTGACCTGTGGTCTTTGCTTTGCCTAAAAAATAAAATAAAATTTAATTTTAATTTTAATAAAATAAAATTTTATCTTTATTTATATGGTATAAAATACGTAGGCTCAGTTATCTGATCTGATTTGATCTATTTTTTAAATTTGGAATTCTGGAGAATTATCAATAACTCACTTTTTAATCTTCCGGGTAATTTCAAGCAAGGGGTTCATAACACTGGCGGATGAAAAAGCATGCAGGTTTCATCGTTGTGCAAATGCTTGGAATCGACTACCGTCGGAAATCGACTACTGTCGGAAATCGACTACCGTCGGAAATCGTCGGAAATAAGACATTCAAGACTGGTCTCATAAATTGGACAATTAACGGCGGGAATAATGTAGATTACCCCTTTTATTGATATTTTTATTTTGATTTTGGTGTATGTAGCGATGTTTTCTTGTGATCGATCGAAACGGCTTTATAGCCAATGCTTGCTTGTAATAACAGTGATTAATCCTCAGTAAACCTTTGAAAGGAATTCAGAGGTTTACTGAATTCAGAGATTTACTAAATTCAGCGATTTACTGAATTCAGAAGTTTACTGAATTCAGAGGTTTACAGCGTGCGCTTAGTGACTTCCATTCAGAGGTTTACTGTGGAGTTAGTATTGTCGAAGTTGTGTAGCTACAGGGTCACACTGATGAGGCCACCTTTTAGTAATTAGTAGACTAAGGTCGAAATGCCTCATTGTAGGCTAGGCGTCTGTGGTAGGCGCATTCCGGGTTAAGCTTCTCGACGAAGGTTGTAAAAAAGCACGCAGGTTTATAATTTCCTGTTCGTGTTAATTAAAAAAAATTGTATTGAAATTATTTTTATTAAAAATAAATATTTTAATCCTTATATGATCCTTATATATCATATTAAATTATAATTTTTCTTCGAATTATTAGATCAGATAACTAAGTCTACATATTTTGTACTAGATATAAATTGAAAGTAATACTAAATATTGTAATCATATGATTTTATATAATTAAATTTATATAAAGTAAGAACATTTAAAAATCCACGAGTTTAAATAGCCGCGCTGCTAAACAGTAAGGCATGTTTAGTCTTTTCAACACGTGTTTACATGTTTAAAGCGCTTCTGAATAACAACTCTTTTGCCTAAGGTAGGCGTCTAAAATACATTTAAATATTATCTATCATTTATTTTTCTATTTCTTTTTGCTCAATCGTGATGCAACTTATATAAGCTTTAGATCATGATGTTGTCTACTTAATAAATAAATATTTTAATTATAAGATTTTATATATTTTAGATTTATATAAAGTAAGAACATTTAAAAAATCAAAATTCGTAAATTAATAAATAACACAATACGCATTAAAATAGTACCTTGACAATTCCTAGTCATTTCTTAAAAACTAGATGCATTTACTATTAGATTAATTACTCTGAAGGATTTATTAAAAATGTCTATAAATAGCTTACTTTGATCCACTTTTTGAATTTGGAATTTTGGAGAATGATCAATAACTCATTTTGTAATCTTCTGTGCAATTTCAGGCAGGGGGCTTCATAACATTGGCGGATGATTAGAAATAGCATAAAACAAAAAAAAACATAAAACCAAAAGCATTAATTTGTTAAAAGAGCGTGTTTAAATCGTTTTAACGAACTCCATCGCACAATCTCTCCATCCGCTTTCACCTGTTGATGATTCGCAGATTTAACTTCATTATCATTGAATGAATAATCCGTGTCTAGAGTTATGCAAAACTTTTCACAAAAAATACAGATTATAAACATCCTTGATGAAGCTCACGCTTTTCATGTGAAGATTTCCAACCTAACATTGTATGGAAAGTTCCGTCAATCTTTAACAAATTTAGTTCTACATCGGAATATGCTTTCCTTTTGAAGCTCTTCATACTTAGTCTACAGATATCTATCTTCAATTTGATCAATAATAATGAAAAATAAACGCATAATATAGCACATTTAGATGAATTAATTAATAAATCATTTTTAAATGGCATTGGTATCCATTTGCAATTTCACGCAATCATCAAATGACTCTATACTTCTCCATATATTGAGATCGTCCGCATAAAGAAATGAATCAGAATTCAATAGGCCATGAAGATCGTTGATGAATATAAGAAATATTAATGCTCCTCGACAGATTCTTGCGGCACGCCCATATATGTGTTGTGCTATTCCGAACACACACTGTTTACAAACCTGATACGACCTTCCAATTATAAAATTTTATATCCAGAGGACTACATTCGAATCAATTGCCAAATCCTGCATTTGGCAATCCTGCATATCTACATTTGTCCCGTGATAAACTAAATCAACCCATGAATGTTGAGCCACAAGTAAATTAGTCATAGTGGACTTATCCTTTATAAAACCATGTGATTAACGCACAATAAATGATTGGCTATAAATATTTGCTTATATATTTATACAACAATCGATCCGCGACCAGACAACCTTACACATGTTAAACTTACAGGTCTATAATTCGAGAACGATCACAATTTTTGAACAAAGATTTAATAAATAAACGCTTTCATATTTTAGGTATACAGCCAGTAGTTATATACGCAATGAATATTCAATACAACGAAAATCAAATATTATTAGCAAAAGATTTAAGATATATCAGAGGCAACGAGTCTGAGCATACTAACAATGGTGATTTAAGATTATTTAGTTCGCTTCTTACATCCTCAAAGGAAAATAAATCAAAAATACTAGAAAAAAATCTAGCAGGAATATTGGATATTTGTGAGTTTGATTGGCAAAGGTATTAGCGATATCACTGTTTACTGTGGAAGATTTTCCACATTAAGATATGAGTTTTTGCATACACCCATGTCTATTTTTGAAGTTTGAACACTTGAACAAAGAGATCGGATTAAAGACAGAGTGTTGAGTCAATCGCTCTTCAAAATTTCGTCGTTTTTGACGTTTAAAGTATGTAAACTGGTAGCGGACAGCAATAAAAGATTTGCTATTGACACCCACTACAAAGGGATTTAGCCAGGATACAATGGAATAGTACTGACGAACTAAATGCACATTTGTTTTAAAACATCGAATTGAAATTGAATGATAAATAATAAATGAAAAGTCTAGTGAAATTTAGGAATCCTAAAGGATAATACACTGATCCGATGCTTCTAAAGGTTCGAGATATGTAACTTTTTCTATAAGCTGTTTATTAGAAGTCATATATAGTAAAGACTGTTGATTTTCAGTAAAACGTGTGATATGGCCCACCTGTTGAACAAGATTAAGAGTATTAATAGAATTTAGTGGTTTGCACGAGAAGTCATCACAGCCAGGTTCAGGTGTATAATTTCTCAGTCTATATGTGGCATATTCAAATAACTTATAAGTAGTAAATTGTGCATATTGGCATAACGATACACATCAGTGATAATGTAATTGGCTGTAGCATAAGGGTTATGATAAATAAGACCCACGACGATTGATTGACCTTTGGATAGAGATATAGTTGCTCATAACGTTTATACATCATTAGATGATTTCGCTTCAAGGAATGTCGCCACAATACTGCAATGTATAAAAGTATTACTCTACCACCTCTCCGACCGCAACGATCGGCAAGATAACATATGTAGTTGGACAATTCAACCTCGCTATCAGTAACATCAGAATTTAGTCAAGTAACATTCAACTATAATCGCTTTTATTTCTTTTTTAATATTGACAATTCGCTGCTGTACACCGTTGATAGCAAACCACAACAGAGATTTATGTTCTACTATATCATCTGATGTAATTGTATATCTGTTAGTGGTTACTGAAGACGCATACGTAGCTGTAGAGGAGAACCCAGATGTGGTTCCAATGGAACCCACCGAACCTACGTTATTTGCTGCACAACTTGAAAATTCCAAATAGTCAGATTATTCTATCCGCCTTTATTTTTGTTTAAAGTGGCAAATGCCTACCAGCTGTACACTTACAAGTCCACTAACTAACAAAAGAACAGTAAAAGTCAAGCAGATAAATTAGTTAAATTGTTTAAATGGGATCTGATTTGGAGTTTAAATGGGATCTGATTTGTCGGGTGATAAAAATAACTTGAATTGATCAATTTTTGTTGATCCACTTTATAATTCTGCCTCAAAATTCAAAAATAACTACTTATATCTTTTATATGATTTAGATTTATATAAAGTAAGAACTTTAAAAAATTCAATTTTTGTGAATTGATTAATAATAAATTATTTTTGTAAATTATATTTATAGTACATACTGCCTATCGAGCGATTAATAATATATGATGCATCATAATTAAGATTAAAGATCATATGAAGGAACTGCTATGTTATCAGGTTTCTGCCTCTATTCCTCCATAGTTTATTTTTGAATTGGTCAAATTTCCACTCCGAGTTGTGTGTCGCAAACAACAGCGTGTACGTTGGAGATGATTAAAGATCATATAAAGGAACTGCTAGGTTATTAGGTTTCTGCCTCTATTCATCCGTAGTTTATTTTTGAATTGGTCAAATTTCCACTCCGAGTTGTGTGTCGCAAACAACAGCGTGTACGTTGGAGATGATTAAAGATCATATAAAGGAACTGCTAGGTTATTAGGTTTCTGCCTCTATTCATCCGTAGTTTATTTTTGAATTGGTCAAATTTCCACTCCGAGTTGTGTGTCGCAAACAACAGCGTGTACGTTGGAGATGATTAAAGATCATATATAGGTCTGCTAGGTTATTAGGTTTCTGCCTCTATTCATCCATAGTTTATTTTTGAATTGGTCAAATTTCCACTCCGAGTTGTGTGTCGCAAACAAGAGCGTGTACGTTAGAGATCATTTCGTTCATTCGTCGGAATTATAATATACATAGTAGTGTATAAATAAAGATACGAAATTAGAAACGTATCATACAAGCAGTTTTGCTAAATGCGAATTCTTCGCAAACAACAGCGTGTATATACAAAAATTGTAGGATATGTACCAATCGTTGGATGCAGCTCTATTGCATTGGAATCAAAATTTTATTTACAACATTAATTTAAACTAAAATCATGAATTTATCTTATATATTTACTTGCTCAAAATTTTTATTAAATTACTTTTACGAACGGTTCCGTGGTGTAATGGTTAGCACTCTGGACTTTGAATCCAGTAATCCGAGTTCGAATCTCGGCGGGACCTCTTTAATTGCGCGTACACTTGTTTTCTTACGGTGCGTTATTTTCTAATCACTACCTTTTAACGTTTCACAAAATATATTATCGTGATTGCTATCAACCTGAAGAAAATCTTAAGTCTTAAAAATTGTGATTTTTTTTGAAAAATTAAACTTTTCTATAACTTTCAGAATTTTTAAACTTGGTTTACAATCGAGATAGAAATCAATCAAATTAATTAAACATGATCAGATTGGAGTAAATATATTCCTAAAATAATAAATTATTATAATTTGTAATGTAATATTAAGTTGATATACCAATTATATATCAATTATAATTTTAAGTTGATATGCCTGTACAGTTACTTATTGAAGTTTTGGTTACTATTACTATATTCGGCGAGCTACTTTAATCATATATATACTACAACGGCAGTACGCTACATTATTCGGCACGCTGCATTTTATAGGTGCACAGTTATGTCAACTTAAAAATTAGGAAGCAAACTAAAATTAGGAATAGTTTTACAATAGAAATTAAATACAAAGATAAGTTGAAGGTTGCACTTTCTTCTACCAACGCTGGTTTAATTTGAAGTCAGAAATGATTTCAATTAAACTGCAAAACGTTATACGAAAGTCTTACCGATCTAAGTCAACTAAACTAGGTGTCGACACCGAAAAAGCAACGTTAAAATTATGACTTAAAAGTTACATATACTCAACCAGATTGGAAAAATACGTAATTTCTAATGATTTCAATTTTAGATCTTTTAAATGTAACAGAAAAAATTGTATAGTTTGTGATGTTATAAATAATAATAATTGTATCGTAAGTAATACGACAAACAAATGTTTTTCATTAAATATTAATAATAATTGTAACTGCAATACCGCAGGTGTAGTGTATCTTATACAATGTACATGTGGATTGCAATATATAGGAAAAACATATCAAATGTTAAAAACTAGGTTTAGGCAACACATATATAATATACAGCATAATAGTCAAACTATATTTCATAAACATATGAGATTAATAGGACATGATATTAAAAACTGTAAATTATTTATTTTAGAACATATTATCGAAGAAAACATTTCAATATTAAATCAAAAACTATTAGAAAAAGAAGATTTTTGGATTAAAACGCTTAATTCCATGTACCCATTAGGATTGAATGACGTGGTACAAGGAATTGGCAGAAGTAGTATAATACATAATAAACAACTATATTATAATAATCCGGTTAAACGCAAACCAAGAAGTCATGGTGATAAAAGGAATAAGAAAAATAGAGTTAAAAATATTAAAAAAGATATGTATATAAATGAACGATTAGAAATATTAAAACAACTTTTAAGTGATAATAAGCTACAAGGTCTTTATGTAAATATAAGAAGTTTTTCTAAAGATATCATATGTTCAATAAATCAAAAATTAATTAACGACTATGATAGGCTAAGTTGTATAATAGACAGTTATTGTAATATAAAATACTATAATCGGACAATAAATGTTAATAATAACAATAGAAAATATACATTAACCATAAACTTCATTAATAAATGTATAGATAACAAATATAGCCGGACTTTTAAATAATTCTAAAAGTAAAGAAATAATAGGGTTAGATTTAAGTAAATATATTCCTAAAATAAGGTATAAGTTGTTACCGCCATTATGACGAAAAACTAGGTTTAGGCGACACATATATAATATACAGCATAATAGCCAAACTATATTTCATAAACATATGAGATTAATAGGACATGGTATTAAAAACTGTACATTATTTATTTTTGATATATTATTGAAGAAAATAAGTCAATATTAAATCAAAAACTATTAGACATGGAAGAATCTAAGCACTGGAATTTAGCCTTTGAATTCAGTCATGAATTGCGAAGTTAATAAATGACTCGTTAATGAGTCATAAAGTTGACTAATTAAGTCGTAAATTGCGCAATTTTAGTCTTTTTTAGATAAAAATCGGTTAGTTTATCGTTGATTATCTTTATTTTAAAAGAGTTGTCAGGCTTACTTTGGATTTATCTAACCACTGAATCCCAGATTTCCTAGTTTACTAAATATTAAAACAACTTTTAAGAGATAATAATCTAAAGAAGTTTTTCTAAAGATGACATTTGTTCAATAAATCATAGAATAATTAACGAATATGATAGGTTGAGTTGTATAATAGATAGCTATTGTAATATAAAATACTATAATCGTACAATAAATGTTAATAAGATCAATAGAAAATACACATTAAACATAAAATTCATTAATAAATATATATAACATAAATATTGGTAGACTTTTAAATAATTCTAATAGTACAGAAATAATAGGATCAGATTTAAGTAAATATATTCCTAAAATAAGGTATAAGCTGTTATCACTATTAGGAATAACATAATGCAATTCCGGATGTCTTAGTTTTAATAAAATAAATGAACATATATGTACCCACAATCTAGAATTAATAGAATATCGTGAATTAAGGAAAATGCTTCAAAATAGTATATAACTGGCAAGCTTATTAAGAACTTCCTCAGAACGTGCCTTAATTACCTCAACTGTCTTTATTTGATGTGGAGAAGCAGCGAATTTACACCGAGTCAATTTCAGATGACCAAATTCCTAACCTGATCTCTAAGGCTAAGACCGGCCACACCGCGAAGGAACCTCATTTCGGTGGTCTGTATCTGAGATATTATCATTTCGGCCTTAACACAAAGTTCATGACCATGGGTTAAAATAGGAACGAAGATTGCGTGGTAAACCGAAAATTTCGCATGAGGACTCAACTCCCGCTTCCCCACGACAGACAGTACAAAGAACGCATTTCTGCGTTAGCTACACTAACGCAGAAATGCTACACTACTCAATCTCTTTAATGTTCCTGCCGTCCCTCGAGAACAAATACCCAAGATACTTGAAATCCTCCACATCAGGAAGAACCTTTTCTCCATTCCGGATTTGCATTGGCAACTGAATCCGAGACGAACACATAGATGCAGTCTTGGAGGTACTAACCAACATCCATGCCTGTGATAATCTAACATGTAATCATATTGTATAACTATATTCTAGATTGTTGAATAAAGCCTTATTTGGTTTATCATTACAATTTATTCAACAATTGTGTATATTATGTTAGATCAATGAACTCGGATTTTCAACAATTGACGTCCAACGTTTCCATGGATAAACTTCTTATACCTCAACCTTTCAATCTGGATCCAGACACATCAGATTGTCAAGACGAATGGATTCACTGGCGCCAAAAGCTACAAAATTTTTTCTCGTTGCAAGTCACAGTAACAGATAAACCAGAAACGATTTGTACTCATTAACTTACTGTCATCAAGACTTTACGATGGAATGCCCCTTGGCATTCCATCGAAAATCGATCTAGTATTATCATCGAAAATCGATCTAGTATCGATAATCGATCAGACTTTACTTAAACGATTTGTACTCATTAACTTACTGTCATCAAGACTTTTCGATGGAATGCCCCTTGGCATTCCATCGAAAATCGATCTAGTATACATTGTAAATCCTCAGGCAAGAAGCCAACAAAACAACGTCATCTGCAAAAAGGATAGATGGTATCCTGATAGAACCGAACTGAAGACCGATATCCGTCAAAGCAGCCCGTCTCAAACTGTTGCCTATGTAAACAAGGAACCAAAGTGGATACAAAGGACAACCCTAACGAAGCCCAACGCTTACGGGAAATAATTGAGACTTAATACCTTTAACACGAACACACCTCATACTTTGTGCATACAAAGAAGCCACAGCTACCCCAAGATAGTGTAGTACTCTATACTGCCTTAGTCTTTCCCACAACCTCTCTCGCGGGACTCAGTCGAACGCCTTCTCCAAATCTACAAAACACATGTAGACCGGTTGAGCAAACTCCCAAGACCGTTCAAGAATAGTTGAGAGAGTAAAGAGCTGATCCGTAGTTCCATTGCCTAGACGAAAGCCACATTGTTCATCTTGCAACTGTCCCTAACTATATGCCGTATCATTAACTAATTGAAGATCCGTGTTAGCCACTTAATGTCAACAACGTCGAGATATTTTAAAGCATCATATCGAATCTTGTCAACTCCACAAGACTTGTCATTACGAAGCTTTTTAACAACAGCAATGACCTCTTCCAAAGAGATGAGCTTTTCCGTTGGTTCTAAAGGCTATATTTATACAAGATAAGGCATATTCATCGGATTAAGGAGACTCCTAAAATGCTCTTTTCAACAACTAAGAATTTCTCCAATATCAGTCAGCATTGATCCTCTCTTGTCATAGACAGTTTGGGGAATTTTTTGCTTTCAAACACGAAGATCCTGATCGTCCTCCAGAGCATCTTCCAAGCTGACCTATAATCAAGTTATATGTGCTCTCCGAACTTCACCAAAGCCGCCGCATTCGCTTCGGTAACTTCTCGAGCTGAAGCTCTCTTTGTCCATCGGTACTGTCTACAGTTTCCACTGATTTATCTGATAAAGTTGCATTATACTCAAGCTTGTTCTGTTGGACAAAATCACTAACTGTTGGTGTCCACCAAGCAGTTCGAGTATTTCCTCCGCAGCAAGCACTAATGTCATCGAGCCACAACTTTTAACAGTTGCTTTGGCAAGCGAGAATATGAACATCTCCTATTCCTGATCAATGTTATGTACCTCTTCTGGCACCGAGAGAAGTCCTCACGGATTTAGCCAGAAAAACGTTCATTGACAGAAACATCTGCTAGACGCTTTCAGCACGCCGTCACACATCGTTTGAGTTTACAAGGCTTGTCTAGCATCCGATTTTGTCATAGAAGTTTATTAACTACAAGGTAGTGATCTGTTGAGAGCTCAGCCACTCTCTTCACACAAGTGTCGATAACATAACGTTGCAGATCAGATAAAACGATTATAAAATCGATCATTGATCTTTGACTGAGAGAATCCTGATGTCATGTGCATCTATGGATCTCCTTATGTTCAAACATTAGTTGGTTATGCTCAAATTGTTACAAGAACAAAAGTGCAATAATTCAACACCACTCGCATTAATATCAGAAATTCCGTTCCTCCCCAACACACCCTTCAAATTCTTAGGCTGATGAACTTCCGCTCTTGTCTCGTTCTTGTATTGTCGCTACCAACATGAGCATATAATTCACTCAATAGAACGAGGATCTCCAACAGGAATAAATAGAACGAGGATCTCCAACAGGAATAAATAGAACGAGGGAATCTCCAACAAGAGTACTATTAAGCAGTGAAGATCTTCTACGAAGGCTGCGTATTCCGATATAATGTTGGGAGCATACGCAAATACAATAGTTATCCCCTTTCCATCTTTGACTAAAAGTATCTGAGACGCCAGCCTTTCGTTCACTGGATTAAACCTCTCTACCACGAACGACAACCTGGGACTTGTAAGTATCCATACACCCACTTTCGTCGCTTTCCATTTATTTTTATTTATTTTTATTATAATAATTATAAAAATAAAAATCTTATAATATTATAAGATGTTATAAGATCTCATTTAATATTATTATATTAAATGCGTAGACTCAGTTAGCTGATTTGATTAATTATCTGTGAAGGATATGTGCTTTTGTCGGTAGATTTTCACTTACAATCACTGATCTTGAAGTTTGGAGACGGTGTCGATCACATCATTATTTATGTTATATGACGAACAAAAGGATGGTGTCAAATGTTCACATGTTTTGAGTTTTTAGGATTCAAAACCATCTCTCGTGGTTTACAGCAATCTAGAATATTGTCGATGTATTTTTGAAATAATATTGGATCGAGATTATCAATTATTGGAAGCCATATATTACCTTACTTACGCCATATTTTTGAAATAATATTGGATCGAGATTATCAATTATTGGACGCCATATCTTACCTTACTTACGCCATATCTTACCTTACCATTTATCAAACCTTACTCCTTTAACGTCATGCAATACGCCGATGACATTCTCATCTATGCTCATGCACTCGCACATCGCATACACGATATCGGCATTTCTGCCTCCAACTGTCTCTCTTCTATCTACAAGGTTGAGACTTATTACAATACGAAGAGGCATGTGTGGACATCGCTGCATTGCCAGATAGTTTCAATATATTTGTCTTGAGACTCTCTATTTCACTCTTCATCGTATTTATCATCTTAGCCGAACAGTAGCCACAGTAGAATTCGTTGTCTGCAAGGCAAGATGCCTGGGATTCTGAAGTCCAAATACTTACCCACGTGTGACAATCATTGTTTGAGCAAAGGACTTGTTGTTCAGATCCATTGGAAACATCTCTAACATCGGTGTTGGACGCAACATGGTTGGGAACTTGAGACTTTTGTTTTTTTCGACCCATTTGTATATAGTCGTTTGATTCGTGATTTTATTCTCCTCGTTGTATGTATATTAGATTGTATGTTATTTATTGTAGATGACGGGAAATTGTATGTTATTTATTGTAGATGACGGCAGATGACGGGAGTCTGTTCCAACTGTTTATTACTCGATCTCTGATATCCTGATAGTGTCGATGGACTTTTTGTAATTTGTGTAAATAGTTATTTGTTAGCAGCTTAGAATTTCAAACTAGACTTACTCATTTCTCGAGACAAGGGTCTATATAGTGTTCTCATCTCCCTGGACCTCTCCTCCGCATTCGACATTGTCGACCACTCCGTCCTCCTTTCTCGCCTTCGTTATGATTACGGCTTTTCTTCCTCCTCCGTAGCTTGGTTCGCCTCATATTTATCCGAACGTTTCTTTCGCGTCTGTTCTAATTCATCATCCTCCCCTCCCATCTCTATTTTTTGCGGGATTCCACAAGGTTCAGTCCTAGGTCCCCTGCTTTTCTCTCTTTTGCTTGGCGATCTCTCTCCATTTATCAAACCTTACTCCTTTAACGTCATGCAATACGCCGATGACATTCTAATCTATGCTCATGCACCCGCACATCGCATACACGATATCGGCATTTCTGCCTCCAACTGTCTCTCTTCTATCTACAAGCGTCTCTCCAATCTCCATCTCGTTCTAAACGCCGAAAAGTCCAAAATAATGTGGATCCTTCCCCGTAAACCAAGCATATCTCCTCCCATTGTATCTTTTGCCTCATCGATCATCCCTGTAGTCCACAATCTCACTTTCTTAGGCTTCCATTTCGATGATCACCTTTCCCTTAAACCCTTCGTCCGTGACAAGGTCCGCTCGTCTAACTTAATTCTTCGTGACATCCGCCGTATCCGCCCCCTTATCGACTTCCGTTCTTGTATGTATCTTCTTTCATCGCTTCTTTTCCCTAAAATCGATTACTGCCTTAGCCTTTTCGCCAATTCTCCAAAATCCATCATCCTACCCCTACAACGAATAATCAACACCGCCGTTCGAGTGCTCTTTCGCCTCCGTCGCTTCGACCACACATCCACATATTTTGCCCAACTCTCCTGGCCCACCATCCACATTCGCATCAAACTCCGCCTTCTTCTCATTACTTTTCGTCTCATCGCTGTCGGCTCCCCATCGTTCATCGACCTTCCTTTCTTAGACGATACTCGCCCCACCTCGCTATCGCTTCGTTCCTGTCATACCCTCTTACTCCACGTTCCTAATTACTCCAACAACTACGGTCTCCGATCCTTCCTCGTCGCCGCCTCACTCGCCTGGAATCAACTCCCTCTCGACGTCCGCCGCGCTCCCTCTTTTATCACATTCAAACACCTCCTCCGTTCACACCTTCTCGACGCCTGATTTACAGTTTTGTTTTTGTTGTGGTCATGTAAGCGTGCGCTGGCACGCATTTGCCACGTTAAAATAAATCTTTTTTTTTATATCTTCATATCGTCTGCATATAAACTGCATGAACTTGATACAACGCTTGTAAGCTCGTTGATATAAATAATAATGAGAAGGGGAACAAGCACAGATCCTTGAGAAACATCAAAATTAGTAGATATTGACTTGGAAATAGCTCTATTGTCTGAAAGATTTTGTACAATATAACTTATATCAAGTTATCTGATTTTCTTAGGTTTTTATTTCGACAATTTTATTTCTCTTAAACCTTTTGTTCATGACAAAGTTCGCTCATATTTCTTATGTCTTCGTGCCCTCCGTCGAATTCTCAGGCTGATTAACTTCCGCTCTTGTCTCGTTCTTGTATCGTTCTCGACTTCAGTCAATTAAGCAAAGTGTCGGAAACGCCTTCATTCACAATGTCACACAGGCAATCGAAACGATCAGAGGGTACTTAATTCTATAGATGAGTGTTGCGGGGTACTCATAATTTCTATGCTAAAGTGATCGTCTAGAAGTGACATGGTGATTGAAAGTCCAGAATCGAAGTTTATCCTATCAAGCAACACCAGTTTATATAAATGCCGAATTTCGTAAAAAATCCTGGACTGTTGTCTACTCAGCATATCCGTGCACTGCCATTATACATGCCGTATCCATAAAGGATCCAACGAGTGCAGCGACAATTCAGCAACAACCTCTGCCTAGTGTTTAAAGATGGTCCCCACAGCAATTCGATCTGGTAAAGAGCGTAAGCCTTACTCAATAAGGCAAAGTGTCTGAAACACCTTTATTCACAATGTCACACAGGCAACCGGAACGACCAGTGGGTACTTAATTCGACTGATGAGTGTTGCCAGGTACTCATCATTTTGATGATAAAGTGGTCGTCTAGAAGTGACATGGTGATTGAAAACCGTGAATCGAAGTCCAGTCTATCAAGCAACACAATTTAGTATAAATGCCGTATTTCGTAAGAAATCCTGGACCGTTGTTTACTCAGCACATCTGTGCACTACTATTATATATATCAAAATAGTTAAGCATATAAAGTTAAACCAAGCTTATTTTGCAATTTTATTTAAAAACGTTTTCGAGTTACCCCTTCGTCAGTAGCACAATGCAATATTCTAACTTTATATACTTACCTATTTTGATATATTTATGAATCTGACAGAAACAAGGATCCCAAACTGTGATTCAAATAATCCTATTGATACTTTCAATATATAGGTAAAATCGAATTTGATTTACACACGCGTTGTTGGATCATTCTAAGATGCTTTAATATTTAAAAAATCAGTATCCAAAAGAGGAAAAATACAACAAGAGTTCATATTATATATATTAATATCGATATACAACCTGAAATTATAGATATTTCAGGTATACATATTTCAGGTTATATTGTATATATTACAGGTCGCATCAAAGATGTTTGATAACAAAGGTTTAGGATACCATTGGAATACGGCAATATGTTTAAAGCTGCTGTCGGTGATTTACTGGACTACACTCAACGATAAGCATCCTAATCGTCACTACTAGACGTCAGAGATGACCGGCAGCGCTCATCAGTAGTATGATCCATCTTAATGACGTTTCGGCTGCCTGCGTGACTTTTGAGAGAGAAAAGCATTTGCGATAAATCGTTCAAGTCCCAGCTGTAAAAGCTCGTAAACTGGAAACTTGCTTATCAGACCATCTCTATCCATATCATGCAATTCATTTGTTGCTGCATTGCGTCATTCGTTTGATCCTTCAAAGGATTCGACATATGTATCATAGAGATTGCATCAAAGATGCTTGATAACAACGGTCTAGGATACCATTGGAATACGGCAATATGTTGAAACCTGCTGTCGGTGATTTACTGGACTACACTCAACGATAAGCATCCTATTCGTCACTACTAGACGTCAGAGATGACCGGCAGCGCTTATCAGTAGTATGATCCATCTTAATGACGTTTCGGCTGCCTGCGTGACTTTTGAGAGAGAAAAGCATTTCCGATAAATTGTTCAAGTCCCAGCTGTAAAAGCTCGTAAACTGGAAACTTGCTTATCAGACCATCTCTATCCATATCACGCAATTCATTTGTTGCTGCATTGCGTCATTCGTTTGATCCTTCAAAGGATTCGGCATATGTATCATAGAGATTGCATCAAAGATGCTTGATAACAACGGTCTAGGATACCATTGAAATACGGCAATATGTTGAAACCTGCTGTCGGTGATTTACTGGACTACACTTAACGATAAGCATCATATTCGTCACTACTAGACGTCAAAGATGACCGGCAGCGCTCATCAGTAGTATGATCCATCTTAATGACGTTTCGGCTGCCCGCGTGACTTTTGAGAGAGAAAAGCATTTCCGATAAATTACTTAAGTTCCAGTGGCAAAAAGCTCGTACACTAGAATAAACTTGCATTATATAAAATGTATAATGTATATATGTAAAATGTATACATCTTGCCCATATATATGCATATATAAAGTATATAAAAAATATATATGAAGTATGTAAAGTTATATTGTTTGCTTTTAAGGTCAAAAAAATAAAATTATAAATTAATAATCTATAGTTATATTTATATCATAACACATTCAATTGTATGTTTTCCTTATTTGATTTTGTATATAAATTTTATTTATAAAATGCATTTCACAAAGTATTTACGCAATTTTAACATTCAATTGCTAACTAAGAAAATCAATTTTCTGCAGGAATAATTTTCTACTAATCCTTTGATTAATAGCTTTATCTCTTTGTTGGAGATATTTTGTAAAAACGTCTGAAATGTGTAAACATTTTAGATTGAAAAACCCGTTTTATTAAATTCTGAATGCTCTTGTATTGAACCGTGTGATGAAAAGCTTCTTCAGAAATCATGGCTTGATTATCAGGTATGAATATATGGCATTATGCTTAATGAAGTTCTTTGATGACATTATTTAGTGCCTTGCAAATGAATACAGAAAAAACGCAGATGAAGTTTCTGAATTTTTAGAATTACAAAAATTACAAAAATTTAACAATGAGTGTTCCATTGGTGAACACGCTGAGCAAATTTGTTCAAAAGCCTTACAACGAGCACAGAATATTGTCAATAGACAACTGGTATATCTTTAGAAGTTTTACTATTTTGATTTTTGCTATTATAAGGAAAAGTATTTATTTTCGTTAGTAAATCAATAGTCCAAAATCATTACTTCAATTATTTCAATTTAATGTTTGATTCATAATTGCAATATCCTCTATTTTTTGGCTTTTAAAATTTAATATAAATTAATTATTATAATTAATTTATCATTTATTATAAATTAATTTTAATAATTTATGAATCATTTAATCCAAAATTAAATGATTTGAAATTAAAAATTTATAAATCAATTTTATGAAAATGTTGACACGATGCAAATATTAAAAGATAAAAATTTATTAATTAAAATTTAAAATAATTTGCCAAGTTATCCGCCAATGGTTCCCTCAAATATTATAATTAAATGAATCCAACAGAATTGACAATTAATACACAAATATTGCTTTTCCTAATGTTTTAATATTCGAAATCGTTTTAAAATCATTCATGTGACTAATCCTGTCACTAATGTGCTGCTTTTTGATGACGCTAGCAAAACTAGCGATATTTTTATAATCATAAAATTAAAATAATTTTTAAAAATGATAAAAGCTAAAATAAATTCTAATTAATAGAATAAAATATTAATATTAATTGAAAAATTTATTTAATAATAAAATAATATTGTTTGTTCACTGTATATTACCGAAATTCGTTGAATTTATTAACATTTGTCCCGCCTATAAATAGAGCCATTATTTGTGGCCATTATGAATGACATAAATCACACGTTTAATTTTGATAATGCGTTTTTATTGGATTTATTTCTACGCTCGTGGTAGTTGAAAGCGGACTTCGTGGATTTTGATTAAAAAATTACACATGACTATTAAACAAGCTGACGTTTGAATGTTTATCGTCACTATAACGTCACTTCGAGCCGCCAGTATTAACACTTTTAGCTGTGCAGAAATAGACGTCTGAGTGCACTATTTGAGGCCAAAAATTATTAATTAAATAATTAGTATATATATTAATTAAATAATTATTAATATAAACTATTAATTATATGTCAGTCGTTAATTAGAACAGTAACGCTGTTTTGATTCCGTAGTATATGGATAAAAATTAAAATTATAGTTAAATATGAAATATACGTTCATAGATATTAGAGTGAATTTATTCAACAATTGTATTTCTATTCCAAAATTTTATAAATTTATTATCTTATATATGCAATGTTTTATTTCATAATATCGAATACAATGACATGTTTTAAGAATACTCCCATTCCAATTACCAATAATAAAGAGTACAAAGAAATGTTAGAATTTCTAACACAAATTTAAGTAAAATTATAATAAAATTTACTTAAATTTTTAAGAATTTCTATTTACATTTTGACATTGTGCTCACGAAAATTTAAATAAACAATTAAATTAAATAATTAAATTTAAATAAATGTAATTATTTAATTAAAATAATTATATTATTAATAATACAATATAATATATTTTATATAATTTCAATATATTTTATCTAATTCAAAATACATTTGCTCTATTTGATTTATTTTATCCATTTATTTATTTGTTATTTCTTATTTTTTCTTTGACAATATTTTCTCTACTGCCAAAATTAATAATATAATTAGATCCTCTATAAATATTGACTTACAAATTTATGCCTCGCTTTTATATTATTATTCCAATACATACCAAAGCCAAAAGGCTATTTAGGCAGAGTCCAAAAAGAAGAAAAGCAAATAATCAGTCAACGTAGCTAATTAGGGTATTCTAATGGCAGTGTTGAATGGTGGCATTGTTTACGTATCTATTTCTAGCA
Source organism: Pomphorhynchus laevis (assembly GCA_012934845.2). Lineage (NCBI taxonomy): Eukaryota > Metazoa > Acanthocephala > Palaeacanthocephala > Echinorhynchida > Pomphorhynchidae > Pomphorhynchus > Pomphorhynchus laevis. Next base: position 14,747 of record WNNJ02001160.1, on the reverse strand, counting down.
TCGTGATTTAAACGTTCTCAAACTGGGGGCTGCAACGACTTCCTAGGGCAACGAATTCCTCATTTTAATTCTTCTTCTCAAGAGTCTATACACTTTTGGTAATCTGCCAAATCCAAATTTATACAAGACTCTGCTATGTTCCCGCAACTGACCTACCCGCCTAGTAATTACATCGGTGGGATAACCCACCGCATTATTCGACATATGCAATCGACATAGCATTTTCAAGGATAATAACATCTCACGTACCGACAACATCCCATATATGAGCGACTTAATTTGACTTCTTGTGTTTTATTAAAGCGTATGGGAAACTTTATTGAAAAAGTAACAAGGCAACGAAATTATTTATTAATATTCAAACGTTCATTTTTTACGATACTAGCAACATCAGAGTACATTATATTCCAAATTTTACTAGAAAGCACACGATTTTTTCTTTTCAGGATATTTCCATTTTTAAATTCATTTATAGTACAAAATATGTAGCTGTAGTTAAGTGATCTGATTTATAAGCATATTTTTATTTGTTCTGTATTTATTTTAAGTTCAAAACAGTTTTGACGAAATATTTGAATGTTCATAACTCGTTGATTGATTCAGTTATTTTTCGAATTATAAATCCAAAACAAATAACATGACACAATATTGAAGAACAAAACAATTTTTTTTCAAAACGGTATAAATGTTTCAAAATTCAAGTACAACATAAAAGTGTTACAACTGTTAATGTTTTGCGCCCTCTATTGTTTCAGTCTCTTCATTGTCCGCCATTGTGAGCGGCTTCATGACTTTTTCCTTCTTTTTTGTCTTTTCGATGGGATTACCGAAGCTGCTTTTCTTACCATCCACTGTCTCGACTTTCGCATCCTTTTTCGGTTGTTCCGATTCGATTATCTTCTTCTTACGTTTTATGTCGTTCATTTCACTCGACGCCGATTTTCCGTTCATATTCTCTTTCCTCCCCACTTTCTTTGATCGCTTTCTGTCTGATTTGGATTTCCGCTTGGATCCTTTTCGCGCTTTACTGCTGCCAGTCGCCGCCGAGCGGACGTCACTTCTTTCTTCAGTCCCCGTCATCATCGTCTTTTCGTCGGGGGCTTCGCTCTGCTTCTCGCCTGACCCCTTCCTGTTTTTGCTCTTTTCGGCCTTGGGGCAAAACATCACGCCGCTCGTTTGTTCTGAGTAAACTTGACTCTTACAAAGATCCCTGTATTTATTCGTCAAGTGCATCTCTACATTGCACATATTTTTGTTTGCGGCTTTATCACTTCTTTGATAAAACAAGATGTATGCGGACCTTTGCCGATCCTGCAGTAACTTGCTAAAGTCCTTGTACCGGTCCACAACGTCATCGTTAAAAGTAAACCAACGAATGACGGGGTCGTTGTTCTTAGATCCGTGTGGTATCTGTGCACAGGGCACTTGCAGCCTGGCATCACAGATGTAGTGACCAAACTTCGGACAGAACCCCTCGTGGCTGACTATCGCGTCAAGATTACTTTTATTATCAAAAAGTCGTAAAAATAGATTAACGTAATCCATTATCGTGGTTTACAAACCCTTAATACTTCCAAATACGTTCGAAGTTATTAGTCCACTTTGATCACAAATAAATTACTCCGTAAATAAGGCATTGTCTCTAAATTAGACATTGAAGGAAAAATTCTCGTTATCGTTATATGCGATGAGAAAATGCTTACTTCATTTTCTAAATAAAAATATTATAATATTAAATTTTTACAATTGGTTGCTACTATCCACGTAATCTTCAAATTCAAGAATTATAAAAACTATAAAAAACTATACAAATAAATAATTATTATATTGCAATTAGAATAATTTCTATTACTATTTTATCATTCAAACAATTATTAAATATAATTTAACACGGGAGAAAACTTAAAATTATTCAAGATAAAAGTTAACTATTTTTTATAAATTATATAAAAAGACAACAACTTCAAAAGAATTATAGAACTTATAAAAAACTATAACTATACAATATTACGGAAACCTTCGCAATTATTTAAGGATTTTGATTAAAGCTGTTTTTTTATCATTTTGTTGTCCATGATTATTTTAGATTAAAGATTATTATCATCGTCGATTGGAAGATGACAAACGCCGTAATCAGAAAAATGTTGAACATACTCTAAGTGTATTTACCGATCCTGTTTTTTGTAAATATAATTGCCGTTCAACACCTTTACGAGGACAACGAAGAATTTAATCGTTTATTGCGAATTGTGATAAAACCACAATAGATTTTCGAAATTAAATTTTAGTTCATAAAGTTTCTGTTTACTTTAGACTGTAATGAATCAAAGTTTATGCTTTACAATATTTATAAATCAATGTATCCATTGATTTATAACGATAATTATTTCATTATTAAAAAGTTAAAGTAATGAAAAGTTTGCTGGAAACTCCATAAAAAATATAAACATTGATTTGTTCAATTTCTCAATGTGTAGGATAAAATAGTTGCGACCAAACCAAAATATGCCAACAAATTATTTTGAAAATATTCATTTTTTTTCTTTTCACAGTTTATAAATTTACAAAAAAAATACAATTAGTTTTATTCCAAAACTTACAATAGCCTTATCTATCATCTTCAAAAAATTATAAACAGTTTATTTATTAAACTGTTTGTTACTTTATTACTTTATGTATAAAATCTTATATTGTAAATATTTTTTACTGTAAAAAAGTAAATAGTAAATACTTGATTCAATCCAGAAGTAAATAGTAAATACTTGATTCAATCCAGCTTTTTTGTTATTTGTGATTATTAGTAATTATTTTTTTTGCAAAAAAAAAATTTTCTTTTTATTTTAAACTTTTCGCCTCACGGCTTCGATAAAAATTTTATATTTTTCATCTCAATGTGTTTTTAAGATCAGAAAAAATCTGATAACCGAAATATTTCGCCTTGCGGTTTCAATAAAAATGTTATATTTATCATTTTATATTTTCAAAATCTAAAAATTCGATAACCGAAATATCGTTGATAATCAAAACGAATGTTTGCTTTTACTATTCGTTTTGAAAATTATATTTTGTAAAGAATTATTGGAACTGGATCAAAGAAAAGAGGAAATTTTTTAAATTTAATACATTAAGATTATAATAATAGATGATAATCTTAAGATTTGGCGAGCTATGATTTATGAGTTGGTAATCACTGTTGTTTGAATTTTTTACACGATTTCAGCAACTTTTAAAGATACACAAAGCACAATAAAATGAATGAATCAAAATAGTTTAGAAACAAAAATAATAGCAATAATATTTTTATTCAAAATAAATAATTTGAAAAAATTAGAAACACATAAAAATAATAATTAAAAGTACTAGAAAAATTAAAGTATAAAAACAAAAAAAGAAAGATTATTTAAACAAAAGAATCGTTTACGGCATATTTACAAAGTATTTAACGTTACGCCAGGTTTATTATTCGTCATACTAATATTGGAGTTTTTATGAATGTAATAAGCCTCAAGAATTTTAATATTTAAACAATTGGTTTCTTTTGCTAAAATCAACATTATTATTGTAGTCAATATTGTGATCTAAATTTAAACTATGGTCTACAATATCGCTACCTAGGCCCTTTTCGAGTGTGTATTTGTGTTGTTTCAATCTAGTCTCTAATGGTTGGCCTGTTTAACCCACATATATATTTGAACAAAATAATCGTATACAACATCTTTACAAAGTATTTAACGTTACACCAGGTTTATTATTCAACATAATAATATTGGAGTTTTTATGAATGTAATAAGCCTCAAGAATTTTTCTATTTAAACAATTGGATTCTTTTGCTTAAACAACAGTATATTTAATCTAGTCTCCAATGGTTGGCTTGTTTGACCCACATATATTTTATCGCATTCTAAATAAGAAATTTTATAAGCAACTCCATCATTATCATGCTTGGCTTTATTTTTCAAAATGTTGTGTAAGTTCGGTATTTTACTATTATACAAAACAATATTTGAAGTATTTAATGCTTTATTGTTTGAAACAAATCTTTTTAACTTAATATTCCAAAAATTATTTATAAATGGTAATCCTATGTATTTCTTTTCTCTTGGCCAAAGACAACTTGTTTATCTTTTTTGGTACTTTTGTAGAAAGCCTTTCAATAAAAAAACAATATCTGTGCATTTTTGCACAAAAATACAATGAAAATAAAATTTTAATCCTTTCTTTGATCCAGCTCCAAATATTCTTTATAATATTCAATGTTTTGTTAAATTTTATTAATTTTTAATAAATTTAATTCGAAGTTTTTTTTTAATTTTTCTTCCGCTTTGGATCTTGTTAAAGAGATAGGAAAAAGATTAAAGCACGTTACCGGGGATTCACGTGCTACTTCATACCTCCTCCCAAACGTTAGCATCGCCATCCAACTTGGAAATGCTGTCAGCATTCTCGCGACGGTTTTAAATGACAAGAACATGGTAGGCTGGTGGTAGCAGCCAGCCCTCCTAAAAGAATGACATTTTTCTACGAAGAAGACAAACGTTCTCTTTTTTACTACGGATATTCAAATATTCATTAAAACATAGTTTGAAAAAAGTACAGTCATTCAGTTGAAAAAAATCGGAAACCGATTGATCTCCCAAGCATTCGAGTATACACGCAGCATTCTCACGTTGAACCGATGCGCTTAACCGTTGCCTGAGGAAAGGCGTTGATCGAGGTTTCGTTCTCTTAAATATATATTTTTTAATTTTATTAATTAAAAAATAAATCAACATGAAAATATACTATTTCCATACTACACTAACGTTATTATATATATTATACTAATAATATACTATACTAACGTTACTAGAGAAGTATCGTTCTCTTATATTTTTTTGTTAATTTTATTAATTAAAAATTAAATCAACATGGAAACGCATTGTAATGAGGCATTGTAATGAAAAACGTAATGAAGATGGTAAGGATGTTTATAAAAAAAGAAATGAATATACGAAAGGAGGAAAATTTTATTTGATATTTTGCTAACTTACGATAGCATGTTCTGAAAATTTTCAAATATTACAATAATTTGAATTTTAAATTTTTGTATTTTTGATATTACTACAGTAATAAATTTGTATAATATTTTGTATAATATTTTTGTATTGCTACAATGCTAGATACCGTTTCATCTCTATGATCCATCAGTGATGAGTCATGGTCTGATGATTCATGGTGAGTCATAGTCATATGAGTCATACTCGCACTGATGAGTCATAGTTATGACGAAATGGAATCTAGCAGTGTTTTTCGTCGTTCTTCAGCTTCTGGTCAAAAATGACCAACAAAATTCACGCGGCTAGGTAACACTCGCGTTTTGAGATATTCAAAAAAGAAGTTAGTCAATATACAAGATACCTTGCGCTGGAATTTGCAAGTGCTTTTGCTAATGATACTTTTTGGTGAAGTGGTGGTGCTAGTTCAGCACTCAACGATGATGTTACTAGAGGTTTTCTAGTACATCACTCACATGATTCGTTGATTGCCGTCTGCTAGTCCTCCTCTGCATCCAACAGTGGGAAGGAACTGGCACTAATGAGTCACAGTGATGACGAAACAGCATCTAGCAGTGTTTCTGGTCGTTCTTCCGCATCTGACTAAAAATGACTAGCAAAATTCACGCGGATTGTTATCAATCTCGTTTTGAGATATTCACAATTATAAAGTAAAGTAATATAACGAAAGTAATATAAAGTAAAGTAATATAACGTAAAGTAATATACAGAAATGTATATCTACACAACTGGAGCAGCCAGCTTAGTGGATGTTGCGTTGAATCACGATAAAGACGTCCTGAGTTCAAATCCGATAAGCATCAGTCAACGGAGAAAGCAGATAATAAGGGTCGAAACGTGAAATGTAGGTCTGGGTCAGCAGCTGATGAGACCCACCCAGACTGATTAGTAGCGTCCTGCTGTATCCAAAATAAGATCAATACCTGTGATGATAATATCGTGCCACAATCGGAAAAAAATATTCACAATTGTTCTACAGATTATGAATATATAAAGATTCTAGCTTAAATATTATGTCATACAAAGCGTTTAAAATAAAATAAACAAATAAAACATATATTCAATCTTATAATTCGTTTTAAAACATAATTTGATATAATTTAATATAATTTAATAAATTTATTTAAAACAAATTAACCTTTATTACAAAGATTACATAAAAAATGATCCGTATTTAAAGATATTATTTTTGCATTTATTAATTCAACAATAAAATAACAGTACTAGTTTGAACTTTCTTGGCTGATTAATAAACTACTTACAGTAAGTGTCTGATATAAGAAACGTCCGATGATGATTTGCCTCTGGGCTCAGAGGACAAAAACGGTAACATACTTTGAAAAATAAGGCTATCAAAAAGTGACTACGATATCCCTCAATTAGCTATGATGTACCAAGTTTTATACAATCTCAAAGTAACTTTGGATTTAACTAATAAAAATTAAACGAAAAATCGGCATAACAACTGGTAGAACTTTGGATTTATCTTAAATTCTGATGTTTTATAACTGATTATTCTGGGAACTACACGTACAATCCCCGCCTCGCTCTGCTTGGCAGATCAAAGCGATACAGTAGCTCAAAAATGTAATTTTTCTAAAAACGTACATTTTCTGAAAAATGTTATGCGATACAGTAGCTGAAAAATAGCTGGAAAGTAAATTGGACAAACAAACATTTAAAGTACTATAATTAAGAGAATAAATCAAGCCCTATTCGCAAACAACCATATACAGATTTATTCGGCAAGGTGTGCTGTACGCAAGAGTTTATTTCGAATAAATAGCTCAGGTTGTATTCGTAGGCAGAGGCGATAGCTAAGCGTTGCCGTAATCAGGTCGTCCGCAGTGGTCTTCGCGGCAGCATCTTTCCAGCACCGACCATAGCTCAAGTCTCTCTATTCGTGCGGGTATGGGCACACCCGTTAACTCAGCTGTATCTCTCTGAATTTTCAGATAGGGTATTATCGTCTAGTCGAATCGCGGATTCGAATGCCCGTCCATTCGACCTGTTGACATGCGTTTGGATTTCACCTGCCAACACGCTCAGGCGCATTCTATGGAACATGTGCAGTAGTTCAGCCAATGTTTTCGCGTCAATTTTGTTCCAGGCTATTAGCTCGAATTCGTATCGGGACTACGAGCGGTAATTAAGCTTCCCAAAGCTTTGCTTTCAATCCATGCAATCACGTGGTCAAGTCGTCTTCAATTTCTGCGCAAATATTGAAAACCTTTTAGATTTGTTTGAGAGCGGAAAGCAACGCGAATGCTTTCCGGACTCAAGCACTCATCATACTAGAAAGAGATCCAGTTTAAAGTCTACGACCAATAATTTTGCTGAAACTATTACCAGAAGCGGTAATTACAGAAAGGCAATGCGCCCGCTCGTGTCAAGCAGTGTATGCGACTATTCTCTTCGGATGCGCGAAGAACTGACCAAGTTGCACCTGAGGACTATGAACTTTCCACTTCTCCTACTCTAGGTTTTACCACTCCTTTGCCGGTCGATTCGGACATCGTCAAGGCTGAAGTGTCGTCTTTTCCACATGTATCCTTTCCCGGCTGTCTTGGCCTGCGAGCTGAGCATCTCCGCGATATGTTGTCGGTCGATCACGGGGTGCTTTTTCACCGCCTCACGTTACTTGTAAATAACATGATCGCTGGTATTTTGCTGAGCAAACTTTCTCGCTTCGTCGCCAGCGGCAATCTCTTGGTTTTAAGAAAACCTAACGGAGGAATCCGCCCGATTGCAATCGACAGACACTTGGCCGGTTGTGCGCTTAATGCATTTGCTTTAAACTTCGGCCATTCTTTGCAAAGTCTCTACAACCCCATCAACTCGGGGTCGCTACGCCCAATGGCATGAAGCAGATCATTCATAGGGCTTGTCGCCTTCACCATATCCATCTCACCGACGACAATTGCGTTTAGATAAAAATTGAAAATCACAAACGCATTTAACTCTGTGGATCGTAGAGCATTTGTTAATGTAGCCAAAACAGATTTTCCAGTTATGAGCAGTTTGGTAAATTGGTGCTATGCAGTAACTCAGAACTTTGATTCGGGAATGTGGAACCCTTATTGACCTTGAGAGGGGTGCAAAAGAGTGACCCTCTTGCCCCATTTTTATTGTCTGGCGTTGCATCCGATCATCGCGTCTGTCTCCAACATTAATAGAATGGATTCAACAAGTGGTACCTTGACGATGGTATTGTAGCTGGTTCGCCTGAGAAGACTTTAGTGTACCTTTCATCAAACTTCCCTACCATTGGTTTGGAGATGAATTAGAAGACAGAATTAATAAGAAAGGCTAGTCGAATCGCATTGGTAAGGCGGATCTGTCCTTTAATTACCCTCGCCAATACGTCGAGCAACTTCTCAATTCTAGGCTCTCTTATCGTATCTCGAGTTTACTGTTCTAACTTCCTGAACAACACAATTCTTCCCAGTTTGCGCAGGGATATTGAGTCTCTCGGGGACTTGCCAGACTCACAAGTCGCCTATACTCTGCTTCGTGAGTGTGCTTCTTCCCCGAGGGTCAATCATCTGATGCGCTCCGTTGATCCTAAATATGTTAAAGAATTTCTTCGCTCATTTGACCTCATTGTGAAGAAGTGTTTTGGAAAGATCACCTCCATTCAGCCAGACGAGACTGCGTGACTACAAGCGTGCAGTTCGAGTATTTCCTCCGCGACAAGCATCTAAGGCCTTGAGGCACAACTTTTCACAGTTGCGTTGGCATGCGAGAATCTAAACATATTACATTCCTGATCAATGTTTATCACCTCTTCTGGCAAACGAGAGAAGTCCTCCCGGATGTAGTCAAAAAAACGTTCATTGACAGAAACATCTGCTAGACGCTCCGAGCACGCCGTCGCACATCGTTTGAGTTTACAAGGCTTGTCTAGCATCCGATCCTACCATCGAAGTTTACTAATTACAAGGTAGTGATCGGTTGACAGCTCATCTTCTCTCTTCATATGAGTGTCCAGAACATCATCTGATCTGCGACGTTGTGCAAAACACAACGTCGCAGATCAGATGAAACGATTACAAAATCGATTATTGATCTTTGACTGAGAGAATCCTGATGCCGTGTGCATATATGGATCTCCTTATGTTCAAACATGGTGTTGGTTATGCACAAATTGTTACGCGAACAAAAGTGCAATAATTCAACACCACTCGCATTAGGATCAGAGATTCCGTTCCTCCCCAACACGCCCTTCCAAGTGCTTATGTCGCTACCGACATGATCATTGAAGCCACCCAATAGAACGAGGGAATCTCTAAAAGGAATACTATCAAGCAGAGCATGAAGATCTTTCAAGAAGGCTGCGTATTCCGAGATAATGTTGGGAGCATACACACAACAGTTATCCCCTTTCCCGCTTTGACTAAAAGTCTCAGAGACGCTATTCATTCGTTCAACGGGTTTAATCACTTTACCACTAAGGACAACCTGGGACTTGTAAGTATCCCTACACCTGATCGTCGCTTTCCGTCGTTTAATTAAACAGCGGAACGCGACGTAATTCAACACCAATAATTCAGAGCGTCCGCATTCAAATCAGAGCGTCCATAGAATTTGTTCAACGTGGAATCGTAAATATTCTTTCTACGATGAATGATTCTTTCTACGATGAATGAATAGCCGTAGTTGATAATTATTTTAATAATGATTCTATTTGGTGAAGAAGCAGTGCTGATTTAGAACTCAATTTGAAGTTACCAAAAGTTTTTCTGGTGCTTAATACACGACTCATGTGACTACTGCCAGTCCTCCTCTATATCCAGACGTGGGAGGGATCGGGCAATAATGTGATGACGAAACGGTACTTGCTACTGTTAACGTCGGTATTTCGCGTCTGGCTTAAAATGATTGCGTAAATAATTCACGCGGAATGGTCTCATACTCTTTCTTGAAATCGATATTTAGCAGCTGACATTTTTCTGGCTTATTTATTAGGTATTTTATTAAGTTCTTATTTTAATAAATAAATTATTAGCATGTATTTGGCCATGCTGCTATATTGGGTAGAGGAACAGGGGCAGAAAGCTGATAGCATAACAATTCCTCCTGATGACATCTTATCCTTATTCTTATACATCGTCTGTTATTTATTAGTCAATTCATAAAAATTGATTTTTATTTTTAATTTCGGTTTATAAATCATCTTAATATAAATTATATGAAATCTTATAACAATTATTTATTATTAATTAATTTTTTATTATTTAACTATTTAACTTTTATTTTGCATTATTTTTAATTTGCAATATAAAATACGGAAACTCAGTTAGCTTACCAACAAAGCTTTATTCTTAATAAAACCAATATTAATGATAAAGAAGGTGTATATCTAGATATGAACATTAAATTAACATTAACTAAAACTAATATTAATTTATATCGTAAAGATGACATATTTAAATTTACAAGAAACATATTTTTGCATGAGCATTCATGCATACCATATAATATAAAATATAATACATTAAATAATGAAATTTTAAGAATTGCAACAATATGTAATGATATTGGCTTTCTTCAAAATCATTTAAATAATTTAATAGATACATATTTTAAACTAGGTTACTATAAAAATAACATCAAGCAGAAAATAGTAAAATATATAAATCAACACAATAATATAAAGAATAAATTTAAACCCATAGGTGGCAAACTTTTAGGGATTGATAATAAATAATATACTTTGTATTAGAATAAGATGCTAGATAGTTTTATCAGAAGAAATACATAATTAGCACGTATTTGGCCCCGCTGCTAAGTTGGGTAGAGGAACAGGGGTCGAAACCTGATAACATAACAGTTCCTCCTGATAACCTCTAATCTTTATCTGATCCATAGTTTGTTATATATTAGTCAATTCATAAAAATTGATTTTTATTTTTCATTTCAATTTGTAATTCATCGTGATATAACTTATATAATTTTTTAATTTTTTATTAATTATTAATTATTAATTTATTAAATTAATTAATTTTTTATTAATTAATTTTTTATTGTTAATTTTTTATTATTTATTAACTATTTAACTTTTATTTTGCATTATTTTTAATTTTCAATATAAAATACGTAGGCTCAGTTAGATTATTGGATTCTTGAATTTTAATTAGACACATACAATAAAATATACAATATATATGTATTTTATCAAGAGAGTGAGACCATTCCTAGTGAATTACATTATCAATCATTTAAGCCAGACGAGGAATAACAACGATAAAAGTACAAAGTACAGTTTCGTCATTATAATGACTCACCAGTATCAGGTCCCTTCCACTACTGGATGCAGAGGAGGACTGGCACAGAGACGAGTCATGTATATGAGGTACTGAAACAATTCTGGTTACCTCGTGGAGTGATAAAACAGCACTACTGATGCACCAAATAGGATCATTCGCAAAAGCACTGTCAGATGACAGCGCAGGTGTCATTTATAGCCGCTAACTTCTTTTATGTATTTTCTAAATAGAGTTTGACAATTCTGCATGAATTACGTTACCAATCATTTAAGCCAAAGGCGGAATAGCAACGATAACAGTACCAAGTACTGTTTTTGTCATTACAACGACTCATCAGTGCCATATCCTTCCACTACTGGATGCAGAGAATGATAATCAGTCCTCCTATGCATCCATTAGTAGGAGGGACCTGGCATTGATGAGCCATTTCGAATCTGGTTTAAATGATTGGTAACGTAATTCACTCGAAATTGTCTAACTATCTATATATTTTTAATTTTAAAGATAGCTAATCCCGAAACGTCAAGTAAATTCTGCGCGATTGTTTATTACTTTGGTTAAGCAATTCTTAAATAAAAATCATATGGCTGCCTTCCATACATGAATGCTAAATGATAATTAAATAATGAATTTTAAATTCATTATTTGGTTAAATAATGTATCGTTGTAAATTATTAATAACAAAAAGTATATTGTTCACCAAAAATAATTAAAAAAGCAGATCAAATTTAAAAGATACAAACTTGTCGAATTTATATAAATTTAATAATTAAGATAAAAAATTGTCAAATTTATAGAAATTCAACAAATTCCAACTCTTCAGATAAACTTATCTAGATAACTTCACATCGCACGATTAAATATTAATATTAATTTCAATAGAATATTTTTCAAATTTATACAAATCGTTAAACTTTCCATATAGAAGTTTCAGCTTATTCTTAATAATATGATTTAATATTTATATTTATTATTATATATTTATTCTTAATAAATATATATTAAGAATAAATAATTTATAATTAAATCATATATCGTACATGTATCATATATTATTAAATTATATAATTATTATATAACAATATATAATTAATATATATTTATCATATATTTATAATTTATGAATTATTATTCAATGGAGTCAAATTTTATTTTTATTCAATAGGGTAAATAAAACTGAAAGGAAGGGTTAAGAAAACTAAAGAGGGCTGTAATATGATTTACTATTCTTATTTATTATATGTTTATTCTTAATATTATGATTTATCATATATTTATAATTTATGAATTATTATTCAATGGAAGTCAAATTTTATTTTTATTCAATAGGGTAAATAAAACTGAAAGGAAGGGTTAAGAAAACTAAAGAGGGCTGTAATATGATTTACTATTCTTATTTATTATATGTTTATTCTTAATATTATGATTTATCATTTATAATTTATGAATTGCTTAAATTTCATCAGTAGAAATATCTTTGGCTAAAAGTCGGCCAACAATTCCTCTGGTCAATTCGTTATGGAAATTATAATATGTCAGTAACTTTTCACTCAATGGCTATCTCGATATTATTTTCCTCAATTAATTGAAGCACAATAAATGTACTTGTTGTTTTTTGAAATAAACAATTAATAAACATTTGAACAATTAAAAAGGGTATAATTCTAGTTGTATGTTTTCTTAATAAATTTAATATTGTATAATTTTGTAATTTGATCATTACAAGAAACAAATTAACAATCTAACTAAATAACTAAATATATCAAGTAAATTCTTCATCTCTTTAACGATCATCACCGTCGCGGCTGTAAGTATAGCGTGGCGCTTACCTTCATCCGGGCAACGATAATTGGCTCGCCCACATAACGTCGTCAGCAAACGCTTCTGATTTTTGGGGACGTATCTTTCGTCCGTCCTGTTTGGTGCAATATTCGTCACCAGCACCGCAGTTCTTCACTAGAGCGCTCCTTAAAGGAAGCATATCATCGGCATTGCTGCCGTCAATAATAGATAGCATAATATGCTGCATCGCTAATTCTACTGAATAGCAGTCCGCGAATTTGCCGACGGTTTGTTTACTGCTAGTTGCGCAATTCAGTGTTTGGGATTTCTTTGCATCACGTATACGACAGCGCCCTGTTTGTTTACTTGATCACTGCTCGTGCAATTGCTGACAGTATATGTCAACGAAGCCGAGCTTACTCTGCAAATCCTGAATATCGATGAAACGAATCTAAAACAATATGGGCTTTCCCGTCAACATGATGAAAAGTTAACGATTGGTTGATTTTCCGTAATCGGGTTTGAGTCAACAGACGCTTGGCTTTTTCTGGCTTATTCTGTTCCGTATCTGATAAATGTTGTTGAATATCGGTCTTACTAGTTCTAACAAGCAAAATGATTTGTTTAGACCGATTATCATTGATCCGTCTCAATGGTATCAGCTTGTCAATTGCTGCAAAATCGTTGTAGGTATAGCTATTGAACGTCTTCAATGTGGTTTCCCGCGGCGTTTGCCGGGTGGCGTAGCACCCTTGCCTCCTCATTTATCAATACTTTCTAATGGATGTTGCTGAGTAGCCGTTATCCAATTTGTTGAGCTAGCGTTAGCTTCCTTTAATCATTGTTTTCGGTTAATTTCCTAATTAGTGATGTCCTCCGAGTTATTCCTGTTGACAACCAATCAACGCACGTGTTTAAGGGTCCAGTATTTGATGCTTGATCGTCGATGCCAATGTGAAATCGTTCTCGTTTCATTTTAAGTAAACGAGTTTAGGCTGTATGCAATACAAATAATGATCGTATTGACTGATCGACATTATTTAAACTGTTCTGAGATGATTTCATTGTATTATAATTTATCGACAATCTACGTGGTTCAAGGGATATAACTGAATATGGCGTCTCTCCGCCATTTAAAGATTTGGATTAAAATTTGTCGTAAACGGGTAACAGGCCTTGAACAGCATCTGAATCGTTATTTGCGAATTTGGAATATCGTGTAATAGGTGCATCACATCATCGGTATGTAGATTCTACTGACACGTTCTTGTTGAAACTAGCGTCCGGCTCGAATAGGCAATCCTCAGGTTCACATGTTTCCTGTTGGATGTGGTCAAATGCCAATATCGGAAGCCGATCGAGTGAAGCTAGCATGGCGTTTGCGTTACCCTACATTAGCGTGATCGAGATGCGCTGATATAATCGTGTGACCGTCATAGAGTATTCCATTCTAATTGTACGGTTCATATTGTTCGCAAACCGCTTGATCACCCTGTTTTCTTCATCGTAAGCGGCCGCATCGATCATCATTTTCGTACAAGGGAATTCCAAGCCACATTCGTATAGGATGCAGAACAGTGGTGGAGTTAGTTCCGTTCCAGATTCCGAATTTGGCACGCCGCTAAGCCAAGCCCCAGCCTTT